>OY757254.1:13152313-13293808 GCA_963584085.1 Pyrausta aurata
TTGCTATCATTAATGACGTCATGAGCATATTTGAAAGGTCTACAGTTAGCCGCTAATTTAGCATGGCTGATGAATAATCTGGAGTATGATATATATACTAATATACAAGAACGAAACTATCGTTGCTGTATTCGGCGCCGTTTTAAAAACATTCTTCAACGTTTTTAAGCATTTCAGGTTGATGTGCTTATTTTATTGCTATAAGTGTAAGGTGTCGATCTATGTTATAGGACCATGATCATCGACGAATTCAGCGCAGTCTTAACACTTTATGAATCGATAGTAGGCTGCTGGGACACGATTGACTTGACCCTTTACACACTGCGACTTTAGGCAGCGATGCAAACGCAGTGCAGTCGCGATGCTGCATCGATGCAGTCGCAAAATGTCAACCTTTACACACTGCGCTACTTTTAGCATCGATGCAGTCGCGATGCTAACGCGCGTTAGTATCGATGCAGTCGCAATGCAGAAGCTGGAAATTGACAAATTATGTACTGAATATTGGCGACTGCATCGATACTGAAGCGCGTTAGCATCGATGCAGTCGCACTTCTGCATCGATACTAACGCGCTTCTGCATCGATGCCAAATTAAATCTGTTCATTGCGTGAGTCGCGATGCCGTCGCGCTTTTGCTTCGATGCTGAAAGTTGCAGTGTGTAAGGGGTCTACGTGTTCCATTTAAGAATAAAAATAATATGTTTTTATTCAGATAGAGCTCGTTTACTCCCGCGTGCCGTGTTGGATTACAATCCCATTGCGATGGCTTACAATTACAAGTTAGGTAATAACGATGCCGGTCAACATTTACTTGCTCGAAAAAACTCGTTTCACCTATACAAATATTGTATCAGCATTGTTGATGTGATGTTATGATAACGGAGTTTGTTTTTATCGAAATATACATTATCCATACCATGGTAAGCTTATTTTGTTTCAAGTGTTTTGTAGAAAGTTGCAATATTGTGCTTTTGCATTGGCTCAGCACCCAGTTCATCTTTAAAGTCAAGTTTATCTTGAAGTAAAACACCTAAAAGATAAATAAACAAGCTATAGGCACAAAATTAATATTTTTCAGGGAACTCCAATGAGCTGAACTATTTATTTTGACCAAACGATTTTTTGGTGCGGGTAATTTTTTAAGTAAAATATGTTAACCAGATCCAGCCAAAAATAAAAATCTGTTTTATGAATTTAGATTTGTTTTTTATTTAACTCTTAGTGAGACCCCGTGAGTTCTTATAGCAAGATGTTTACTTATCTGACAGATCTGTATACAACACAACACACTTACACACACACACTAATAAATCTTGACCTTCATAGGCAGAAAAGCTTTCATACCCGTCTATCCTAATCTGTGCTTATTTTTCTAGTCGTTGCAGCAAAAAAAGCCAGCGCCGCTGTGACCTTAAAAGCTTTCATATAAAATAAGAACAATTTCTTCAGAAGTATTAACTGTGACCAAAGCAAGTGTAACAAAAATCACGAAACTAAACACATTAGCAAGACTTGCAAAGGACTACTATCTAATAATAATTCTTGATTGTGCTGAACATAACCTTATAATCTTACCTTACATTACAATAAACGTTTTCAGTAGCAGCTGTGTATGTCAATAATTAAATCTTCCCATTTTGATCGCTTCCTTGAAATGTGTGAATCGGATTGTTGGTGTTAGTTTGACATTCAAATTCAAAGCGACTTAATCAAGCTTCAAGCTCAAATTGCTTATTTAATATTATTATAATTCAACAATACATTTATGTACGCATGTGTATGTAAGAACGGATGAATTAGAACGGACAAATTCTTAGAAGTCTTCTTCTAAAAAATTACTTAGGATCATATATATTTTTTTATGAATCAAAGGAGACAAATAGAACCGACAAACTTAATAATTCAGGTACAATTTTGGTCTTAAAAGCTTGTACCTTTAACCGCTTATTCCAAAAACTTTGTACCAGACTTAGAACCATACTAAAGCATTAACTAACCAATTTAAAATGTCTGTGCCTTAACAACAGTGTTTAATATGAAGGAATTATTTTCTGATTCGTTTGGTGATTTAAGTAGAGGTTTAAACTGGGTTTGTACTATATTTTTTGTAATTACTCGTAGATGGTAAAATTTTCCAGTAAAATTACAGATTTGTCACAGTCAAATTCTGATATAAGTATCAAAGTGGCATGGCGCCAAAAAAGTTCATGTTACGGGAGTTGATCGATAATTATTTGATGCTGCTGTAACTTATTTGAAAATTTACATCTTTTTAATTTGGAGTTGCTTAAAAACAGTGCTATAATAAATATAGCATTTTATTGTATAAAACAATAACGTTATTTATTTAAGCGCATTGCCATCGTTGTATTCGATTCCCAATACCAATTCTTCGGAGCAGAGCAACAAAATATTATATTTACAACCCCAAGGAATCTTTGTCTGAAACCTCTTACTTGTATGCACTATTATTGGGTACAATACAATACGTTTCATTTCGACCGAGGAACGTACTGGGTTCACCGAGATTATATGGACGATCTTTTGTTGCAAGCGAGTCTGGGAAAAAATCTACTTCACTTGGTTCCAGAAATGCATTGAGTGTCTTTGGGAATATTGCTCTTATTTATTTTTTGACTTATGAGACAGAGGAAATATAAAGGCCGCATTAATGAACTATTTACCAAAGTTGGAAAAATATGATAAATATGTTTCTGGCAAAATTATTATAAATGTTGGACGTGGAAATGTGCTGGTGTCTTCACAGAATCTGCGTCGCGCCCGGGCGCCGCCCCTCAGTTTGAAATTCTAATTGTGGCTGAATGAGTGCATATTCTTTAGACATGTTGACCTTTATGAATAGAGGATAAAAAATCCTATACCATAGACACCAACAACAACCAGTTGCTGTCAGTAACTAAAAGTTATTCGACCTGTGATGACGTAGGGAATAAATAAAATAAAAATATTTTTACCGCACATTTAACAAGAGTAGAAAGTCTAAGGATATTTACTGATAAGATCAAAATAAAATATACTACCCGATTTGACTGACAACCATAATTTAGATCAGGCGGTATATTATAGCCATTAACCAAAAGTTCCACCCGCGGATTGACAATGATGACTCAGAGCCTCTAATTAATTCGCTAAACTAACAGTCAGTTTGCAAATACGTTCGTTACTTCGCCAAATAGTGCGGGCAACACGAAAAAGCTCTTTGTTCTAGCAAATTTCATTAAACCCATCAAAGTGCTTTGACGATCCTTTAATAGTGATGCGACGCAAAAATCATCGTGAATTGTAGGCAGCTTCTTACTTTGAGACCGGGGCAATAAAATAAAAAAATATAAAATATGCGCCAGACAACACACCAATTGTCTAGTTTCGAAGTAAGGAATTTATTCCTTGTGTTACGAAGTACTAGACAACGATAATGACGGGGGCGTCTCCCATATATACTTAAATACATATAACATCCATGGCTTCGGTACAAATGTTCGTGCTCATCACACAAACATTTGCCCCTTGCGGGATTCGAACCCGCGACCGCTGGTTCAGTAGTCAGGAGCTATAACCACTGCACCAAACGTGTCGTCATGTCATGTCAAACATCAATGATGTAATTTGTGTCCAATATTTATTTAGTAACACGACATTGTGCTTACGTCTTTGGGCGCTTTTGCACTTATCCTGATATTTATTCTTATTATTTTATATTTTTCATAAGTAAAATTCACTGCTGAATAAAAAAGTTTTGAAAAGTGATATTCGGAGCTCATTCTTGTTCATTCATTAGTGTGAATTCTCTGCCTACTCCCTTTGTCCCACTTGCCGAGAATCTCCCTCCTGGACATGATCTACCATGGCCGATCTGGAAGTCCTTAACAGGCTTCGGACTCAGGTTGGCCGAAGTAAGGAGAACATGGCCAGGTGGGGATTTTTGGCAAGCTCCGATGTGGACTGTGTTTGTGGTGTAGTGCAAACTATGGCACACTTAACATCGTGCCCGGCGTGCCCCAACACCTGCACGCCAGCGGATTTAATGAAATGCAGTCGATCCGCAATACAAGTGGCTGAATTCTGGGCTGCTACGTTGTAATTTATCCATTATAATTCCTCCATATGGGTTTCCATCGACACGCTAAGAAGAAGATTAGTGTGAACATATTTAATCAAGTCTCATTAGAGGCTTTCTGTTCAGTATTATAGTAACAAAGAAATCAAAGGTGTCTGTTTTTTGCAAATGCCAAAAAAACGTTTAAAAGGTGAATGAATAAGTAGGGTTTAACAAACTGTGATTTCATATGAACTCAAGTTGACTTTGATAAATATCATATCAGTGATTGATGCTGCAATAACTGCAAGCAATGCACGTCATTCAATGTTTAGTAAACAGATTATAAAAACCCAAATTGATATGATGAATTATTTTTATTTGCAATACTTTTACGAATTTGTGAAAACCCGATCCGATGTGATATGCATTAAAGACTTATTGCTTTATCTATCGTATACTTAACCCTTAACTCGTCAAGTATGTGTAAACGAGACACAATAGAAATTCCATTGTTATGCGGCGCCCGGCTGTTGTTTGATACCTGACTAATTAAAACTTTATAGCACACTAGCTTTTGCCCGCGACTTCGTCCGCGTGGAATAGTGATTTCTTTCTCCCGTTTTTTACACATTTACCACTATATCTTTGCTCCTATTGGTCGTAGCGTGATGTTATATAGCCTATAGCCTTCCTCGATAACTGGACTATCCAACACAAAAAGAATTATTCAATTCGAACCAGTAGTTTCGGAGATTAGCGCGTTCAAACAAACAAACAAACTCTTCAGCTTTATAATATTAGTATAGATAGATGGTGAAATTTAAACAAATAGAAAATACATCGAAAGCCTATTGATATTGCTTTAACTATTAAACAGACAACACTACAGAAGCCGAGCAACTTGCGGTAGCGTCTTGCGCTTCCTATTAATGTTAACTTATCAGCTAATGAAAATGTTTATAGTTGCCATGACAACGACTTAACCTCTTCGACGTTTGATAATGGGTACAAATTGTTTAAGTATAAATAGGTAAGTAACTAATTGAAGAATAGATTGACGCTCTTTAAGCTAGAGCCAGATTTCAGCTTCATTTTCAATCAGAAATCATGGCTAGAGAATAGAGATACAAAACGATATTTGTGCTTCAGTATTAAAACATTGTATTATATACGCCTGGATCGCGTAAGACACAGGTTCGATTCTTTCTTCGAGACAGTGCTTTTTTTACAAGATAAGTGCAAGCAATTTATAATATTAAGTTTGTATAGTTACTCAACATGACTAAAACAAAAACGAATAGCGTATCTTTCCCTTTTAACAAGGATGTGCCACTTTTAACGTCATTCAGTACTGCATTAAGACCAACAAAAGCTCATTTGCCTCTACCAACAGAAATAATAGAAGACACAGTGTTTATTTTGTTTTATGTTCCCATAAATAACGTTTTAATCTAAGAATTTACACCATTCTTAAAACAATGGGGGAGTTCTCGTTGAATTTTAATCGTGTCTCCCTCCAACGTGTTTGAGTTTCCTCCCACATAAAACAACAGATATTAAGTTGAATTCGGCCTGCTTGGGCTGAAGTCAGACACTGAAGGATAAATCTAATTAAAAAAGTCTACTGCAAAATTGCCATTTCTATTAGTGAGAAGCCACTGACGGGTATTTAGCTGCTAATCCCTTTATGGTATTAGCCAGTGCAAAGCGGTTTACGCGGTTCTGGTGTTATGAGGTTGGTATTCCAACTTTAATTAGTCTCGTTATGTTGGTACGCCTGCGGGAAATCCGGCGTCAAAATAATATTTTCAAATGTTACTGGCCAGTTACACGCTGAATACAAAAAGAGGAAAAGAACAAAATAAAACCTCAGTGTCGATTTTGAGGATAATACATTTTGTATTTGTCTTCTTATTGAAAAAAAAACTATTTATTTATAATCTACCTATGGAACTCTATAAAGAGGCTAGAACTAAGAAAAACATAGCGTCAGTTTTATTAAGAGATTTTAACTCGGCAAAAACGATGCTCCATTGCAAAAAGCAGGTCGTCTACTTATCTGTGCTACTACCCACATTTTCTTATGCCACCCTACAAGATTGGGGATCGATTTATTCGCATACCTACATTGAAATTGGGAGGAAGGGAAGGGCAAGTTTAGGAAGGGTAAATAAATGTGGTTATACGAATGGAAATCATGTCCAAATGTCGAAGATTGAGAAAATTGGAAAAATATATAGGATTCGATGATCATGGAGATTTTCATTATGAACAGAGCATTTAAATTGCCTGGTTTTGGTCTGCAATAGTCTGATTTTCATCATAGCTAGAACGTTAATTACATGTCTTTTCTCATAATATTTCGTTTCGAATTTCATAGGTGAACTAAACTAGTACAGAAAATGAAATAATATCAAACTGATTTAAACAAAACATTTATTTAAACTACCGGTCCCACAAGCATGTCCATACAATAATATTGTTATTTCTACAGATATATATATATTGTTATTTCTACAGTATTATATATATAGTATTATAAGTACTTAATTATAACCATCATAGAGCACACATACACACAGAACACAGTGAAGCGTATTTACAGTTTTGTATGTGCGTGTAATCATAGTTGATTTTGGTACTATATTTATGTGTTCTATCAAACAATACCTATTCAACGGCAAAAGGACTAGGGGACTTTTGTGGCCCATTGTTAATGCTTTCACATTTGCCCAATTTGCAATTATACTACTCTGAGGACTTACATTTGAGTGGGGTTACATATATTAAGTCAACGTAACAGCTTGGCCCACAACTCTCTAAGTTCAGTATTACTTACAACCTTCAGACATTATCCTCTCTCTCCAAAAATCTATTATAAATATTTTATATTACTCCTCCTCCTACATAAATATCATGAAAATCAATCCACCCGTTTTCAAGTTATAAGTGGTGTAACAATCACGACTTTATTCTAAAAACAAAGATAGTAAAATAAATAAACAGATTTTAAAAAAGACAAAATGTCTATATGACAGGGTATTTGAAGTAGAGTCATCTTAATCTAGTCTTCTTATTTAAATAAAATCTTTCATAACGAATGTTTAAAATACTAAATCTCTCCCGTAATCCTTATCTAAATACTTATTAACAGAAAAGAAATTCCGAAGCAAGTATTCCATTCATTATTCATACGTATTTCCTGAGGAGGTATTTTCGTCTGAGCTTAATCTTGGATACAAAGCGGTGTATTATGCTGAAAATGTATAAAATTCTAAGATTAAGGAACTTAATTGGTCATTTATCGTATGAAGAGACGTGACTCATTTATAATATCATCCAGATTACTTATAGATAACTCAAGGTTTTTATGGGCCTTCATTTCGGCTTCTGGTTTCCCAAAGGCACTTTTATTAAATGAGACATCAGGGTTATTTGAAAATTAAGATTTATTTGTTTTGTTCGTTTGATGATGTGAAAAGGAAGTTCAGGGCATGCTTGGCAGGATGCACCCGGACAAATAGGCCCAAGTCGTCACGCAATGGATACCACCAGACGGCTTCCGACGAAGAGGTAGACCCAAAAAGTGGTGGTGTGACGACTTGGACTTGTGACGATTGGGTGTCATTAGCAGCTGACAGGGATCAATAGAAGATGTTGGAGGAGACCTTTAATTGCCCAGTACTGGGATGATGTTAGTTAAAAAAAATCGTACTATATAATTATTTTCAGCTAATACCAGATATGTCCTACGCTACCTACCATAATATACAAAAGGGATTATAACAAAGAATTTACTTGGATACCAGTGACTTATCTCATGAAATAAATCTGATCGATTGATTTGCAGAAACATCTGTGATTAATTATTTTTAATTTTTATCGCATTATTGAGTTAACCCATTTGATGTAAAGCTGATTCTGGTATGTTTCAGAGTGAAATTGGTAATGTTTAAGGACGTGAAAATTGGTAAGTAAAATGTAAACGTAATTCCTTTTCTTGTCTACGCAATAAAAGTTGCGAATTGTAGACATTTAAGTATCTCAGGGATTATCTTCCGCTCTCTCTGAGGATAAATTTCAAAAAGTATAATGCCCGAAGATTTGTATTTCTTAGCCCTCGGACCACCGTTGTAAAGGCGTAAAAACTTCTGAAAAGAAGTGTCGTATAACTTTATATCTACAAATAAGATAAAGTATTGATTACCAGTAAAACAAAACGCATAAAATTACGTCGATAGAATATTGGAACGTGAAATGGTACGTATTCTGCTGATGTGCACGTTTTCGGCCAACTGAACTCATAGGATTAAATTTTCACGCATGCATGTTGATACGATCGGTCAATGGCTCCTTTGCCCTGTCGTCTAAATCCAACACTCACCATCAACTCGGCCGCATTGAGCAATCCAATCCCATAAACAGTTATCATTATCACACCCATATCCACTTGTCATCACCGTTATCAAAATTATCACAAAACAAAACACCGAAAAGTCAATACAGGCCACTCAGGATTTACAACTCGCACACTGGCATAATAGAACGAGATTTTTAAAATTCATGATCAAATCAGCACAGCGTTCCATTTTTGAATGCACTGAAGATTTTAAGTTGTGGTTTATGTTTTATTTTATTTTTTTAGGGTTGAAAAGAGGCTTATGTGTTTTACAAACAGCCAGCACGCTTGCGCGACGCTCCCGTCGTTTCGCGACTGAGGGACAGAGGGGTCGCCCGAGTCCATACTCTGGCTGTACCTGTTACATTTGAAGGATTGCGCGTGCGTAAAGCTGATTCGTAAATGGAACTGTCCAACGCCAATTTAACGGCGAAGACATCAACGGCGAAATATGGAACTAATTTTTTTGGCTCCCGAATTTTGAAAATTATTGCTCCAACGTAAAAGTACATAATGATTTCGTTCCGTTGAAAATGTTATCGACTGAGAATTGATATTGTTAGTTATTCATGCCAATGTCAATCAACTATTCATGAGGCCTCAATCAAACTGTATTTCACATAGTACTTAATATTTCTCGAGGCCCCGTATCGGTGTGCATTTTTAATAGATTCCTTTCAAAGACTGTAAGAAAGGCTCCTTTGTGCCTTGTATGGCACTAGACGGAAAATTCTTGCGCTTTTCTGAACAATGACATTGAATAAGCTAAGGTAAGTAAGGAGATAGCATGTTTCTGTAATGCTTTGTAATATAATATAAAGACTGATCACTGACTTATAAAGTACCTAGTTGGTTTAAAAATTAGACATGAAGAATAAACTCTTAAAAGTATATTCATCAACTCGTGGACCATAAATCGCGGACAAGTAATCAGTCAGGTATCAAACGAATGCCGAGAGTCACATAATAATGGAATTTCTATTGTGTCTCGTTCACACATACTTGACGAGTTAAATAACTTCATTTCGTGTGCATTGTTGGGCAGATAATACTAACCAGAATTTATTAAGTAAACAGCGCGTGGTGTATCTTTCTGAAAAAGTAAATGAACTTTAAAATATTCATAAATATTTGAAATTTGGGACTATTCGTCAGCCAGTTAATTATACTTATTGAAAAAAAAACTATTAAAAACTTATATGTATTTCTCAGCGGTCTTGCAAAACAAGCCTCGCTCATTAACACAGAAATGAGAATACTGTTCGTACACGTTTGATTACATTACAGTGTGCGGTGGAAGCGGCATCAAACGACCGCCGACGATCCACGTGCTTCTTGCTTGTTTACGCTTCACAGGGACGTAGCAAGGGGCACACGGGCCACCACAGGTCCCATAATGACCATGGAACCCTTTTAAATTATAAAAAACTATAGCTATACCCGCCTCTGCTTCGTACGTGTGAAATTCCGTTGCATATTGAGATATGTCCGAATGTAAGTTTTTGACATTTTAAGTAACAATCTTTACATTTCTTTTCGGATATCTAGTTAGCATTACATGTAAGCATTAATTGTTAGTAAATACTTAAGGTAAAGCTCAATTGTGTCATCGAATAGCGGTCATTTTTTAAAATAATGATATAAAACGGTTGTTTACATTTTTAAGGGTTCCGTTTTTTGCCAATCGGCTACGGAACCTTAAAAAAAGACAGCGTGTTGTCGTGCCCCGCACCAGAATGCGACCCCGCCTGGTCCCATATCGATGCTGGTCGGGAAAATATAGTAAAGTCCCCATAGCTTGCCCTTAGTACGCCCCTGTTTCTAATATCAATCAAAGTAATTTACGTTGGTAATTATATCTATTTCCGATCGCTTCAAATCCATCAATTGTGAGTTTAACGGTGGACTAACACGGAAATCGTGACGTCACCGTTGAAATGATGAAGGAAATACCTCAACACCGTTACACAAGCCGAAAAAAAGTTATTAACTTATACAAGTCCAGTGAAATGTGTCCAGTCAAAAAATTCACATTGTCATTTACTACCACAAGTACATTGATTAGGGATTTTAGCTTTGGACTACTATATCTCTGAGTTAAAACAATTTAAAGCACTATGACCAGGTCACCGTAACTACGTATACTTACTCTTTAGAATCATTAATTAAAATGTTTGCTCCTATTACAGGATTTACAGGCCACACGCTGTATTTTAAAGATGACTCTATCATATATATCTTGTCTTTCAGTGGAGGAATTTATAAGCTGCCATATCTCTCAAAAATATTTATCTATTTTATTTATTTAATGACTACAATGCACAAATCATAGTGTACAAAGGTGGACTTAATGCTAAAAGCATTTTTTGCCAGGCAAACCTTTAAAAATAATCTAATATAGAGGCTTGATTTCAAGTGCAAGTCAGTTCCGAATTAAGTTATATTTTTCAAATTACACAAACGTTTTTTTAGAGATTGACGCTTTGATAACACCTTTTTACCAATCTATAGAGTTTTTAGCCGTTCATGTTCTGGCACGACAAGCAGCCGAAGTTTACTATGAAAGAGCCAATCACAAAAGCGTAACGCTACAGCTAAAGAATGATCGCTTGCTTTAAGATTGCGCCCTTATCAATCGCCCTTCAGGCATTTATAGGGCTGTCCAAAATATAAAGAACATCCGGCCAAGTGCGAGTCGGACCCGCGCACTGAGGATTCTATGCCAACTTTAAACCGAATTTGGAGTTCAATTCACAATATTTTAAGGGTATCACAATATTTTTGACGGTAAAAATAACTTTGCTTTTCATAGTGTTTGTATGAAGGACAAAGTTATAAATTATAGTTATTTTATTATTTATTCGTGATGGTAATGATTCTGCGTACACGTTCCTCGAGGATGTAGGACTATTTATACCCAGATTTACCCACTTAAACCCTTCCAATAATAAACCACCTTACGTGAGACGACAACTGATGTTTTTTTTAATGTTAATTTTATTTAGAAAATTTAATCGATTAATTCGATCATGACAGCTCCATTTTAACATGTACATACATTATTTTAAATTAAGGCTAGGGATATTAAAATTAATTACAATTTTAGCGGCCTCCGATGCCGGCTTTGTCAATGAACCAATATCAAATTTATTAATACTAAGTAATCTATAAACTATGTCTCTCAGATTGCGATTCCGCTCACATTCCATTAATAGATGATGTACATATTCTAAGCACTCTTTCCGTATTGTGGCAACCCTAGGCTAGTAAAGGAATGAGGGAGTGAAAATTAAATATCTTCCCCGGTGGACCAGGTGTTCCGGAAGCATAATTTTTCCTCTTAAGGAGTGAGAGCCTAATGCTAGTCCACGATAATTTATTATTAGATAGGGAGCGAATGTAGGCATTTTGGAGTGTTAAAAAGATACTTGTTTGAAGGTAATTATTATAGTGAGAATCTGCGCGAAAAGAGCACAGGCATGTAGCGTTTTACCTCTTTTTGATCACGACAAGACACTGTAAACACGAAACCGACATTGTTTTCTTGATATTTTACTTAAAAAAACATTTAGAAAACAGGTATTTTAATCCCTCGGTTCTTTTTAAGCACAGACTCTAGGTATATGAATATTGTTTATCTTTTGAGGGTTCGATTGATACATTTTTCCATTATATTTTCTTTTAATCATATTTTTATAAATTGCATGTCAATTCTGTTGGTGGATATCACACAGCCGCACACATGAACTTGTGTTATTATACCAAATATGTATGTATACAATATTGAAATACATGGTTTTACTTTTGATTTTCTATTATGTTTGTAATTTGATGTGATGTGTACCAAATAAAAATGTTTTCTTTCTTTCTTTCTTTCAAAATATACTGTATAATCTGACATTAGGTCAAGTTTCGTTAATAAGTAACTATTTCTTTGATGCCCGCCTTAAAGGCAGACTAACGTAGTTATTTTGTCTTGAAAGTTAGCTTTAACTTTGTTTGCCATTCAAATATCTGTCGTTTGTAAACCTTTTAAATAAGGTCAATTTGATAAAATCCTAATTTTACTTTAAAAAATAAAGGTGCACCGTGTAGTTTTTTTATAACTCTAGGTTCTAAAACATAGGCTGTTTGATAGTCAGTAATAGGGTTAACAACAAGTATCGCCCTTCTTTGTATCCGACCACGGCGACTAATCTCAACTGAGATTACTTATCATTTGGTGTGGGACGTTTTTAATGCCCAAGTGTGTGCTCAATACACATGGTGTCGCACTGTAAGGTACATAGTTCACTGACTCACACATGTCGCGTAGCTATCATGCTTGGCCTTGATGTCATATAGTTTTACTCACTTTTATTATTATAGTTATTAAGATTCAAAATAAAGTACCCTTTTAGTGTACAATATTTATTTATTTAAACTTTATTGCACTGTATATTGTACAATTGGCGGACTTAATGCCTTAGGGCATTCTCTACCAGTTAACCGCTTGGGAATGCAGAAAATTTAATCAGTGGCGGAACGTTTGCAATAACTGAGCGGCTAATATAAAATAACTTATAAAATGCATTATGGCGACATAAACATACTAATATTACACAAATAATTAATAGAATATATAAATATATATAGGCAAAATAAACATACATAAAATACACAAAAATTTACTTACAAATAACGAAGTTGGAGATATTGACGACATCTAGGTGAAAGAAAATCATGTTGTGTATCCTCTTCATGGGCTATGATTCAGTTATGTATTTTAGGTGTAATTTTATATAAGTTAAGCATAGACCATATCCTGTTTTTATACCTTAAGATAAAATAAAATAAAACAGATTTATTTTGGGATGGGTGACCTTAAGCCTAGCCAAAATTCAGTGCCTATTTAGAAGGAGCGCAATGCCGACAGCATTGCCGAGGCTGAGTATGAGTAAACAATTACCGCTTCGTTTCATGTGAAGGAAAAAATTGTGATGTTGTTACCAAATACATGATAATCGACATGTTATGTATGTGATTGTCAAGAGTTAAAAGTATGAATGTCAGGAGTAGGGAGACCTTTTCCTTTACTAATAGTAGGAGTCTTAAAGATCTCGAGTTGCCACCAAACACAATTTATACCATACAAAACGCCACCATATTTAAACATCTTCCGAATAACTAGGAAATTCATGTCTTTGAACTAAGTAACACTTTTTTGTATGAAATGGACTTGGAATGGAGATGTCATGCTTGCCAGCCATTTTCACTTTTTGAGTTAAAACAAAGTCTCACTTCTCTTGGACTAAAATCAATTTAAAAGAGTGACTCTTCTTGAGATATTTGGAAAAACCATTACCTACACAATAAAAACGATTTCAAGCTTACGTAATCAACATCAACAGTCTACGCACAATATGCATCAACTCCAAAAGAAAACCGAATCTTTTTGATGGTGGTTTAATTTTTATTTGCGTAATATTTTAAAACTAGCTTAATAAGTAAGCGCAAAAACTGACATCTGCAAAGAGCTTTGCACGTTAACTTCTTTTCAGACCAAGAAATCTAGGGAACAAAAGTACAAGTATTATAGACCCAAAAGCATGGGAACCGGCTTAAACCGCTACCATTGTGCTAACCCGTCGTTAACATAGATGGCGTGATAATCCTACAAGATGAAATTCATTTACATACATAAAAGTACTATGATATGAGGCCTTCGGTAAAGGAACTTATATTTTGATGGAATTCTTTAAATACTCGACAAATTATTAGCAAAATGCTGGCTAAAGGCGCTTCCACACTCAACTGTAGGGTCTAAAATTCAACGGATGATCAACAAAAGTTAATCATATTCAGATTAGTTGATTAATTATCTATAGATACGTACTAAGTGCATTTTTATTTTGTTACTTTATATGTTAATGGTTACCTTTTAAACCCACTTCTTTGGTTAATGATATTATTACTGGTTTGTTTTGAGTGTTTTGACATAACCTCAGGTAATAAACTTATTAGTGTAAGTGCAAGACAGTTTTAACTATCATCTAAGTGCCTATTAAGTTTGCCTACATATAATGATGTTTTAATGATGTTTTAAAAGTTATAGATACTGTAAGGATAATTCCATCTAAATAGTTGACTTAATAATAAACGATACGTAACATTAAAATAAATAAATAAGATGCGCAATGACTAACGGAAATAACGTCAACTCAATCAATATTTATCATAATTATTCATAGAGTAAGTTCATTCGTTCATTTCATTCACTCATGGTGACGCGCTCGATCGCAAGACGGGCAGTCTTTACTCAGCTCTCGTGCCGAGCGGACGTCTAAACAAAGTCAGTGCGAAAACCAGCGTACAATAATGGTGATATTCTGTTGGAGCAAGTACAGGTCAGTTATTATTTTCCAATGTTGCTTCTTTGTGAAATATGTTTATTAAACGGCCAAAAGGCTTAAAAACAGTGTGATAAATTAATAAATGTTTGTTAAAATGAGAATAGTCGTTTCATTCCTTAAAATAACTCTGAACTCCTACAGTTCAGAAGTGGGATAGGTGAGCAGTCTTAATGTCTGCTTGCTTATCCCGCCCACATAAGTTGAACACTGTTTTTAAGCATTTTTTTTTTCTCAAATCAATGTAAGGAGTTTAGACGATATAAATTATGTTGTTTTATTGGATAATAATAGTTTCAACAAGGTTTTAACGGAACTAAGATCCAAAACCTTTTTAACTTGTACCGTTTTAAATTTTATCACGGCAATGAGCAGTTTTCTTGAGCTGGCGCCGGAGTAACTATAGGAAATATATCATAGTGTCTTTGTTTTTCGCGAAAGTAAGTAATTCAAAGTAAAACAAAAAATATAGTGTCCTCATAGCAAAGCGTGGACTTTAAAAATGACAAAAATATTAAGTATCTTGATTAAATCTTAAGGTTTACTAACGTAATTCAAAATATTTCACTTTGTGTGCCTACAAAAATAAAATGAAAAAAGTTTTTTTAATTACTGCACTAATGCCGTCTAGTGAGAGACATGGAATGATGGGGAAAAGCTGCTCATTGAGCTATCACATAAGCACATATTGGGATTACCATAATGAGACATCCATTATTACCTATGCGATCACGAAGTATTTTTGCTATCTGACCAACAATATACGGCTGCATTGATCACAGACTCGATGACCAATGCGTATTTTAAAGTTCCTTGGTTGCGGACCTTTTCTATTAGTGATACTGCATTTTGCTAAATTATTATTTTTTCTCTCAAAACTACTAATAAATAAAACTACTATCAAATAAAACCGTACCGCACATGGTACTTGGGACTACCCTTGAGAACACATCTCCTTTTATCCTCACAATCGTAAGGCATTTTGAGAGTGTAGTCAGCAATACGTATTTGTATCGATCATGGCATCAATGTACAGTGAATATTTTAACATTCTTTGATTAATTCAGAATAAAACAAACAACACGACAGACATTGTTAATTTGCTCAAAATAACCTTTATAAAGACATCCCTTTTAATCCTAACAATCGTAAAGTATTACTGCAATCTTCTTAGAAATTCACATTGGTATTGGTAATAACGTTAAGGAGCAGGGTGTATTTTAAAACTCCTTCGCCACAAACTATTACAGGTAATAAGCCATTATAATTATTCGGCTAAATTGATAAAATTTATCCCATTAATACTACGAGTACGTGTAGTCAAGTATCATGCCCGTATTCTGCTTCTGTCGTAGATCAACAGATTAGTGTTTTTGCGTACGTAAATCATAATTCCTGACGTACGAAAACAACTAACCATATTATATAAAGGTAAATAATTATATTTGTTAGACTTGCATCATAAATTTACATGCAGAAAATATGTATCGTTGTACTTATGTCTTGCCTACCGGCGTACAGATAATAAAAGTTAACTACTATCTAGTCAATTGCACAATAGTGATTTAAAAGTCAAACAATAGCAAGGTTAAATATATTAAGGTCACTTGATTTCCTCTGGAATAAATATAAATATATATATAAATAAAAATATAAATAAATGGTTATTAATTAGTGAAGTGTGGGCTTCAGGTTTAAGCAGCCGATCCCTTCGCTTCGGACTACGATTATTTATGCTTCATTCTGTTTAAATAGTTCAGGATTCATTTAAGAAAAACTGACCCTTCAAAAACGAACAATGAGTAAGAAAATTTTGTCGATATCGGTCGAGAGTTGCTCCAAAAAAAATAATGCCACATCTGAAAGTCGTGGAAGCTTATCCGTGATACGCAGTCAAGCTTTAAGCAGTAAATAGCTAATTTGGTCAGTTTAAGACTTAATTGCCCTACTTTGTGTGCTCTTCACGTGAGAGCCGTAATAATAATATAGGTAATCAAAGAAATTTTGTAGAAGCTGCCTCTTCGATTTTGTTATACTCTGGTGGTAGATTTTAAGTCAGTACAGCGATGCATCGACTAGTATTCATTATTATGATTTTGCAAGAACAACTATCAAGTTGTTATTATTAAGACTGGAGATAATGTCGTTGATAGTACTGTAATTTATATTTTTCATATTTGGATTCGACTTCTTTACATTCAATTACTATTGAGCTATAATCGGTGTTCTGGGATGATAAATGGCTTTGGCCGAATCATTTATTGGATGATCAAACGAACTTACCTGTAAGTGAAGTTCGATCCAAATTGTCCTGACTTCGTCGAAGAGATTTAATTGACCATGTAGTAGGCCCTGCTACGCGTCCATTCACTCGCACACAGGTTTAGCGCAAGAAAGAGAAGGTAAAAAACTAGTATCCCTCCCTCCTTCCTGCGCCTCACAGCACTGCCAGCCGCCTGTCGCTCATTCATTTCAGAGCAAGGAGACCGATGTTCCAGATGTACAACATTGATTTATGGTACGGGTGGCAACAATTTTTGCAGAAAATACACGTACCTATGGGAATTGGGAAGGGTGGGAACTTAAATCTCTTCGACGAAGTCAGGACAATTTGGATCGAACTTCACTTACAGGTAAGTTCGTTTGATCATCCAATTGTCCTGCCTTCGTCTCTGAGATTTAATTGACCATGTAGATGTTCGGAGTAAATCAATGTTGTTACAAAAATAAGTTGACACCTCTATAGTTAGTAATCTTTGATTATTAAAATGATCATTTAAATAACAAAAATGTTTTATGTTACCATGTTTGGCATTATGCACTATTGTTATGGGTGCATGATAAGTAATTTCTTTAATGGGAAAGAAAGAAGATATTTATTAGTTTTTTTTTATATATATATATATATATATATATATATATATATATATAATTAATGTTAAACTCCAAGAATATGTAAATACAATAATAATTTTAGTAATCTTAACTGAAATAGGACGAAAATTTCTTAGTTCCCTTTTTTTTTTTTTAGTCTGTTATAAAAATTGCAAATAAATACGAAATACGTATTGTTGAGACAGATTGCGAAAGCTACATACAGAAATACTTCTCATCCAGCGCCCTATCATTTTTAATGCACTTAACGGGCGTATTGGAGAGTCTCTTTGTCTTGCAGTTTTAACGTATTTTACAATCATAGATTTGTAAAAAATACACGCATGATATTCGATTACTTTTAAGTATTGGGTATTTATGCAGCTGTTTGAAATATATTCAGCCGTATACCGAAAACAAAATACTTATTATTCGAATTTTGAATTCTAAAGAAAATGTTTTGTTGTAATAAGTGTAAGATGGTTGGTAAAAAAAAATAGTTGGTTCATTTGTGGGTATATAAGATTTTAGATGTATTCATCGGTGTATATCAACGCTATTATTATTTTCTGGGTTACAATAAGAATACGATATTTCAATGAATTTGAAATATTATCGTTATCAAAACTTGAAAGCATTAAGGAAGTAGGTAATGATTGAGTGATTTAAATTTTTTCTAAAGAAGCTTGGAAACGACCTCTGGGGGCGTTGTGGCTTTATAAGGTCATACGAGCGCAAACGATTTCTCCGATAGAAGTTTTGGTACCACCTAACCCGACGTTTGCCTAATATTTAACTTATCAACCAGGCGCGGAAGTCTCGACATAGTTCCTAGTAAAAAACACCAGTTGGCGCTCGAAAAAAAGCTGAGACAAAATTGGTATTTTCGTGTATTTCTGATTGAGAATAATGTTTTAATCAAGCTTATTTTTTTTTATTTTTTTAGATTTACTAAAGATTTAGCTATGTAAGTTAGAAGAATATTACATGGAGTAGAAAATCAAAATATTGAAATTATCTACGCGAAATATTAAACATGACGCTTCAGACTTCCAGCACAGGAATTTTCGCCGAGTATTCGATAGTCGGCGCATAGTCGGAAAAAAAAATACTCATAAATATTGACTGGATAAAATATGTCTGAATTACTGAGGGTTACATTTAAAAAAAAATGCGATCCTATCTTATCGATTTGGTTTTGATGAGATACTTTATTTTTATTTAAGTTTATATTTTCTATGAGTTTGACAAATATTTGTGACTTATTCTTCTTTTTTGGGGGTAATGGTAATGTGCATTTCCGCAATTATTGTGCCGCCAATGTATTTGTGTCTTATTTGGCTTCAGATGAGACTTGTTTCAATATTATGAGCAGTGTAAAATAAATCTTGATGATTCAAAATTAGGGTACCTTTTGTGACAAGAAGTCCAAAAGTAAATGAATATGTCGTGTTACAACAAGTATGTCATAGATCGATGTCACCAGGGAACACTGGTTTCATACATATTAAAACACCCTCAAATATAAATTATAAATAAAAAGATTCAAGCATTATTCTTTGTAATAAATAAATTACTTTCAGGTTTTATAAATAAATCGTCGAACTACTCGACGTTTTACGGCGCAAGAGTATAAGAACGAGCGTAAAAAATAACATTTGCAAAAAATATGTTAAAACTTGGCAGACCATGATTGGTTATTATTTTGTGGTCGTCAATTGTTTCACCATACCTAAGTAATTGGTGAATATTAAAACAAGATTTCCTTTGAAAATTTATTTAACATAGTATATTCAATACTTTTAAACATCAATTAAACGATACAATTCATAAAATAAAATAATCTGTTTTATAGTTAATGCAGCAATGTTTCCATATGAATGGTTTCCTAATATCATAGTGGCTTTGCTGGGGAGATGGTTGTGGAGTGGGTGTATGTGATTAGTTGGAAAAAAAACTGATGATGATAGAAGATATTTACTCGATAAAGTTAATTCTTAAATCACAGAATATAGTGGGAAAAATATGCATAGTTTATATTCCCAATAACTCAAATTAGATGCTTGTAGTGCAATTTAGGTTTGATGCTGCGTTGCTGCCTTTTGTTTTAAAAAGATCGATTTTTGTAATTTGTACAATAATGACAATGTCTTTTATTTATCCAATCTTTAACGTAGGTGTGTAAATAGTGGAATAAATATAGCCAAAAAATATAAAGAATAATAATAGTACTTCAAACAATAGGTCATTCTATGTTTGAATTATTCTTCGGTGGTGTTTGTGGTGGTAAATGGTGAGAAAAAAAACAAGCCCATAAAAAACTAAAGTCAATTCAAGTTGACCTATAGTTGTCACAATTTTTTGTTGGCGGTGGCTCAGGCATCGCCTTTTCTGAAGATAATGGACACAGATCTTTATTTAGTTTTTCAGACTCCACATTAAGTACCGAACTTTGCGACGATTTAATCTAAGAAGCATACATGAAAAGTTTAGTGCATATCACACCATATTTTTCGAAAAATAAAATAGCATCTAAAACAATTAATTACCGTCTACCTATTTAAATCGAATATGACGGTAGTGCTATATTGATTTCGCAATTTAACAAGAAAACTCATTGGTATAAACCAAAAACACATTACGCTTTCCAGCTGGTTGTTGATACGTCGGTCAATAAAATCTAAGCTGTACCGAATTATTAACTGAGGAGTGAAACAAATCTTAGTTGGATTTCAAGACTGAATAAGTACCTACTGTAAATATTCCACCATTCAGAATCATACAAATGCCAGTTAATGAGCAAAGCTCAATATTATTAGCATAGCTATTTAAATTGTGAGCAATAAATAAATGAGTAAATAAAATCAATTTTACATAATTCTTATATGGACCAAACCATATGCATTGAGTAGAAAACAGAAATGTAAGTAAGAACTTGCTTACTTATAAAATAATAATTGTCTTCTTTTTATACAATCCGTAAACTTCGATATTTAAGTAATGTTAAATATTTCATTTAATAAGCGATGTTATGTTTTCCATAGCATTGTCTAGCAAGACATGTTTTATAGCCATTAGCCAGAAATAAATAAAAAAGAGTTGTAATCAATTGCAGACATAGGACCATAATATTGTGAGCTATGTAGTATCGATGTATACAGTACCGTTTTTAGAGCTTTGGGGAAAAAAATAAGGAGCGTGCACCGCATCGCAGGTGGCACTATACGTACTTATGTTTATCAGTTTAGGCAGTTATAGTGTTCTTAAGTCTTTCATTTTTAAAATTTCAGGTAAAAATGTACAAAATAAATATAAATTTATTAGATTTGAAATAAATCTGCTGCCACTATTGTTTTTCGGTGCTTACAAAAAAGTACTTAGTAAAAAATATATATTGCTCCTTTTGTTTGTAAGTGTAAAAGCTCACATTAAACTCAATTCCAATCTATGTCAAAAGATTGACTGAGTCAAGTGTTCGGTCGTGGTTTTACCACGAATGGAATACGGTAGCCCGTAACACGTAGTACGGCTTCAAGCTTAGCTAGCTTTAATGAAAAAAGACCTTACCTTTATTTGGTCGGATTCTGATTTCGAGCGCGAGACGTTGAAGCGCTAGGATTGTTGGACGGTAGTTCACCGTAACAAACAAGCAATTCACGGCGCATGGCGTCGCGTTGGCACAGGCAGGACACACTATGATGCCTGTTGGGGCTTGATGAGTGTGGGCGAGGAACGCTTCACACTGAGAGGCCCTGATGGCGCGTCGTCAGCGCTGCTTAACATTTTTAATGAAATGCCTTTGTGGCCCCGTTAGTTCACTTTTTTCATTTGTCGAAACGCAATGAAAATAAGGGTAGGTTTATTGAAAGCAACGCATACCATACGTCTCGATTCAAGATAATTAGGACTGGCTGGCATCACGTGCCAGCTCGGCCAAAAAATTGCTACAGATCAATATCGCGTATTGATTCGGAGCGTTAAAATGCGGACTGGCTAGTATCTCGTAATAGCTCGGCCGCGAAGCGTAAAGCATGCATGTAGCAGCCACGCTGGGTTAAGCGTTTAACTTCAGTTCACGTTCACAATTTAATTTTTTCAGTATGAATATCACAATAAGGTAACTTTCGTTTAGCACGAAATAAAAAACTTAACGGTTTTTTCTTTTTTGCTGTGGTTACTGCGTGCGTCGGAACGGCGCGCGCGCACGGACACGAATGAGCGACAGGCGGCTGGCAGTGCTGTGAGGCGCAGGAAGGAGGGAGGGATACTAGTTTTTTACCTTCTCTTTCTTGCGCTAAACCTGTGTGCGAGTGAATGGACGCGTAGCAGGGCCTACTACATGGTCAATTAAATCTCAGAGACGAAGGCAGGACAATTTAAATCAGAAAAAAATAGACCTGATATTCTTCCCTGGTAAACGTCATGTGTGTTCTATTATATGATGTGCAGAGTAAGTCTTGTTTTGTTTTAATGTAAATTTGTAATATCAATACATAATGCCTTCTATGTACACGTTTCAGTGCCTAACGGAGCGTTTAAATGAAATGGACGAATCCACTGCGCGCAAAGTCGATGTCAGCGGTAACGAGGCTAATGGCGGCGCTGGCGGAGGTAACCCAGGTGACAATCGTGAGCAAATGTCGCTGCATTCAGCCCGTTTGCCGTAGTGAGGGAGCCTGAAAGGTAGGCAAAGCCGCAACTACTTTAGCTATTGCCCTCGGGATCATCGTAATTCAGGGCATTCACGTGTGCACGTAAATCACGAGCAGGGAGTCTTCGAGGTCACCCTGTAATGGCGGGGAGTCTCGATGGCAATGCTCGTAAACTCAAACTCAAGCGTTTATTTGCCAATAACACAGAAATTAAAGGTGACATTTGAAAGTAAGTAGCACATGTGTTCAGTCTGCTCGCAGACGTGCAAAATTCAATTATTCAGTTTTTACAAAACATATACATAATATTTTATTGATGTCAATTGAAATCGTTTTGATTAAGTTACATTATTTATGGATAATAGTACGTAGTTTAAATTAAATTGAATATTTGTCTGTTGTCGCCAATTAGAATATTCATTATAACTATAAAAACGTTTGTCCAAAAGCCAGTTAGTTTCCTCTTAAATATTGGCCCTTGAAGTGTTTTTAGTTCTTCGGGTAGCAAGTTACGCAAAGCTATACTCTTGTTATATGCATTTCTTTTCATATAGGTAATCATTTAAATCTTTATTGTGGAACACAAATAAAGTTACTGGCGGTGTCCTACCTCTATAGCAAAAGGGCGAACAACGATAAAAATACAAGTCCATATACTCAAGGTACAGTCAATCGATTACAAAAATTAAATTCGAATAATACCTCTACAGTCAAAAATCTATCCTTCAAAAACAAATCATTAATACTTAAAAACATTTATCAAGTACATATTTTTGGAATCTAGATTTATATATATTAATGTTATTCATATTTCTAATTGTTTTAATTTTGTTGTAAATTCGATGTGCAACTATTTTTACGGCGATACCGAGCAGGGAGTTGTCGAGGCAATGCCATAATGGCGGGGAGTCTCGGCGGCAATGCTCAATGGGTAACTATTTACGACGACACCGAGCAGGGAGTCGACGAGACAACGCCATAGCGGCGGGGAGTCTCGGCGACAATGTTCTATGGGTAACTATTCAAAGCGATACCGCTGATTATCATAATGTAAGCGAATGCTGCTTAATTGATGTAAGCGCCGTAGGATGTACGAAAGTTCAAGACGAGAGCGTTGCTCCAGCGGATTCAAAAGATATGACGCGGTTCCCGAATTTTACCCTGCTTCAAAAGACCAGACTATTCTTACATTTCTTATTAATGTGGAGGAGTGTACTGAGATCTATGGTTGGAAGGAAAAAGAAATCGTTCACTTTTGTCTTTCTAGGCTCACTGCACTGGTATTACGAAATCTTGGTACCAAGGACTCAGTACAGTCCTCTACGCATGGAATAAGTGGAAAATGAAGTTGAATCAATTCCTTGTCGCGAAGATTATGCAGAACTGTTAACGACTAGTTTAGCTAATAATGAGGGTTAACCGTTTTAATGATGATAATATAGCCTTATTTATTCACTTGCAATTTTACACATAATCTACAATTAAACTCAATAAAACATTTATTCGGTCGAAAATAAGTATTAAAAAAATACTTTTACTTCATTAAAATAAAATAAATCAATTTAAATTATAACTATGAAGAGAAGATACATATTATACTGACTAAGTGCGGGATAAAAGGGTAGTTAGTAAACAACCGTTCACTAGAGACCGCCCTGATAATTTTGTGAAGATTATTTACTACAATTGTAACAAACAGGGATACTTAAAGCATATACAGGGATAGGGATTCGTGCCTAAACCATAAATTCTTAAATACATATACCATCAATGACTTAGGTACCTTAACACTTACCCCTTGCGAGATTCGAACCCGCGACCGCTGGTTCAGTGGTCAGGAGCGCTAACAACTGCACCAAACGTGTCGCGTGTCGTGTTATTTTAAGTTAACTCATCATTTTCAGTCCTTATGCGCCACACAGATGTGTTCTGCTGTAAAACAGCTCATTCGTTGACCAGGGTGGTCTTCTGGCCCGTTTAGTAATAATAAGAATGATGATGATAGAAGAGCTGCTCCCAGGTTACCCAGGGTAGCAGGTGGTGTGGACCTACCAGTATAACGATTTTGTACCTATGTTAAAATCTTGTGTAGCTAGGTTGTGTGCTCCTGGTGCGAGTGCTTTCAGTGCTGTGTCTACGATATGCCGCTGTAATGCAGGTCACTGACGCCGTGGTTCTTCGTTCGTAGTACCCATTATTTATTGCTGACCCATTGCCAGCAACTTGTTTTAACTTTTACTACAAAAGGGGCAACTTTGAGCAATCTCATGATAGACTCTTTGTAAATTATATGACTATCTGGGCATTTTTATCTCTCGTTGGTCTTTATTTTGTTACTCATAAGCTTATTCTTAAAAGTCAACAATTCAACGCCATTATATCATAGCCGGCTTTACCGACGTTGACACCTCCTCTCTTAGTTTAAATAGCTTTTAAGGATCGCAGAAGATGCCTGGTGACTTCTATTAAAATCAAGCGGCATCTGTGGGATGGCTAACATCATTTTCAATATACCTAAGCGTTCGTTGTTATCATCGATTTGAGATATTTAAGGCGGTTCACATAAGTAAGGCAGTGAGGTGTTTTAAAAGAATGTGTTGCAGCTCAAACCCGCATTGCCAAAAGTTACGCTCCATGTACTCAGTTTTGTTACAACTGATACGGGTCCATGTTTTTTTTTAATTTGAGCGACCCATTGATTAAAAGCTTCCTGTAATTCATGCATATTTCCATAAAATAATGCAATTGTCTCGCCGTATGAATCCTGCTGCCCGGGAGCGGGTTCTTGTATTTCCTTTGTTATGTACCTAGTCTAACTAAGCAGACAATGAACAACAGTGTTCTTAGGGTGATAAGGGCGTTTTTAAAAGTCAACTACTATAGGAAAAAAAATAGCATCCCTATTATTGAATCCATCAACACACGCCGGCGTTGCGTGTTGCTCCGTCCATGAGCGCATGGTATTTTAACACTAAGAGATCTCCTAACATAATTGTTGGAATTCAATGGTTTCAAGAGCAAACATGATTAAAATTGAATACTTGTGACGAATAAAGTATTTATTTGGATAAGGATTAATAATATGTTTAGGAAAATACCATGAAAAGTAATGCATTGCCGTAAATCATTTTTTATTACTGTAATAAAGGTTATAGAGACCAAACCTTAAAAGATAGGTATATGCTGTCGCGGACTTTTCTGTACAACTTTTTAAGACAAATATTTGTTCCATACATTATATTAATATAACTCTTACAGTTTTTGTAGCGTACGCAAAAATAGCTCGAAAATTACATATTTTTCCGACTTCATTAACATTCATCGTCGTATCTTCACTATGAAAATGTATATCCTTATGAAATATAGCCAATATGTTATTCCAATGTATTATATTTTGTCAAGTTTTATCAAAAACAATTCAGTACTTTTTGCGTGAAGAAGTAACAAACACACATCCATCCTCACAAACTTTCCCGTTTATAATATTAGTAGGATAGTAGGTATGTAAATGGAAAATATATTACTTTATAAATAAATCCGTCAAATATGTATATTATGTAAAACACAATAACATAATCGTCAGACATGTAAGCCAAATGGTTTAGAAGGTTTCTTAACACTCACAGTGTCATATTTTATTGTTTCATCTTTAAGAATGTAAGCCAAACTTTTTAGTTTTAAGTTATTTTAGTTTTAGGTAATATGAAATGTTATTGGGTATTAATAATATTGTATGCAAATGCTGTCAAAAAATAATTGCATAATTGATTAGCATTTTAGTTAGATAACTCTATACACTATATTAATAATAAAATATTATGCGCAAAGGGACTTGCTCTAGCAGGATGGCCGAGCTGTAAGGATAATTCCATCTAAATAGTTGACATAATAATAAACGATACGTAACATTAAAATAAATAAATAAGATGCGCAATGACTAACGGAAATAACGTCAACTCAATCAATATTTATCATAATTATTCATAGAGTAAGTTCATTCGTTCATTTCATTCACTCATGACGTCTAAACAAAGTCAGTGCGAAAACCAGCGTACAATAATGGTGATATTCTGTTGGAGCAAGTACAGGTCAGTTATTATTTTCCAATGTTGCTTCTTTGTGAAATATGTTTATTAAACGGCCAAAAGGCTTAAAAACAGTGTGATAAATTAATAAATGTTTGTTAAAATGAGAATAGTCGTTTCATTCCTTAAAATAACTCTGAACTCCTACAATACGTTACCCGGGCGCGCTATGTGAAGACGCGAATAGATCCTAATTAGGATCTCTTACCCCCAGTCGGCAAAAAGCGATACAACGAGTGTGACGTCTCGGTTCGTGATTATGAATTGGTTTGAATCCATCAAAATGCCATCATGTGTGTAACGAAGGTGTACGAACTATGACAATAAAGTTAAAAAAGCTCAGGGCATCACGTACGTATCACAAGTAAGTAAACAAGAATAATGCATAAATCATAACATTTTATTATTTTTCACTTAAATCCATTTCACAATACGATTACAAAGGCGAAAGAGAAAGTGAATACTTTTTCTACAAGTGTGAAAAGGACGCAATGTCCTGCTTGGTGCCTCGACTATTGAAGTGGGCAGTGCAATGTCGTGATTGGTCAGTGACATTTGGCTGACACTTGTGCGTAGCAGAGAGTTACCAACTATCTCTTTCGTTCTTTCTGTTTCAATAATGCTATCTATTTCACCTCAGTCTAGGAATGTGGTTAATAAGAATTGTACATGTGTGCAGTCGCTCGCGACCAGCACAGATTTGCCGTTTGTTTTATATAGTGTATCTATTACTTTTAAAACATCATTGCCTACATACGTTTCATATTTCATTTAAACGGTATGGGTAAAAGGTAGGCATTTATAGATTTGTAAATGCGAGTCAAAATAATCAGAGGAAATAGACACAGAGCGCAGCGGGCAAAAGTGTGTTGTTCCATCACTATTCACTAGTCTTTGATTTCATTTGCATTTCTTCTATTCTTCCTCGTGCCTCGACAGTTTTGATTTGTAAACCGCAAGGCTATAAAACAAAAACGAAATAAAATACATATTATTAACTGCTGCTGCCATACACATTTTCCGAATAGGCAGTAGAGGCGCAAGGTCAAACATAGGTCCTATTCCCACATCTCACAAAATAATTCGCACACCGCAAAAAATATAATTAACAATCGTTTATTTTTGTTTTTATAACTGTTTTTCTATAACTTAATAATATTCCTCGTCTGTCACAAAGTCAAGTCACAGTTGCTTTTTACAAGTGCAATTTATATAATTAACAATCGGTTTGAAGGAGTGCAACCACAAACACCGTGACAATATTTGTATATTTATGAAGATATCATAATATGTTATCCCTAACGAATAAACAATAAAAAAAACTAAGCTAAGCATATCTGGTGCATTGCTGGCATCGAACTATTATTATAATTAATAGTATGGAACTTACATTACACCAAGTACAAATTTCGTGCTCCATGAATTGACGCCACTTGTCATCAATACATCCGGTTTATTAATCGAAATACAAATTTCAAGGAATACGTCACAATTTTGTCATTGTATTTGCGACACATTTTTTGCTTGGCATAGCTTCTCTATTATTAGTAATAACAATTTACCGATTGCAGGTTACATTCCCTAACATTCTATACATGTTTACATTACATCTATGACGTTATACATTTGAGAATTAAAGCGGTTAGTCACTTAAGTGGTTCTCGATAGTTGTTTTGAGTAAGTCACTTTGTGGTCACCTCATGCATAAATAAAGGCATAAATATAAGACTGTATGCAAAATAAAAACGCATAGAAAAAAAAATAATCGTAATTATTTTTTAAACTGTTTTCTTGAGGTTAGCAATGAGGATATTACGTATCCTTTGTGGTATATAATACACACAAAATATCAGCCATATCTTAGCAGGAGCAGCCCAAACTTTTCATTTTTTTTAAATAATAATTGACGACCTCCGTGGTGTAGTGGCTAAGCACGCTGGGTTTCAAGGCGTCGCCCCTCCGAGGTCCCGGGTTCGATTCCCGGTCGGGTCAATGTAAATCATTATTTTCTATATTGTCCCGGGTCTGGGTGTTGTGGTACCACCGTTGTGTCTGATTGTCCATCACACAAGTGCATTAGCTACTTACTTTGGAATCAGAGCGATGTATGTGATTGGTGTCCAATATTTATTTATTATTATTTTTATTTTTAATATTGTTGTTTTCTTTTATTAAAAATGGTTCAAATGTAATGATGTGCTATATTTTCAGAAGCGCATTAAAAAACCGTTCACATGATATATCAAACACGATAGGTAACTGAAGTTTTATTTATTTATTTCTTATACAATATATTTGAATCGTACATCCTAACGAGGATTTTTAGGTACTTTAGGTCAAATTATTGTTTTGACCTCTAGTAAGCGTATGCCAAACTGTACATCAATTACTGTTTTTTAGGGTTCCGTAGGCGAATGGCAAAAAACGGAACCCTTATAGTTTCGTCAAGTCTGTCTGTCTGTCTGTCTGACCGACCGTATGTCACATCCACTTTGTTCTAAAACTATTAGCAATACACAGTTGAAACTTGGTAGGTAGATGTATCCTGTAAACCGCTTTACGATTCTCATAGAAAAAATAAAAAATAATAATATTTAAGGGGGGGGGGCTCCATACATGAAACTAAAACCAAAAAAAAACTTGGTCAAACCTATGCGTGTGGGGTGTCTATGGATAGGTTGAAAAATTGGCGTTAAAATGGGCGTCCCCCCATCTAACTTTTAAACTATGCAAGTGTAAATTTTGAAAAAAATACGTGATGTAGATCTTAACAAATTTTTTCAAAAAAAAATGGCTTGAGCGAAATCGAACTAGTAGTTTTTGAGATATAGCACATCTTCAACAACCGCAAACATAACTTTGTTCTTCATACAAACACTATGAAAAACAAAGTTATATTTGCGGTCAACAAAATATTGTGGTATTTTGGTTAAGTGGAAAAGAATCATAATTCAGTTAAAGTTGGCACGGAACCCTCAGTGCGCGAGTCCGACTCGCACTTGGCCGGTTTTATCTTTAAAATTGCACTCGTGGTATCCATCCAATATACATATAGATAAAACCCAATGCAGTAATAACACAGACAGAGATCTCGCCTCCTTGCCGCAAGGACACGGGTTTATTTTTTGAATATTTATTAATTATACATCACTAGCATTACTTTTTTTTTGTTTTGTGCCAGAAATGTCAGCCAGCTTAGACTTGCAATGGGTTATTCTAAGATTGCTGACGTTGTACAGTATGTTTGGATCGGACTCCTAATACTTCACCTATCTACTATTCCTATTCTACGGCCAATGTTTTATTTACTTTTTTAACTAATAATCACCGATTTTTGTTTGTAACTTTTCGGATTGTCTAGTTAATTGTGATATCAAATTTATCTCCTTTAAGATGAGGTCTCATTTAATTTTGTGTGTATGGGTTACAGACAATGAATGAATAATAAACGAGTTTTTGTGAGCACCAAAAGTTTTACAAAGCCAATTTTTAGAATTTATGCAGAGGAGTGATGGATACCATCTTCCTTTGCAAAGTATTTCAACGATGATGTGATATAATAGGGGGGGGGGGGGGGATGTTCACATGAGATATAAGGTCTCTCGCTCACTACAAAAGTATTTGCGATTCACTATTAAAAGCTTGCATAGTAAGCTTGTGCCATCCGACCAAAATACAAGAAATCGATGAGGGTTAAAAATGACCAATCATTATAAAAAAGGACACCATGCCCTATTAGGCCTCATGATGATTTTGTTAATGAACCACTTGAAACAGTAATAAAAAAGAGCTCCAAAGTTCAAAATCATCATTTTCTGAATAGGATTTTTTACCCGAAAAACCAAATTATAGACATTAATTTATCATTTGAATTTATGCACAAGGTTGTGAATGGAAGATGGAACATGTTATTCTAAAAATCAAACTGTTGCAATATACCAAGTTACAAAAAAAATATATATTGAATCAAAATGGCATTAAAAGAAACCCCAGAATATTCCACGTTATTTAAGTACAAAACTAGCAAATTCACAATGGCTTGTCAGTTTCATAACATATCCGCATTTTTAGTTTTTTAAACCTTTTTATTGCACAAATGGCTAACTTCTCCTTTTATCTTCCTTGTCAAAAGTTGCAATATTTCACCATCGCTAACTATTTGTATTAGTAAATTAATGTGAAAGGTTCGGCTGTCAACATTTAAGAAATGAGTAAAGAAAATGCAATTTTTGACTAAAAGTCGTTGTCATCCTCAATCATCCTTCATTTCAATAACATTGTTTGTTGAGTTGACTACGATGAAAAAACTGGCTACTAATTTGAACGCCGACGAGTAAAGTATGAGCAAAAGAAACTGAATAAAAATCAGGCGTTAGAGAACAATGTTATATTTTATCATCTTTACACAACTGACTTTTGTGACTGATCGATACAGTTTTAAAATAACACGATGAGTAATAATAATGTAAGAAACGAATACTTACGTTAATATTTTATAACAATTAAATGTACTCAATAAACAGTACATTTCAGATTTTTAAATAAATAAAACATTAACTTGCTACTAGGTTTTACATATGATGAAAGACATATTCTTTGTTAAGCTACTGCAAAAAATATTGGATTTCTACAAGGCGTTCTTCAGTAATCATGAAAATAGTCCCCACACAAATCGTGTCTTCTTAGCAAGTGCCAGAGTGCGACCCCTTCAAAAAAATCCGAGTGAGACCGCACCTGGTCCAGTTAGCTCACAATCAAATGAAAAGATTTAAAAACCGGCCAAGCGCGAGTCGGACCCGCGTACTGAGAGTTCCGTACCACCCTTAAACAGAATTCGGGGTCCACTTACTTCCATCTAGTGAAAATATCGCAATATTTTTTGACAGCAAAAATAACTTTGTTTTTCATAGTGTTTGTATGAAAGACAAAGTTTTATTTGCGGTTGAAGAAAATGTGTTATATCTCAAAAACGACTTTTTTATTATTTATTTACATGTATGAGTACAAAAATTTTTAGGTTTTACTATCATGTATGGGAGCTCCCTCTTTAATATATATTTTTTTACTTTGTGTATTGGAATTGGAAAGCGGTGAACAAGATTCACCTACCTACCAACTTTCAGCGGTGTAATGCTAATAGTTTCAGAATAAAGTGTCTGTGACATACGGACGGACGAACTTATACTATAAGGGTTCCATTTTCTTGCAATTCTGTCCTCGGACCACGAGCCATATAGAGCATAGCATTCCATTCATCTCAGTGGAATATTCTGCTCCCAGAACTATATTTGCGTCAGGAACGATGACGTCACGTTGCGTAAAGCCCAGAACTTCAACCGCAGACTTTAGCCGATAGGTATACCTAAATAATAATAATTACAGTAGATCCCGATAGTACGTCCGCTTTTTCACGTCGGTCCCTAACATTTGCTCCCCGCTTAATACGTTTCCTCTCCAAGCTTAGTACGCTCTTTTTGCATGAAACTGGTCAGCGTTGATGGAAAAAATGGTCGGAAACGACTGTCTGATAGTAAAGTTGAGGTGCGAAAAAAAGACGTATCTCCATATTCAAATCAGTTGCGTCGATATTTCTACTGATATCGTGTACTTTTGCTAATTTTGTACTTTTTTGTAATAGATTTTTATTTATTTATCCTGGGATAAGTCTAGAATAATAGTTTGTTGAATATTGGATAGGCAAAAAATAATATTGTATGATGCCGTACATATTAAGGAGTTCACAAATACACATAAATGACGATTCTGGCATGTAAGTCCCCATTATTTTCCCGATTCAACAGGTCCCCGCTTATAACTACTATCGGGGTTTTACTGTACTTGCATTAAATTTAAAATAATAAAAAAACGTTTTAAATAAAAAAAAAACAGCTGAACAGAGTTTCATGAAACATGGTTAAGAACAATCGGGATGAAATTATCTATGACACACAAAAAATAATGAAAATCGGTTCATCCGTTACCCGATCTACGATACCACAGACAGACACGTTAAACCTATAACACCTCTCTCTAATTGCATCGGAGGTTGTAAATTCCCATCTTCAAAGAATCGACAATTCATACCGACATGACATAATGGACATGCACCGTACAACTTAACATTGTGGTTGCCTTGCCACGGTTCAAGTGTGAACTTAGGTTTTTAAGAACTATGGCTCATAGGATTTTTCATCAATGGCCTTTTCATCTATTTCAGACGATTTATGGTGTAACGTTTGAAGTACAACCCTTTCCATGGCTAAATAAACCAATGCTCAATAACAACACGGAAAGTGGCAGTTACCAGGATTTTTTATAGGCTCAGTTAAATCAATTGCTAAGAACAATCGGTTTCAATATAACCAATCGGAAATTAAAAACTCTTACTTCGTAAGAAAAATTAAAGCTTAGAATCTAGACTAGTATAAAATTTACTAAGTTATCAATAAGTTCTAACTGAAAAATTATCGCGCGTCGTTTCCTTTAATTCACGTGATTTTACCACTCTGTTGTTTATTTTAAAGCATTACGGAATATGGATGCAAAGGGTTTTATTTTACTAGTCGACCACAAAGGAAACGGTCGACGCGCCATACATTGCTTGCCCCAAAAGTAAAAATCCATGCGTCACGACCAAAACTAATTTTATGGGTTCGTTTCTTCGCCTTTTAAATTAATATAAAGTAATATAAGCCGTAAATAGCGGGGTTTTCACATAAAACGAAATAAAATGTGTGGGGTCAATCTCTTGCACAGGTCTTTCTAGATCGTAGCGCCATCTGTGTCGAAAACCCGCAATCTAGGCCACCAAAACTAAAACATAGAAAACTGCCCCGCTAGGGTGCGTAACGCGTGAAAATTACGATGACGCAAACAATAGCCAACGAAAAGAAGTTCCTTGTCACAGTTTTTTTTTTTCAAGTTTTAGGAAGAGGTTGGTTGGTTTAAAGGTTAGTACCTATGGTAGGCAAACGTCATCTTCCTTCTTAAAATAGCGATTGCGAGCGCTTACTTATTTAACTAACTGCCAGTTATATGACAGTGTATGACACAATATGCCATTTCGTTAAGCGGTCGCCAGTTTGCTTATAATTGCTCGAAACCGCTATTTTCTGCCAAACACAACAATTGTTGGGGACAGGAAATTGTGTTCAATCGTTGTCCTATTTTTTTGTAGATTTATATGCCGCTAGATAAAAGCAAAGTAAATTAACAATATTGTATTAGAAATTCAATATATTTTTTGCAAAATGATATTGTCAAGTCTCTTAATGCTTTTCTTTAACCAAACATAAAACGACTCTGGGGCAATTTACGAACGTGTCCTTTAAAAAAAATCGCCGACTTATCTTTTACTTTCAAAAGATGACTTCTTATTATAGTACTTCAGTTACAAACACAATTGTTATGTCATTCCTAAATTCTGGGCAATTTGCTTAAATATCAAAATTAGATTCTTTGATTTATCAACGTTTTCGGTAGGTATGTAGTTCTTTAAATTATTGAGACAACAGTCTAAATTCAAACTCGAGCTACAACACGAGGATACTTTGCCGCTGAAACCTTCCATAAAAAGGTAAGCCTTGATCGTTCTGACACACTTATTTCTGTGACATAGCGAAACAATCATGGTCTCTGCCACAACTGATACGTTATCAGACCCCTATGACCTTCAAGATCCTAAAAGTGGAAAACCAGAAGATGATTCGGGGGAGTTGAAAGTAGTAGGCACGGATTACTCGTACACACATAAAATAATATGGCCAATCGTATTTGTGTATTTAATTTTGCATATAGGAGCAGTGACAGGTCTTATTTTGTGTGTTTCTGGACGTGTTAAGATGGCTACCATGATTTGGGGTGAGTTTTTTTTTTCAAAGTTTTTTCACTACTTACCCTCCGAATAAAATGTTTTTTTTTTGCACTGTGAGTTGTACAGTTGGCGGAGCTAATGGATTAGTTTGAGCATTATCTACCAGGCAAATTCTTCGGAATGCAGAAATTTTAAACAGTAGCGGAACATATCTGTTTTACTATACTCAAATATAAGGAACGATGGTCTTCTTTCAATAATATATTGAAATTTTTTGGAAAACTTACAGTGTTAAGCGAAAAAGGAGCTTATATATTTGAATTATCATGGTCACGCTTTCGTGTGGAATTTTTTACGTGTCGATACTTATATGAATAGATTTTTTCGGTAAAACGGTGAAACTCAGAAGCGGTTTTTTACTACAGGAAAAAGTTCGTTTAACGTGAGAATCGGGGCCCTGAGTATGTGTGCGTATAGTGTATGTTTCTATGTTTGTCAACAAAATGTATAGATAATATTATTATTATTTTTGTTTAAATAGGGGTTTAACAAATTTTTTGGACGACTTAAAGGTTTGACTGGAAAATAATGTTATAAGCAATAAATTCGCTTTTTGTACAGTCGCCAGCACATTAGGTTACCCACTTTTGTTGTAAACTAGCCCTTATTACAACTACATAAGATACCGCAGTGTTTACCTTGACGTGCTGTCGTCTGTACACGTATTTACATTCGTGCAGTAATCGGTTCGGCGTTTGGTGGTTATTGAGATAATCAAACCGAGAAATAAACCAAAAAAACATTTATACCGCTTCATAAAAACCCATCAGTGTCTAGTCTTAAATTACGGGTTTGTCTCTGGAGGTACAAATTAATTTAGAGTCGGTGTAATAATATCATTCTACCGGTTTTCGGCAATGGCGGCCATTCTCAGTAGAGATATGCCAGGTACGCAGCAAATATTATAGTGCGTGTGCACAACACACGAGTGCACTCTCTATTCCTTCGCTGTCATTAATTCGGTGAGACGGTAGTCCGTCATCACCGACGTGATCGACGAGAGATCAGTCGGAGGGCCAACAGCTTAACGCAACCTAGCTTAACGTGTTTCCGAGACCCGACAATTTACGAGTATGTCTCGACCCGGGACCTCTTGGGTGACCTGCGAACTAAAAACTACACTAACCAACCTGTATGTAATATTGTGCTTTGACTGTAGTATGACTGAGATGGAGCACAGTTTAACAATATAAGCGGGCCCCGTAGCATAAAATAAACTTCTAGACATCTTAGACTTTTAGAATAAGTGAAAGTTCATTCTTTTGGCCCTTTGAGCTATAAAATTGCCGGATTGATTGATAATTGTACTTGTTGGCAACTCCAACAAGAAGAAACTTATTTGTATGTTTATCTGTGGTTCTTGTCTATGACTGAAGATATCTAGTTTTTATTATTCTCTTGACATGTGCGATATCTAAGGACGTTGGTAATTGGTAAGGACGGATCGTTCTTCCGCAATAAAATATTGTTTGCAATTATTATTCAGTGATTTATTGTGGCTAAATGCAGCAATTCCAATCTGCCTACACCATACTTCTACAGTACTACTATGCATGCATGCTTCCTATACCTAGTATATGTCATAAACAGCTAATAAGCAACTTCTGCATTGTTCATTATTTATCATGTCTTTTCTAAGTTTATTTATAGTCCTGTCAATATTTTCGTCACTGCGCTAACTTCGTACGTACGCACTATACTAATTAAAAAAGAACATTGGATGTGACGGTATGTGTGTTTTTTACTTATTAGCAAAATTACTAAGATAATGCCGCTAATACAGCAAATACATAATAATAAACAAAAGTGACACCAGATTCACACTAACATGTGATAAACCATAGTTTAAGTAACATGAATACCTCATAACATGAATGTTCAGTGCATTTACAAAGCAATGTGTTTTATGTGATACCTACTTATTTATACGACCCAGAGTATAGAGCCATATAACGTCAACAATCCGTGTATTCTATGGACTTTTTTATTATTTATTGTTCTAAGAAATATGTAGATGCAACAGTTGGCATATGGGACTCTACATTTTCTAGCTAATAGTTAACATGTTAATATTAACTATACCAAGCTAAAACAAGCGAATCAAGTGAGGAAACATCCTACGTATGGCCTAAATCCACAAAAGTGTGTTTTGTATATCAACACACATTTGTTGGTACTAAGTCATCATTAGCGCAACCATACTTCATAATCGTGACGTAAATGACGTCAACCATACGGACAGATAACCTTGTAAAGATCGCAAGATCACACGAGATGCATACCACTTGCATGCAATCGGTCGTTACGCTACGCCACAAAATTTTGTTCTGATGGACACATTATTTTTAATTTAATTTAATTTAATAATTTATTTCAATTAAATCATTAAACGCCTATTTCCAAGGTAGACCACTTATTATTTATTAGTATGGACTGACATGTATTGTTTAGGTTTAGGTATTATCTGTGACAATTTGTTTTTTTTTTGTATAATGCACGTGAAAATTGTACTGTGATTGACATCTAATTATTCATGTACTTTATGTCATACATAATTATTGTAATAACCTTTTTTGACATATAAATAAAATTGTTAATTTTAGACGACGACATCAAATATTTGCCCACCGAACCATCGGGAAAACACGCTGAATCCATTGTTATTTGTTTCTATCAATCTGTACCGTGTTCTAAGCAAATAAATTTCATTCATTCATTCTTTATAGAAAACCATGGGGACGTCCATGTTCAGCAGTAGATATATGCATACTGTAAACGAGTAATTCTGGATCTCGATCTAGTAAGGTTTCAATTTCAGAAAATGATGTTTTTACCAACATTTTAGGCACTAAAACAGGGCTAAAATGTAATGAGAATACAAAGGTACGTTTTGCCGCTAATGACAATGTCGAGATAGCTCAGTCTAGCTTAAGCTTGGCGGTCTCAGGAGGCGTATTGCGATCTAACATAATCCGTTCAATTTCCAGGCAGTTCAATTCCCACTCTGTGTAAACGAATTTTATAAATATAATATTAGTAAGTATAGTTATAATACAATGGTATTAATATTAATATTTATGTTGTTATATTATAATAATATTATCAATATAATGCGAAATTGCAATATGAATTGCTAATTTGATACTAAAATAGAGCTGATAACTGTGAAAGCTGCATCGCAATACGCACACAGAACTCAGACACCCGGGTTCGAATCCAAGTACAACAGATTTTTTTTAAATTTTTTTTTTGTTTTCATCAGTGTTTTGACCTTTTTTTTCGACAAAATACCCAGATATTGATAATTACCAGCCACGATCATGACGTAAGTAGAACGGTCAGGTATAAATCGAAACTATTGCCTTTTACACGTGCGGCAAAAGTCAATATAAAGTCATCTCATTCCCAACGACATAAATGGTATCTGAAATATAAGGAACTTTTTATACAATGTGTATTTTCAAAACTTGATCAAAGGAAATGTGCGGATACTAGTCTACTAGGGTGGTTGTCAATCGAGTTTAAACTACAAAAAAATATATAAGTATATTATTACATGTGTAATTTGCAGCCCTCTTCTACTCACACGTGGCCACGGAGGGCGCACATATGGGGGCGCACCGATGCTTCTCCCACAGAGCCTTTAAAGCGAAGCCTCTCCTCAAAGCAATACTGCTGATTATGCAGACCATTTCCGGTCAGGTAATGTATTATCTTTCGTCGATATAGCGATGTTCTATGCGTTCTGTGCCTAGAAAAAGCATACTATTAAATCACATCCACAAATTGATTACGCTTTTTTGGGCCAAGAAAATTATTTCAAATGTAACTATACTTAGATATATATGCCACGGGCAATCCCGAGACTCGAGACTCTACATAGTTATGGAACTGGAAATCACTTCTTTTTAATTACTACTAATTACTTGTCAAGCCGATTTTAAATCTTGAAAAAATTAAAATTATGAAAAAAACTGCCCAAGCCCAGTCATTGGTTCAACATATCATTTTTGCTGAGCTTTTCTTTGAGTATTCAATTGACGACTGTGTCTTCACTTTTTAAAAACCTCAAGAAACTGCAATTTTAACTGTAATTTTGTAAAATTTATTAAAAAAAACGAGGAAACTCGAGCCCGAGTGACCGGCACCGCTGGAATGGGCTTGGGCCCGAGTGTGCTTTTCCTTATCAATGGCAATCAGATTCTATGGAATTTAAAAGTTACGATGACATTATTGCGTACTTACTTGTCTTATCTCCAGCCTGTTAAAAACGAAAGTCTGGAACAATTAACGCCCAGCCATCGATAGCTGTAGAAATTTATCGATACCTTATCGAATCTTTTTTTATATTCTCGCCCTCACAATATCTTCCTCACTCCAGCACTCCACGTACATCTGGTCCCGTGACCACCGCCAGCACCACCGATACTCCGACACGGATGGCGACCCTCACAACTCCAAGAGAGGGATGTTCTATTGCCATATCGGCTGGCTGATGACCAGCAGACATCCGCTGTGTAAGAAGCTGAGGAAGACCATTGATATGAGTGACCTGCAGCAGGATAAGCTTGTCATGTTTCAGTATAGGTGAGGATACAATACTCGTTTATTGATTCTAGCGTCATTTCAACTCGACGAAAATACGTCACATTTACCTATAATTATGCGGATGCAAAACCATTATTTGCAAAAAGAATCAATAAAACTCCATTCGCACCTTTAATGTTGGTAAAAAAAACTAAAGTCAGTGCGATCATCTTTGTATGCAGAAACCACATTATGTCTGAGTGAACAGGCTTCTTCTGTGTAAGCTCGTTTATCTTTACTGCATCTAAGCTTAGTCCAGCTAGAAGCAAAGAATTCCCATATTTCAAAAGATAACAATAGTAAGTTATACAGGGTGTGACCTGTATTAGGAGCAAAAAATTAAAATGTAGGCCCTTTAAGTGACGGGCATCATTTTGGAGCACTATAAATAATAAATAAATAAAAATTATTTAGTTCAGATTTAACATCCATAAATTGTTAGTAATGCACAAGTGACTTACAGCCTATGTTAGTGTGTTTTTAATTAATTAATTCAATACATTATTATCCAATTCAATTCAACCCGATTCACTAAAAGTCAATTCAACTATTATTTAATTCAAAATAATTTAATATAATTTAATCTAATTTAACCTAATTCAATTTAATTCAAACAAATTCAATTCAATCCAACTCAATTCCATTCAATGTATTTCTAATTAACTTAATCCAATGACTATGACCAGGTCATAACTACGAATACTCTGTAGAATCATAGATAAATTTTTTTGCTCCTATTACAGGCTACACGCTGTATACCATTTACTAACGATTCATGACCACAATAATACTATTTAAAATATTTTCAACTTTGCTAGTCGAATATTGTAAACAAAATTGACATTCCTTTTTAACTCGTCAAGTATGTGTAAACGAGACACAATAAAAATTCCATTGTTATGCGACGCCCGGCTGTCGTTTGATACCTGACTGATTAACAAATTCATTTAAAAATAAAATATACACAAAACTCAAGGTATGAAAAGATTGTTTACAATTTTCGACTTCCAATGATGAGCGGACATTATGTACATTTTGTATGTGTTAATTAGTAATACTGTCAACGTTATACTTTGGCGGTATGTTTGTCACACAACGATTGCTAACTAGGCCACGGTTTCCTCATCCAAAGTCCAACCAAACACCTCTTTGTTTTCAGACATTTCCGAACTCTGTACTTCCTCTTCGGGGTTCTTATTCCGGTCCTGGTACCAATGTACTTCTTCAATGAGACCTTTGCCAACGCCCTCTTCGTCAGCTACTTCCTCCGTTATGTATGGAGTATGCACGTCACGTGGTTCATCAACAGCCTTGCCCATAAGTATGGAACGAGGCCTTATGATAGGTGAGTAGTGTCAGTCTAAATAGTGACATTCAATTAGGATTAGATTCTTATTTCGTACGCGTTATGAATAATAATAATAGTCCCCCTAGCCGATTTCGACTACGGTGGCCAGTCACAAGGACCAACCGACTGCGCGGGACATATTAAAGTGCACAAGTGTGTGCGCAAACACAGGTGCACTCTCTATTCCTTTCACTCTCATAGCCCGATGGGACAGCAATCTGTCACGACCGGAGAGAGATCAGGCGCAGGACCAACGGCTTTACGTGCTTTCCGAGGCACGGGGGTTAAACACCGCCAACTTCTGAGAATTTCTGAACAGAAAAACTCAGGTACATATTTTTGGCCCGACCCGGGAATCGAACCCAGGACCTCTGGCGCAGCCGTCGCTTTAAAATGCGACCCTCTAACCGCTGCGCCACCGAGGCAGTTATTATATTGTACGCGGAGGGCATTAAAAATGAAAATCTCGATTTTCCAAGAAATAATGATTGTGTCCTGTTTCAAACGATTTGACAGACTCTTTGGTATGTGTAGGTGTAGCATGTACACACAAGCGTTAGTTACATGATTTCCGATCCGTTGCTTTACATTTGGCGACTCCTATACAAAACATGAAAACAAAGTCTTGGATGCGAAATTGCTATTTCTACAACAGGCTATAAGGGCCTTCATAATTTTATTAAAGATTTAAAACTGCGTTCAGTGGTTTCCTAGCTGAAAAAGTGACTTAAGAATATTTCTCGAATTATTTATTAAATTTTGTGTAAGTTTTAAAAAATATGTATATATGCCCCCTTGTTTTACCTATGTTTATGAATAAATAAATGATCGATTGATTGATCAGCCGAAACTTATCTCAATCTCTTTCTTACCTCTTTAAAAGGCTTTATACTTAATAAAATGTATTCTGTGACTTTTCCAAATTCCATCCAATTACAGTTCAATCCAGCCAGTTGAGACCTGGTTCGTGTCCCTGGTGTCCCTGGGCGAGGGTTGGCACAACTACCACCACGCTTACCCCTGGGACTACAAGGCAGCAGAGATCGGCATGCCCCTGAACTCCACTGCCAGTCTGATCAGACTTTGTGCGTCGATAGGCCTGGCGTATGATTTGAAGACTGTTGATAGAGAAACGGTAAGTTAATGAATATACAGGGTGTATTTGCAAGGGAATGCCAAATTTCGAAAAGATTCGAAAATCGTTATTAAATCTATCATGCGCAAATTAAGCACCAATCACAGCCCATTTGAGTGTGGTTTTTTTATATTTTCGGTACCTTACGGTTTGATATTGATAAAGTTCCAGGTATTTACCTAGGCCCGGTTGCGTGATCTATAGTTAACTAATGGTTAAAAGTCGTTACCAGATGATGAATATTTATTTACGATTGTGCGTGTGTACCTTAACCAAATGTCAGAATAGCTATTTTTATCAATATTGGTTAAGGTACGTCTTCTTCAAATCGCGCGCAATTGTAAATATTTAAGCGCTGGTAACGACATTTAACCATTGGTTGAGTTAACTCTTGATCACGCAACTGGGCCTAAACTCTGCATTAGGACTCCTCCGGGTTTATAATTATACTGTTTGATTAGTAGATTGCAGTGTGAAGCTAACTGCAAAAAAAATAAGGCCTAAGTCATCATAACGACCTTCTCATACGACCATCACGCGTTGGTTCCATGACCGTTTGTTAACCAAAAATATTTGTTTAAGAGTACAAGACACATTTGCAAGTAAATATTATATTATACTGCACGGTCCCTCAAAGACTGAAAAGCCGCAGAAGCTTCATGAAGTGCGTTCCCCCTCTTGACCGCGACCCCTCCACCGCAAGACGTGTCCTGAGGGAGAACATCCCTTTACCTGCTCCGTTCATTCGTCCTTCTGGACATTCCCCTCTGGGACACAACTACCATGGCCCACGTGGGAGTCGCTTATCAGACTACGATCCCAAGTGGGTAGATGCAGGGACACCATGTTCAAGTGGGGCTTTTCCGATGGAGCCGACCTGTCCCGTGTCTGTGGTTTTACTCCAAAAGACATGTCCCACCTCTTTTCTTGTCCTGTATTCCCCGATTCTTGCTTTCTTGAGGATCTTATGTGTGCAAACGACAAGGCAATCCGCGTCGCTAATTACTGGGCACCACAAATTTTACTTGATTTACCATCGACACGCTAAGAAGAAGAAGTAAATATTAATTGTTTGAAGCAATAATGTTTGCTGACGCTTACGTCCACGAACACATTACTTAATTCATTTGCGGTTTTTATGCGAATTGTTATTGTGTGTTTGATTAATATCGTACCTGCCTACGTCAATTAAGGAAAAGTTTTTGCTGCGGGGCGGGACTGAGTGATTTCGTGGCAGGCATCTCATTCATAAATTACTTAGGCTCTTGGGCCCAGTTGCGTGATCGATAGTTAACTCAAGTGATGGTTAAGCACCCCTTAAATATTTATTTTATTTTGTTTTTAGTATTTGTTGTTATGTCATGTAATTTAAACTGTAAAGGTAATATAGACAGTCGGATGGGTGGATGGAAGGACAGACGGGACGGACGGACGGACAGACAGCGAAGTCTTAGTGAGGGTCCCATTTTTACCCTTTGGGTATGGAACCCTAGTAAAAGTACCTAGTACCTCAACAATGGTTGTTTTTTTGTACCTAGTACCTCAATAAAGGTTGTTTTTTTACCGATTTGTACCTAGATTAGTTTTACTCTAATAAGTAGGTACTTATTTACTTTACAATTATTATTTCTTCACAGCTAAACAAGCGGATCAAGAGCAAAGGCGATGGTACATACAAATCCGAAGATCTGGAAGAGCAGGTGACAGCCATCGGACCTTTGCATCCACTGAATCCTAGCTACAACGTCAAATACCCCGACCCTGAAATTAGGCTAAAAGTTAGGATGAAGAATTGAGAATATACTAAGATAGGAGTAATAGGAGCAAAAAATTTTATCAATCGTTCTGCAGAGTTATGCGTATACTTATTTACCTTGACCTGGTCATAGTTAAACGCTTTAATTCAGAGATATAGTAGTCAAAAGGTATAATCTCTATCAATGTTATTCACATCAAAATCGCTAACTCGTTGTAGTACGAGTAAATGACAATGTCAACGTATATGACTGGACACATTTGTTTTCATTAAATTGCTTGTTTAATTTATTTTGTCAAAATATAACAAACAATACATGTATTTTTTGTTATAATAAATTAAAACCATTTAGAATCGATTACTGAATACTTAGAGGGCCTTTATTTTAAATTTTTGCTACTATTACCACATAGGCCACATCCTAAATTTTTATTACGCCGTTAGTACACTAACGCATTCGAATGCGGCATGCAAAATTCGCATAATTATGCTGTCTCGCTCTAAGATTGTGATAATTGCATTCTTGTAGGTCGTTTAGCCACATATATCGCTTCCACGTGCGAATGCGTTGGTGTACTAACGGCGTTGAGGTGCCAAATATACAGAATGTAAAAAAGACCGATGTAATTTTTGAGGGTTGTTAAAAATTAAGTCTTCTAGCCCACAGGAAATGTGTAAACACATTTAAAATAACGTATATTTATGGTTTAAGTTATAGTAACTTTTTTAAAGTTTATTTATTTATTTATATTAATATAAAATATACAGGTATATTTATTTCATATTTATAGGATTATTGTTACTATGTTCCTACTTTCTTTAGAAAATTTTCACTGCACCCATTGCCATCTTTCTGCATGGTAAAGGTTTGACTGGCAGATAATGCTTTTAGCATTAAGTCCACTTTGTACACTAAAAATGTGTGCAATAGTCTTTAAATAAAAAAATAAATAAAGTGTGATTACCATAAATTTTATCAATTTAATAAAAAATAAATCTGTCACTATAATTTGGCCACTCAGAGAATGCTATTTTGACTTTTTTAATTTTTTCACAAAATGTATGAAAAGAATTTTGAACTTCTTAACTTTGTCAATTTTTCTTTACATATTCTGTCAAAATTGAAAACTTGAAAATAGCATTAGGTACCTAAGCTGCTAAATTATAGTGTATTACCCATACCCATACCCATGTGTGGAACCCATATTTTTTTATAATTTGATTTTTTACAATTTCAAGAACATTCCAATGGGTACCCACGTTAGTTTGTACTTATGCTTTTTTATTAACAACTTGTACTTTTTTGCACTCTGTAGTATTATTAATTATTCGTTTAGGGATACGGGAATAGTGGATTCGTACATTTAGTAACGTACCTTTGTGAGTCTGATTTATTTATTTGTAAGCAAATATAATTTTCATTATTTTTATGAGCTTTTTGTTCTGTTGGATTAGGTTAGTCTGTTTTAGTCATTCTACTTGAAATAAAATGATAGTACAACCTTAATCCATTAATCACGTGATTTTTTGGCATATTTTAACCTCCCGATAAGATATGATACCGCAAAAGATACCGCTGTGTTTACCTGATGTGCTGCCGTCCGTACATCGATTTGCGGTATTTCTTTAACTCGTCAAGTATGTGTGAACGAGACACAATAGAAATTCCATTATTATGCGACTCCCGGCAGTCGTTTGATACCTGACTGATTAAAATTGCACTCGTACGCCGTCCACTTTATACAGTACCACTCGTATGTAGATAGAACATACATAAAAAACCCAATGCAGTACCTAACACAGACAGAGAACTTGCCCATTGCCGCAAGGACACGGGTTTATTTTTTGAATGTTTATTAATTATACATCACTTGAGCATAACAATTTTTTTGTTTGGTGCCAGAAACGTCCGCTAGCGTAGACTTGCAATGGGTTATTCCAAGATTACTGACACTATACCACACTATACAGTGTGTTTGGATCGGACTCCTAATACTTCAACCAAGTATTCGTAGGCTACTTTACAAAAGGGGGTCGCATCCGTCACCCACCCTTCTGAATGAGAGGTATTTAAAAATATATATTTGCAATACTTTTGGTGAAATGATTCCTCGTCTGTCACAGAGTCACAGTTGCTTTTTACAAGCGCAATTTATATACTTTTGGTGCTCATTAAAACTAGTTTAATTTTTGCTGTCTGTAACCCGACACAAATGGAACCTTAATTTTAAGGTCATTAAAATTTCTATCATTTTATATCATAATCTTCTTCTTCTTATCGTGTCGATGGAACACGAGAAATTACATCGTAGCAGCCCAGAATTCAGCCACTTGAATTGCGGATCGACTGCGTGCAGGTGTTGGGCACGCCGGGCACGATGTTTTAAGTGTGCCATAGTTTGTACTGCACCGCAAACACAGTCCACATCGGAGCTTGCTGAAAATCCCCACCTGGCCATGTTCTCCTTACTTCGACCAAACTGAGTCCGAAGCTTGTTTACGAACTTCCAGATCGGCCGTGGTAGATCATGTCCAGGAGGGAGATTCTCGGCAAGTGTGACAAAGGGAGTAGGCAGAGAAGCTTTTTTGCGCCAAAGATCACGTCTGGCCTGTGCGGGTTCGGTAGAAAGTGAGGCGACACACTTAATAAAACTGGACGACTTTTTAGCCTTTGCGGCACTGAGACGTAGCCGTGCATAGGGTGCCGTGAGTCACGATCTGCGTTTGCCCTTTCAGTAGAGCTAGCTACAGCCCTGCGGTCTTCCGGAAGTGCTATACCAACTAGTGGATATAGCATTGACACTGGGGTAGGATTTAGACAACCAGTGATGACCCGGCAGGTGTCATTCAGGGCTACATCCACTAGCTTGGCATGAGTGGAGCGGCTCCATACAGGGGATGCGTACTCGCCAGCTGAGAAGGCGAGCGCTAGCCCTGTCATCTGCAGCACGTGCGGCGTAGCTCCCCATTTGGTGGTAGTTAGGTGAATAATTATCCGTACATACCAAAAAATAACAAACAAAAATAGGTGATTTGTTTTGTTGATAAATTGTATGTCATGCATTTGGATTTTGAGAGATTGGGCCTGTTCCTGAGGCCTTACTCGAGACACAAAATCCGATCCAATGGTTATAGCCATCCCTGTCACTCATACCAGGCCGTGTATGCGTATGACAGGGATGGCTATATTCATTGGATCGGGTTTTGTGTCCAGAGTAAGGGGGCTGATCTCTCATCGGCCATGTCGGACTACCGAGAACTGAATAGTGTGCACTTGTGCGCACACATCTCGACACTTTCTATCTCTGTTGAGACGGGACGCCAATACTGAAAAACGGTAGGATAATATTATTTATTCTCTAGTCAGCAATTGTATTAAATGATAGCAAATTTAATCAGAGGTCACATTTGTGTGAGTGGGTTACAAATAATGAAAATTTAACGATTTTTATAGTGCACCAAAAAAAAAATTCAAAGTGAATTTTTAATTTGCCTCTCACTAAGGGGGGTGAGGGATCCGATGTTCCTTTTCGTAATATTTTATTGATAATAATATACTTGCTGTAGAATACGTGGGTCCGATCCAAAACACACTGTATAATATTTTTTTATTTAGTCTTACAATGATGGTGGTTGGTTCCTTGTACCCATTTCCGCCTACATGGGCCGTAATGCATAAGGCCCCGAAAACATAAATGTTTAAGCAGCATGTTCCTGCCTTTTACAATTGAATATTATGAATAATAATGACGTTCGGTTATTTCTTTTGTCTATTATAACTCAATTTCACGATATTATTTTTTGAACTAGCAGAGCCCCGACTTCGTCCGCGTAAATTATAAAGACTTTATTTTCCTTCTTCAAAACACATTATATTACACATTTAGTTAACATAAGCTTTACTTGTACTCTACATAATATATTTTTCAACACACTTGCTCAAAACGACGTTTTTATTCCACCGATTTTTGGCTCATAATCCTCGAGCTCTCTAAGCCATAAAACAACAAAGGTTCAGTGAAATTCACTTGAGAATTGATGTAGACGAGGCTAAGATATTAAACACGCGTGCTTTTTCAGTATATTATAGAACGAGTGCCTTTAGTTTATTAACCCGACCAATTTACATTTGTTGGAACCCTAGTAACAAGTCGTAACGTAAGTAAGAAGAAGAAGCGATATAATTTAGTCGGGTTATAACTTTTATTTTTAATCTTGGTTGTTGGCCGATCTAGTTCGCGCCTTAGCCTTGCATTAATTGTGAAGTTTAATATTAACGAAAATGTCTACTTCAAGTGAAGAAAATAAAGAAAACCTACTATTAAATCCGCCGGAAATACGTAACAAGGCGAAAAACGCGTGCGACAGTCTTTTGCCATCAAAATCAAGTGATGAAATGTATTTAGCGGCCCATGAAATTGGTCCTACATTGAAAAATAAACCCATCGCAAATAATAAATCTGCTAAGTGCGAGTTTGACTCGCGCACTGAGAGTTCCGTGCCAACTTTAAATAGGGATCCACTTACTTCCAGTTAGCCGAAATACCACAATATTTTGTTGACAACAAATATAACTTTGTTTTTCATAGTGTTTATATCAAAGTTATGTTTGTGGTTGTTCAAAATATGCTATATAGATAGATAACTCTTTATTGCACACAAAATTAGTGAATTTACAAATTTGTTTAAAGGAAATGTACAATTTCAAAAACTATATCTCAAAAACTACTAGTTCGATCTCGTCCAAACCAATTTCCTTGAAAGTATTTGTTAAGATCTACTACATCATGCACTTTTTTCAAAATTTCAACTCGCGTTGTTTAAAAGTTAGAGTGCGGCGTTTAAACAAACATCAACATCATTATTTATTATTTTTTGTATGAGAATCGTAAAGCAGTTAACAGGATACATTTGTCTACTAAGTTTCAACTGTGTAATGCTAATAGTTTCAGAATAAAGTGCATACGGACGGACGGACGGACAGACGAACAGACGGACAGACAGACACGTTAAACCTATAACACCTCTCTCTAATTGCGTCGGAGGTTGAAAATATCCATCTTCGTAGAATCGACTATTCATACCGACATAATGGACATGCACCGTACAACTTAACATTGTGGTTGATTTCTTGCCACGGTTAAAGTGTTAACGTAGGTTTTTAGGAACTTTGTCTCATAGGATTTTTATAGGCTTAGTTAAATGAATTACAAAAAAAAAAACCGGTTTAAATACACTAATCGGAAATTGAAGGCGGTCACTTCGTAAATGGTTTTATAGTTAGTAACTTAGAATCAAGACTAGTACAGAATCTACTTAGTTATCAATGCAAAATAATCACGCGTCGTATTCTTAAAAAATGCACGTGATTTTGCCACTCTGTTGTTTATTTAAAGCATTACGGATTTTTTTGGCTAGTTGACCACAAGTACTAAAAGAAGCCGACCTATATTTTATAAATAAATAAAATAATTTATTTTCAGGTATCAGACACAGTATGTACGTATGTCCATAATTTTGTTAATAAAATATAAAAATAATTAAAAGTTAGTACATTTAATTAAGCATAAACTCAAAAGTTGGACGGGAGGACTGACCAATACTGAGTGTGGTTGAGCCTACCTCACAAACGTTTGGAGGCGAATCCGGTGCATCGGAGAGTCCCACCTGTCCGCAAAAACATTTAGGGTGCCGCTGGTGCTTTCTCGAAGGCGGCGTAAATGTGATGCGCACCGCTCTCTGATGATGGCATGGAAGCCATCAGTATGGGACTCGGCGAACATGCCGGACGCACTACAATACCGTGGCAGCCCCATCAGCATCCTAAACCCATTATTATATTGAAAGGGAACCACTCAACTCGTATAAAATGACTGACAGTATGACTTGAAAAGAGTCGTCTTAACATGCCGAGTACATCGAGCGAACCTACGGGCCACCATATTTCAGCGGACGGCCAGCGCCCTGCGCTCTCTCTCAATGTTTCTCTAATTTGTTTTTACTTTATAAAGATGACTTCTTATTAAGGTAGGTACCTAAGTTACAAACACTATTATAATTTCACTCCTAAATTCTTAACAAAATGATATTCTTTGATTTTTCGACGTTTTCAGTATGTCACATAGTTTCATAAGAATTTTTGTCAGCAGTCTAAATTCAAACTCGAGCTACAACACGAGAAAATTTTGCCGCTGAAATCTTCCATAAAAAGGTAAGCCTTGATCGTTCTGACAACACTTATTTCTGTGCCATAGCGAAACAATCATGGTCTCTGCCACAACTGATACGTTATCAGACCCCTATGACCTTCAAGATCCTAAAAGTGGAAAACCAGAAGATGATACGGGGGAATTGAAAGTAGTAGGAACGGATTACTCGTACACACATAAAATATTATGGCCAATCGTATTTGTGTATTTAATTTTGCATGTAGGAGCAGTGACAGGTCTTATTTTGTGTGTTTCTGGACGTGTTAAGGTCGCTACTATGATTTGGGGTGAGTTTATAGTTTATTTTACTACTCACATACTTAGAATATTTATTATTTATTGCACTGAGGTACTCGTAGCGCAGTGGTGGCAGCGCTTTGGTAGTGATACCGAAGTTAAGCAACTTACGGCGCGGGCGGTGTTTGGATAGGTGGCCATTCCGACCATATAAGTTACGTATATCACGAGCATCTACGTGCTTTGGAAGACACGTAAAGCAATTGGTCCCGGCTAATATAGGTTGATATTAGTCGTTAAGCCTAGTTACTTTTTTTACTATTTATTGCACTGTGAGTTGTACAATTGACGGTGCTAATGGCTAGTTTGAGCATTCTCTACCAGGCAAATTCTTCGAAATGCAGCTGCCATCTACGAGTTGAACCACTACTTACGGGACACCCTGTATAGCTAATAACTGTGTAATTTGCAGCCCTCTTCTACTCACACGTGGCCACGGAGGGCGCACACATGGGGGCGCACCGGTGCTTTTGCCACAGAGCCTTTAAAGCGAAGCCTCTGCTCAAAGCAATACTGCTGCTTATGCAGACCGTTGCCGGTCAGGTAATGTACTACCTTTCGTGGATATAGCGTTCTGTGCCTAGAAAAAGCATACTACTAAACCACTTCCACAAATTGATTAGGCTTTTTTGGGCAAAGAAAATTATTTGAAATGTAATTTACTTACTTAGTATATTCTACGCGGCAATCCCGAAACTCGAGACTCGACATAGTTATGGAACTGGAAATCACTTCTTTTTAATAACTACTAATTACTTGTCAAGCCGATTTTAAATCTTACTCGCATTTACTGGTGCCAATTAAGAAAACAACTGCCTAAGCCCAGGCATAAGTTCAACAAATCATTTCTTTGCTGAGCTTTTCTTTGAGTCTTCAATTGAAGACTGTGCCCTTATAAAACCCTAAGAAACCGCAATTTCTAACAGTAATTTAATAAAAAAAGACGAGGAAACTCGGGCCCGAGTGGTCGACACACAGCGTGCTGGTGGCCTATATCCTACTACTATTATAAAGGCGAAAGTTTGTAAGTATGGATGTATGGATGTATGGATGTTTGTTACTCTTTCACGTAAAAACTACTGAATGGATTTGAATGAAACTTTACCACAATATAGCTTATACATCAGAATAACATATAGGCTACAATTTTTGAGGTTTCTAATGTGAGGTCGTAAAAAAACACATTTTTTGCGCTACTAGACGGGACGAACCTGAAGTCCACGCGAACGAAGTCGCGGGCAAAAGCTAGTATATTATAAAATAGACGTCACCGTAAACTCGGGCCCGAGTGGCCGGCACCAAATGTATGTCTATGTGCCTTTATCCTTATCAATTGCAATCAGATTCTATGGAATTTATAAGTTACGATGACATTATAGCGATACTTGACTTATATACTCGGCCAGTTGAAAAAGAGTCAGGAACAATTCAAAATTATTGCCCAGACATAATGATACATGGCTGTAGAAACTTATAGATAAAACTTGTTACATAAGTTCAAAACTTTCATTTTCTTGAAGTCACAATCTCTTTTTCACTCCAGGCCTCTACGTACATGTGGTCCCGTGACCACCGCCAGCACCACCGATACTCCGACACGGATGGCGACCCTCACAACTCCAAGAGAGGACAGTTCTATTGCCATATCGGCTGGCTGATGACCAGCAGACATCCGCTGTGTAAGGAGCTGAGGAAGACCATTGATATGAGTGACCTGCAGCAGGATAAGCTTGTCATGTTTCAGTATAGGTAAGGACACAATAGCTTCATTTCATTCCTGGCGTCCAGTACAACTCGACGAAAATACATCACATTTGCGTATAATATCCGGATGCAAAACCATTATTTCACATCTTTGATATTGGTAAAAATGAATACAAAAGCTAGTGCGATCATCTTTGTATGCTGAGATTACACTACCTAACTAAGTCTAAGCACAGATAATATAATACTACTAGGTATGAGTGAACAGGCTTCTTCTGGTTCTCGTTCCATCGTCGACTGTATATGTTGGCTTAGTCCAGCTAGAGTCAAAAGAATTCACATATTTTAAAAGATAAGAATAATATTCTTATTTCTGAAGTTTACGCGAATATTACATATTAATAAAACACAATTTACGGATAATTTCGCCATAATTTATTTGATTTTTCATCCCGACGTTAATAATACTACTAACGCAATCGATTCATGACCAAAATAATACAATATAGCCTCCTGCCTACCAGAGACATTTTTTCTTGAGTGCACTCCTGAAATTTTAGTATAATATCGGTAATAGGGTATTATATGACGGAAAAATAGTGAGAAAAATCCTACACCTGGAAAAACGGATTTTCACTATGTCCTTTATGTAGGACAAAGTGACTATGTTACTATGTGATTTCTGTAGAACATAGAATACTTAATGGATATAAATTGTAATTAGTAAAGAAATAAAACACAAATACAACCCTTCCAACCTTCATATTATATTTAAGTATTATAAAGCTTCAGAAAAAAAAACAAAAATAAGACTTCTTCTAAACGAAACTTTCAAAAATAATAATTTCTTCTCTTAGACTTAACTAAAAACATATTCCGAGCTTACTAATCAGTCTTAATTAGGAACATTTTAGAGATCAATCAACTTTTTTCAACATCTATGCCTTATTACTACTCTAAGTTTTGGTGAAAATCGGAATAACAATTCCTGTTCGGCGTGAAACAGAGATAAATATCACATTTCTTGCAAAATACTGTAGTTTTTTTACTGCATCCACTTCTTCTACAGCGCGACTGTTTTGTTCCATATTCAGGTAGATGTGCAGCAGCTTTCGTACGACATTCTTTCGATGGTATCGGCTTTATAAGTACTTTGCGTTTCTTATGTTTTGGCTCCATTTCTTCATAAACATCATCTTCGCCTTCATCATCACTTCCTTCGTTATCAGAAATAAGCTTTGTGCCCAAATCCAATTTATATTGGCGCAGCTGGATAATGTTTCTCTTGAGCGTACCTTTTTCTCCTTGCACAATGCGATAATGTAGCCATGCATTTACCACAGCCAGGTCAAAAAGATGTGAGATCACACGAATTGTCCATTTCTTGGTCCGATTACGGGACGGGCAAACAGAAAGCATTCTGTCAGTAAGGTCAACCCCACCCATATTCTGGTTATATGTCTTTATTACTACAGGTCTTCTGACTTTCTCATACCGTTTGTCTTTTTTTGACCATCGCTCGCATTCATCGTGACTTTGATCACAATAGCAAGTGGACATCATCAAAACTGGTTTGTTATCTAGCCACATCGTAAGAGCCAGGTTACCATCCTCTCTAACTTTAACTTCGCTACTTCCTCTTGCTTTCTTTCGGAAAACTTTTTCTTCTGTTAACACGCAATTTTTAGGAACTCTATTTTTCATTACCGTACCTGTACCATGGAATCCGCGTCTCAACAGTTCGTCGCATAGTTTGGTTGAGGTGAAAAACCGGTCAAAGAACAACAAGTGCCCAGGAACCAAAGTTTGAGTTAAATGTAAGACTGCAGCTTCACCTAGACCAAATCCCTAGCTGATTAGATGAGGAAATGTTGTATCACCCTGATAAATCACCATGTCACAAACTACCCCTTGTGGTGTAGCAAGAACGAACACCTTCAGCCCAACAGGATTCGGTTTGTTTGGACAGTATTGGCGCATCGGACATTTTCCAGTAAACGGAATAATCATTTCGTCAATACTCATTTCTTTTGGCCGGTTTTGTTCGTGACATCCTTCTAAGATTCGATTAAACAGCGGCTGTATTTTCCAAATCTTTTGTGTCTTCTGTTCTGCTGTCACTTCCGCATCATAAACACACTTCAGCCGTCGTCTAATAAAAAAGAATCTATTTCTTGTCATAGCCATTGCAATTATGGGAACTTTCCATTTTTCTGACCAGTACATATCAATTTGCGGATACTGCAGTGCTGACATTATCATTGTAATTCCTATATATATTTTAAGTTCTCTCAAAGTTAGTCCCATAGATTTTCCGGTCTCCAAGATATGCGTCCTATTCGTACAGTTGACCATAGTTATTAGAATATTGTCGTCGATGTATTGATCATAGAATTGATTCCATTCCCAATCTTTAGTTTCTTTGTGTATGTATGCTGGCTGCATCAATTCAGGAATTTTGGAGTCTAATGTATCCTTTGTCCAAGTGTCTTGAAAGCCATTATTATATTGACGATTCCTATTCGCAATCTGACGAGTTGATAAAGATAGCGGCCGCGAAGCATCTTCGCCCAAACTGACACCACGCCCACGACCGCGACCACGTCCACGTAAAATATTTCTACCACGTCCTCTTGACTGGGGCCGTGACGACGTCGATGCGATAACAGAACTATTCGAGAACGCCGGAGAAGCAGCTGAAGGAACCAATGTGTTCTCTTCTTCATCTGAACTGCTTGATTCACTAGTTCGATGATCATTGGCACTTTGTTTGAGTTCCGGCGGCACAAACTCTGGATCTTCATCTGAATCATCTCCCGAAAAGTCAAATTCGGAATCATTTAAAGCTTCCGTTATCCCGTTGTCCGTTAAAACTGGAACAAGCATAAATATTATACAATATCTATCAATGTTCTTTACACAGTACATCGGAAGTCTAAGTACTAAAACTTTTAGTGCCTACATTTGTTTTCTGCAAAGGACTACAATACGTTGTCTTGCAGGTATTCTACAAATACGCGAAAATAAAACTGTATATCATCATTTTATACTTCGAATAACTTAATTATAGCAAGAAATCCAATAGTAACTTAGATTCTAATAAGATTCCAATCGATTAACTTACCTTTGTGCGTACGCACTGACACACGTCTGTCTTCCGTCGCCATCTTGAAGAAAGAGGACCACGTGGGAACTGTCATTTAGCTTTCTAATGAAACCCAGATAGTCGATAGATGTCGCTATTGAAATATTTTGGGGTTACCGTATTAAAAGCCGGTAGTAGATTTTTTTTATTTATATGTTCCGTCTGTAGAACATAATGTAGGCAGGAGGATAGGTACAATTGTGTGTGTTGATTCGTAATAATTACTGTTAACGTTATATTTTGGCGGTTTGTTTGTCGCTCGCTTACGATTGCTAACTAGTTCATGGTTTCTTCATCCAAAGTCTAACCAAAAACCTCTTATTTTTTCAGATACTACCGATCTCTGTACTTCGTCTTTGCGATCCTATTACCGGTCCTGATACCAATGTACTTCTTCAATGAGACCTTTGCGAATGCACTCTTCGTCAGCTACTTCCTCCGCTATGTATGGAGTTTGCACGTTACGTTTTTCATCAACAGCCTCGCCCATAAGTATGGAACGAGGCCTTATGATAGGTAAGTAATGTTAGTCGAGATTGTAACATTCAATCGGTTCTTATTTCATGCGCGGTACAAGCAATTCACTCCTATACCCTAATCACGAACATTTGACGTATTCATTATAATCGTAGCGAGTTTACGTCAGTCGGCAGCACGAAGCACTCCCATGTCGTGTAGTAAGCTCGAAAGCATTACCGCAGATGACGTCATCTAACGTAAATATGGCACGTCCAGCAACAAGATAAACGATTTATTTATTTAAAATTATTGAAATATACTATGTTATTGGAGTGTCAAATTTTTTGTTTGTTTTACGTCCGATAGAGACCCTTTCAAATTCTCATACAAATGATTACGTTACTATACGAATACTTTGACGCAATTATTCGTGATAGGGGTACTGGTACTACCTAGTTATCGTAAGAATAGACCTGTCACAATCAGTGCGACATGAGAAAAGTGTTCTGAAAATTAAAATGAACTGTATTGACACGAAACGGAAACCTCTCAAGCGGAAGAATGTGACATGTTTGACAGGTCCAGACTTGATAACCCAGGTAGCAAGTGCGTACGAAACCATGATTTCCGTCGCCTTACATTTTACGACTCCTTTACAAAACATGCAAACAACGTCTCGTATGCGAAATTGCTATCTCTACAAAATGGCGCTAAGGGTATTCGAAATGTGTCTAGTCAGCTGAACGTACCTCTCTCTTTCCTTTAAAAGCAGCGATACATGCCTGTAAAACGGATCAGTAGCTTGCATGCTTGCTATTAATGTCACGTGCAAGTTACTGGCGCAACGTGGATACATTTGCAAGCTAAACCATGAAATTTACGTCCATGGCCGTCTCCTCCTTCACATTGCGTGCCATTTACTGTGTATAATCAAATCTTATGCGATCTACTCACTTGCCAGTTAAAGGCATGCCATTAAGCGTATACAAATAGAAATAAATGGCATAGGCAAGGAGCTGGCATGAAAGTGTGCTATCGCCGATTTTAAAAAGGCTCTATATACATTATAATAAAATTTGTGTCCTTGACGTGAGTATTCCAAATTCCATCAAATTACAGTTCAATCCAGCCAGTTGAGACCTGGTTCGTGTCTCTGGTGTCCCTGGGCGAGGGTTGGCATAACTACCACCACGCTTACCCCTGGGACTACAAGGCAGCAGAGATCGGCATGCCCCTGAACTCAACAGCCAGTCTGATCAGACTTTGTGCGTCGATAGGCCTGGCGTATGATTTGAAGACTGTCGATAGAGAAACGGTAAGTTAATGAATATGAATACTTAGTTTATTAAAGAAATATACAGGGTGTCCTAAAAAGTAGTGTCAAGCCAAAGCCCAAAGGTAGGGCGTCACGAGGGCTACACGAATCATCCCTGTGTATGTTCCGGGATTTTTGATAGTTTTCAAGATTTTTTTTAAGGTAATTAGAGCTATAATTTAATTTTACTGTTTGATTTGAAGATACAAACTTTTTGCAATGTTAAGCTAACTGCAAAAAAAAATAAGGCCTAAGTCGTCATGACGACCTTATCATATTGACCATCACGTTGGATCCATGACCGTTTGTTAACCAAAAATATTTGTTTAAGAGTGCAAGACACATTTGCAAGTAAATATTAATTGTTTGAAGCACCAATGTTTGCTGACGCTTGCGTCTACGAGCACGCTACCTACTTAATTCATTTGCGGTTTTCGTGCGAATTGTTGTTATTATCTGTTTGATAAATATCTACCTTATGCTGCGGGACTAAGTGATTTCGTGGCAGGCATTTCATTCACAAATAACTTAGGCCCTTCGGCCCAGTTGCGTGATCGACGGCTAACTCAAAGTAATGGGCAAGCACCTCTTAAAGATTTATGAATGAATGAATGAATGAATGAATAATTTTTATTTCAGAAACAGTTTCCATATATTCTTAACCTAGTACAAACTATATAAGTATAAATAATATAAAATAAAGCACTTAAAAACAGTCCGAATCCAATCCCAGCTTCAAGTCCTAATAGAACTTAAAGCTAGGATTGGACCGAACGTGAATAGATGCCCAGTAAGCAGTGATAGGGCTATATATCCTCTCTGCAATAGCCCTCAGGAGAGTGTTGGTGCTGCTCCGCACTCGCTCCCACAGGGAAGCTACTCGTTTACGCAGGACGGCGTGAAAACCGTCTGTGCTCCATGTGGCGAACATTCCCGAGGCACTGCAGCGCCAGGGCAGACCCAACATCCCCCTGAAAGCATTGTTATATTAAATGCGCAGAGCACTGAAGGTCTTTTTGGTGAAACTGCTCCACAGGTTTATTTAATTTGCTTTTAGTATTTGTTGTTAAGGCATATTTTGTAAAAAAATAAACTGTTTAGCTAGCTAGTTTAGACGGACGGCTAGACGGACGGACAGACAGCGAAGTCTTAGCGGTAGGGTCCCATTTTTACCCTTAACACGTTCCGGGACAGTGAACGCCTACAGGCGTGAAAACAATTAAACATCTATTGTGTCTGAAATAGTGTCTCGAAACGTGTTAAGGTACGGAAGCCTAAAGTACCTAGTACATCAAAAATGATTTTGCTCTAATAAGTAGGTACTAATTTACTTTACAATCATTATTTCTTCACAGATAAACAAGCGAATCAAGAGCAAAGGCGATGGTACATACAAATCCGAAGATCTGGAAGACCAGGTGACAGCCATCGGACCTATGCACCCGCTAAATCCTAGCTACGACGTCAAATACCCCGACCCTGATATCAAGCTAAAAGTTAGGATGAAGAATTGAGAAAATACTAAGATACTTTAAACAGCGTGTGGCCTATAATAGGGAAATTCTACTGAGTATACGTAGTTACCTTGACCTGATCGTAGTGCTCTAAAATGCTTTAACTCGGAGATATTGTAACCCAAAGTTATAATCCCTAATCAATCAATGTTATACTATGTTTTCAACATGCCATGTTCTGGTACGATGTATTTTGTTAGAAAATAACAATAAAATATTTTTTCGTTATAATGAATTAAAACCATTTAGAATCGATTAGTGTTACTTAAAGGGCCTCTACTCTATTTTAAATTTTTGTTCCTATTACAGGCCACACCCTGTATACATATTTATCACGCCGTTGGTACACCAACGCATTCGCATGCGGCATGCGAAATTCGCATAATTATGCTGTCTCGCTCTAACATTGTGATAATTGCATTATTTATTGTAGGTTGTTCAGTCAAATCGATGCCACATGCGAATGCGTTGGTGTACTTTATCGGAACGGCGTTGAGGTGCCAAATAAAGACCGATGTCATTTTTGATGATTGTTAAAAATTAAACACAAATAATTAAACAATGTTTCGAACACTGTTTAAATATAATATGGCTAGTATAAAATCAACGTCAATCAAGTCAAATGACATAAGGGTGACATACATTTTATTTTAGCCGCATAACATTTAAACAATTGTTCAAACCTCGTTTATTTATTTGTGGTAAGGCCGTAAGTCTTCTAGCCCACAGGAAATGGGTTAACACATTTATATTATATAAAAATGTAATGAAATTCATATTTATTTGCCTTTGGAAATGGTACATTTTAGTAGATGTTATAGATATAACAGTTCAGCTTTTTCAGCTATCAGAAATAGCATGCAAATATTTTAAATTTTTTCCAACAAATATGAGCTAACGTTAAAATAAAGTGGGATTTCCATAAATTTTAAGAATTTGATAAAAAATAAATCTATCACTATAATTTGGCCACTCAGAGAATGCTATTTTGACGTTTTTAATTTTGATGCAAAATGTATGAAAAGAATTTCAAACTTCTTGACTTTGACAATTTTCCTTTACATATTCTGTCAAAATTGAAAACGTGAAAATATCATTCTCTAAGCGGCTAAATTATAGTGTAAAGTGTGGAACCCATATTTTTTTACAATTTGATTTCAAGAACATTATCATTACACATGCTCGTTGGTACTCTTTGATTAAAGTAAAATAGCGGAAGATACGGCATGTCATACTAATAATTGTCAGCTAAAAAATGGCACTACACATTCCTTACGTCACACGTCATAAAAATGTCACCCGCACACGCAATCCAATGGAAATTAGGCGACGGGGGCCTGATTTTAGCGGTCCACTTTCGAGTGGCGCGTCACTTATCTTCGCTATTTTACTTTAATCAAAGTTGGTACTCATGCTTTTTTGTTAACAACTTGTACCTTTAGTCTTATCAATTATTCGTTTAGGGATACGGGAATAGTGGTTTCGTACATTTAGTAACAATAACATACTTACCTTTGTGAGTCTAATTTATTTATTTTTAAATAAATAAATAAATCGTTTATTTCCTCAAAACATGCTATAAAATTGATATTACATACAAAAAAAGGTGCTCATGTTTCGCTAATAAAATAGCATGCAAATATTATTATCATTATTTTTATGAGCTTTATGGTTTGTTGAATTAGTTTAGTATGTTTTAGTCATTTCACTTGAAATAAAATGATAGTACAACCATTTTTCCTGTCAACACAATTTTGGCTTAGTAGAAGTGGACGCCTCATTCGGTAAACGTTGGCATGGAAGTCATGCAATGCAATGTGCGAGTGCGGCTCAAACTTAACCGGTATTTTTGTTTAAACATTTTTAAAATACAGGTATTAATCTTCTAATTTTATTATAGAAAATTAAGACTAGAATAGTAACGTTAAGACGAATTTGCTAATACGTTCAAAAGCAGAGCTGCTTAACTGTCAAAACAACATCATAATACGCAACACCCCAGGAAAAGATGAGTCCGTATCTGGCAACCCTAGCTACACCCTGTTTATTTACACGATACTGTACATGAAATTATAAGTATACTAGCGGGTGTCTGCGGCGTATTATAATATCTGTGCCGCGGCTTTATCGGGGTAATATCGGGCCTTAAAAAATATCATTATTAATTATTGGCCCACTTGTTACATTATTGTAAAGTTTCATCAAATTTTGCGTGAAGGAGTAATAAACATACATTTATCCTCACAAACTTCGTAAGTAGTAGGATTATTAAGGTACTAGCCCAGTCGTAATAAACTTTGAGATTGCATTAATTGCGGTAAAGCTGCATTTTTAGGGTTCCGTAGCCGAATGGCAAAAAACGCCCTTATAGTTTCGTCAAGTCTGTCTGTCTGTCCGTCCGTATGTAACAGACACTTTATTCTAAAACTATTAGCATCACACAGCTGAATCTTGTTAGGTATGTATCTTATTTACCGCTTTCCGATTCAGGTACAAAGAGTAAAAAAAACATTTTAGGGGAGGGGGGGGGGGCTCCCATACATGAAACTAAAACCTAAAAAAAATTTTTTACTCAAACCTATGCGTCGTGGGTGTCAATGCGGTGTCAAATGTGGGTGGTCTTTTAAAATGACATTGAGGTTTTTCAAATCACTTTTTCTAAAAGTCTAACGTTTGAGATATAGACGCTTCCAAAGTGGTCAAATGGGTGTCCCCCCCATCTTACCTTTGAACTAAGGAAGTGAAAATTAAAAAAAAAATATGATATAGGATTCAAACAAAAACTTTCACTGTTAAATAATAAAATTTTGTGATATAAAACAATATTTATTTAAAAAAATAAATTAAATTAGAATTAAAATTACACAATATTACCGAAACAAAGGTATACACAATATAGCCGGACTAACATAAGGCAGAGCACAAGGGAAATGTGGGTAGCTTTGGTGTGAGACCGGAGCCGATAAATAAAAGATTTTTTAAGGAGCAATTACAATAAAAAAGGAAGGAAAATTTATAATCTAAGAATTTGGGCGCCAGGCACCGATCGTTGAAGCACCAAAATGAAGTTGAAATAATAAAGGTAACCGGTAACCCGTAAAGGGAATTTACGGGTTACCGGGGTAGATGTCACGGGCCGGAGTATGATCGGAGACCCAGGAGCGAGATTTGCAAGCCGGGGTCGTCCGCAGTGGTAAAACCCGAATGCACCCGGAGAGGAGTTAAAACGAGGATAAAATAAAAATAAAAACCCCTGGAAAGTGACAAAAGACTTGCTTTATGGTTTGTCACCACAACCAGTACTAAAAATATTCATCATGGGATTCAGGATGCAACTTTAGAACTGGAAGCACAGTCTTGTTTTATTTTAGAATTATTAGTACTGGCTTTAGGCCGACAGTCAGGGCAACTGCTCGCGTACGCTCCTTTTTTGCCGCATCTGAAGTAGACTATGTCTAACTTACACTCGCCGAGTGTATTATGACCCTCTATGCGACAAAGTTTACAAAAACTCTGAACTGGTTTGACTTCCTCCGATTATAATTTGTCGATATATTGTGAACAAGCTCGATATCGTTTAGCATTTACGCTTTTTTGGTACTTACATGTCAACCTAACATGAAGGATAAACGTACCCTTAGACCCTTACCCACCACATTGCCCTAAGATTCGACATTTCAGATTACGTTACAATGTTTGAAGTTCGGTACAGTTCACAATAAATTGACAGAGCGGATTAAAATTCGTTACATTGTAATCACGCGGTTTATACAATATTAACGGTGACATTTAGACCTTTTACACACTGCGACTTTTAGCATCGATACTAACGCGCGTTTTGGAAACGCGATGCGCATCGCGACTCACGCAATGAACAGAATTTGGCATCGATGCAGCATCGCTGCTAAAAGTCGCAGTGTGTAAAGGCTCTTACATTACATCTATGACGTCACCTCATGCATGAATAAATAGACTACGCAAAAAAACGCACTGAAAAATTTAAAAAAATCTAAACGTAAGTGACAAAACACTATAAAAACAAAATCAACTAGTAAACGAAAGATCAGTCGGGGCAAGTGCGTCATATTTTTTTCATAGTTGATTACGATGCAAAATAAATTCTTTAAACGCTAACTAATTATCAGTATACATCTATTAAGAAAACAATATTTGGTGTTTTATAACTGCAATAAACGTCGATTCAATCAAATCTACCAATAATTTAAAGAGATTATAACGGAAATTTAACAAGATGCCTAAAGGCGCACTTGCCCCCGGAAATGGGGCAAGTAAGTCAAGTAATAATAGGGGAACAGAGCGACTGAGATTTTGAAGTAAAACTAAATCTAGTCTGTTGTATGAATGAAAGATGTCTTTAGTTGTATTACCATCTGTAGTTTTCGATATTTTCATGGTAGACGCGCTTACCCCATTGCCGCACTTGCCCCGACTGACCTTATTTATTTTTAAAACTGCCTTCTTGAAGTTAACAATGAGGATATTACGTATAATTTGTGGTATATAATACACACAAAATATCACCCATATCTTAGCAGGAGGAGCCCAAACTTGTCAGAATGTTTTCAAAATTATTAATGTTTTCTTTTGAATGATGTGCTATATTTTCGGAAGCGTTTCACATGATATTATCACACATGATAGGTTACTGTTTTTTTTATTTTCCATACAATGTATTTGAATCATACTTCCTACCGAAGATTTTTTAACTACTTCGGGTCAAAATATTGTTTTGGCCTCTAGTATGCGTACACCAAACAGCTGAACTGCAAACAAGCCCTTATTACAACTGCATAAGATACCGCTGTGTTTACCTTGACGTGCTCAGCTGTCGTCCTTACGTCGATTTGCGGTTTTTTAAAGCTTTAAAGTTGCACTCGTTCGCCGTCCAGTTCATGTAGATAGAACATACATAAAAATCCAATGCAGTAACACAGACAGAGAACTCGCCTCCTTGCCGCAAGGGCACGGGTTTTTTTCTTGAATGTTTAATCACTTGAGCATAACAATTTTTTTTGTTTTGTGCCAGAAACGTCGGCCAGCTTAGACTTGCAATGGGTTATTCTAAGATTGCTGACATTATACTGTGCTTGGATCGGACTCCTAATACACCTAGTATTCTTAGGCAAATTTTATTGTGAGAGCGCCAATAATTCGAAAGTTAAATGGGTACTTTCACCCGAGTTAAAGATACTATTTTTCTTTTTGAATGCGAGGAAAAATAATTAATTACAAAAGTGTTTGTAGATATCATAGTGAGGTATTATGTAGTTCAGCGAGAAAGGGAAACTTAAGTTTTTGCACAAAATTACAATTAATTTACAGTACTAAGAACATCTAACACGATTAGAAAGAATAACATCACGAATACATGAAAGAAAACAGAATACAAAACCGGCCAAGTGCGAGTCGGACTCGCGCACTGAGAGTTCCGTGCCAACTTTAACTGAATTAGGGATTCTTACTTCCACTTAGCCAAAATACCACAATATTTTGTTGACCGCAAATATAACTTTGTTTTTCATAGTGTTTGTATGAAAGACAAAGCTATATTTGCGGTTGATAAAAATGTACTATATCTCAAAAACTGCTAGTTTGATTTCGCTCAAACCAATTTTCGTTAAAAGTTTATGTTAAGATCTACATTACATATTTTTTTTAAAATTTTCACTTCCTTAGTTCAAAAGTTAGATGGGGGGGACGCCCATTTTACCACTTTGGAAGCGTCTATATCTCAAACGTTAGACTTTTAGAAAAAATGGTTTTAGGAACCTCAATGTCATTTTAAAAGACCTATCCATAGACACCTTACACGTATAGGTTTGAGTAAAAAAAAATTTTTTGGTTTTAGTTTCATGTATAATATCATTTTTTTAAATTTTTTGTACCTGAATCGGAAAGCGGTAAAGAGGATACACCTACCTACCAAGTTTCAGCGGTGTGATACTAATAGTTTCAGAATAAAGTGGCTGTGACATACGGACGGACAGACAGACAGACAGACAGACAACAGACTTGACGAAACTATAAGGGTTCCGTTTTTTGCCATTCGGCTACGGAACCCTAAAAAAGCAGACAATATCAAATAATTAAAATCCTTGTAAAGAATATCGATCGAATATTTTCCACGGATACTTAATAATTGTCATAATTTAAAAAGTAGACAGAGAGTCCAAAAAGAAAAAGAAAAAAGACACTGACAATGCATGATAAAAAAGTGTCATCTTGGTATTATGGCGAGCAGCCGAATATTTTAATTGTTGATTGAATTAAAATTGTACAAATTCCATATTTTTTATATAAACGATCATAAAACATACGTTTTTCAATGCTTATTTGTAGCTAAGCATTTTTTTAAATTATTTGAGTGATATGATGAGACTTAATTATCTTTGACCCAAGCTTTGACTGCATGCTTTGACTCTACTCTATGCCATGCCAATTAAAACTAAATTACTTTCTACCCCAGGGATGGAAAAGCTATTTTACACCCGCCTATCTACACAGGAAAGTTCTATTTTCCGAACAGAAGTGATGAAAAATACTTAACAAAAGAGGGTCGCTTCCAGGGCCGTCTTTAGGCAAGAGCGGGGCCCTGGGCCCAGACGAATTTGGGGGTCCTATTGATATGCCAAAACGATATAAAATAATGAGCAAATAAAGCGAGGACAAAGGTTCTGCCTGTTGAAGTTTTTCAGAGTAACTGAAACGTTAAAATATATCCGCGAGTGAAGCAAGGACTTTTGATTTTGGTTTTTAACGCATTCCAAAGTATCAAAACGATTTAAAATTATGCACGAGCGAAGCGAGGGCTCAGGGTTTTCGTCTGTTGACCATTTTTAGAACACCCAAAAACCATAAAATTATAGGCGAGCGAAACAAGCTCTCAAATTTCGGTTCCTACTCCTTTTCAGCGTGCCAAAACAATATTAAATATCCTATAAGATTTTGGCTCCTGACGATTTTAAAAGTGGCTAAACGAAATTAAGTAATGCGTGGGCAAAGAAAAGCCTTAAGGGTTTGCCTACTGTGAGTGAAGGTTTTTTCCACAGCCGTCCAAAAGCCGAAAGAGAGAAATCCAGCTGACGTCATAACTCGAGGACTCATGCCTGCCTCCCTACAGTCATGCACATTGTGGTGGCAAGGCCCCCATTGGATGAATGTAGACCCATTTTCATGGCCCATAACCACATCATTACAGCCAGTGGAGCTCACTCAGAATCTCTCGGTAGGTCATACTGATCCTACTCATAATAAGACAAGTTTTTGGCTACAAATGACACAGACATATCTAATAACTGTGGTTATATTTTTACCATTTTTGTAAGTTTTCAAACGTTACCAGCATAATAAGATCAGTCGCTTATTTCTTAAGATTTTTGCTCAATTTAAAAAACAAATACAGACTTACATCATTTAATCTGTCTCTTAGTTGAAAAATGCTCATGATTTTATAATAAATCATCATCATCAGAATCATCAAATCTTCTAAGAGTAGAAGGTCGTATTCGCCACTCTGACATTTCATTTAGTCAAGCTCACCCTCTGATATTACCCTCTAAATGTCACATAATTAGCATTATAATACAACATTATCACTTAAAACTACTACATGCAGGCATATAGAACACCCTGTACAATATCAGACTCAAATACTGGCCTATCAATGGTAATAGTAATAGTCCCCCACGCCGATTTCGACTACGGTGTCCAGTCACAACGACTAACCGACTGCGCGGGACATATTATAGTGCACAAGTGTGTGCGCAAACACAGGTGCACTCTCTATTCCTTTCATTCTCATAGCCCGATGGGACAGCAATCTTTCACGACCGGAGAGAGATCAGGCACTGGACCAACGGCTTTACGTGCTTTCCGAGGCACGGGGGTGAAGCACCGCCAACTTCCAAGCTCTGGGCTTCCCTGAGAATTTTTGAACAGAAAAACTCAGGTACATATTTTTGGCCCGACCCGGGAATCGAACCCGGGACCTCTGGCGCAGCCGTCGCTTTAATATGCGACCCTCTAACCGCAGCACCATCGAGGCAGTTCCTATCTATCAATGGTACAGGTGAGGTAAAGAAATGTATTCACTCTTGTGTCAGGTGTACTAGGTATCAGGGTCGAGTCTGTGGACAACAAATGGCAGATCTTCCAGCAAGTGATATTGACTCATGCATTCACTCATGAAGGAATTGATTTTAGTGGTGCTAAAGCTGTTAGGAATTCTATGACTAGAAATTGCCACTGAATAGATAAACCTAAAACCTTATTTATCTATTCAGTGGAAATTGCAGATACAACAAAGGTTACATATGTCTGTTTGTGTGTTTGTCTACACGTGCAATACATCTCGAGTTAGTTATGGATATGTTTTCTCAGTCATTTATTTGTGCCTTGGAACGATTAAAGGTTCAAAATCTGATTTACATGACCTGTATAGATGGTTAAAGATGAAACTTGTTACAGTGAAATAATAAACTATGTATCTTCTAATTATATTGAATATAAGTTTACTGTTCCATTAGCTAGCCACATGGGTGGAACTACGAAGCAGGGATAAAAAGTGTAAAATCTTTGCTAAAGAGACATTTGTTTAGTACTAAGCTAACATAAGAATATTTGTACACTGTATTAACACAAATTGAAGGTATACTTACTTAACTTTATACCACTCTATTCATTGACAGATTTACCCTATGATTTAACTTGCTTAACTCCAGCTCATTTCATTGTAGGTACAGCTTTAACTGACTAACCTGAACCTAATGTTTTAGATCTGAATGAGTCTTGACTTAATGTGTATCAGAAAACTATGCTAATTTTTGGAAACAGTTTTATTGAAGGTATTTGTCTGAATTACAAACTAGAAATAAGTAGTTACAACAAGTACAGAAAAAAATCCGGCCAAGTGCGAGTCGGCCTCGCGCACTAAGGGTTCCGTGCCAACTTTAACTGAATTAGGGTTTCTTACTCCCACTTATCCAAAAAACCACAATATTTTGTTGACCGCAAACATAACTTAGTTTTTCATAGTATTTGTATGAAGAACAAAGTTATGTTTGCGGTTGTTGAAGATGTGCCATATCTCAAAAACTAATAGTTCGATTTTGCTCAAACCAATTTTCGTTGAAAGTATTTACAAAGATCTACATTACGTATATTTTTCAAAATTTACACTAGCTTAGTTTAAAAGTTAGATGGGGGGGACGCCCATTTAACGACTATGGAAGCTCCTATCCATAGACAACCTACAAGAATAGGTTTGACAAAAAATTTTTTTTAGGTTTTAGTTTCATGTATGGGAGCCTTCCACCCCCCCCCCCCCCCCCCTTAAATATTAATATTTTTTATTTTTTCTATAAGAATCGTAAAGCGGTTAACAGGATACATTCTCCTACCAAGTTTCAACTGTGTAATACTAATAGTTTTAGAATAAAGTGGCTGTGACATACGGACGGACGGACAGACAGACAGACTTGACGAAACTATAAGGGTTCCGTTTTTTGCCATTCGGCTACGGAACCCTAATAAATCATAGGAGATCTTGTAATAATTAAGGATGAAAATACTCCTCCAACCTGTTGGCCTCTAGGCGGAATATCTTCTACTAATGTTAATAAGACTGACAATTTAGTTAGGTCAGCTGTTGTACGCACTTCCAAAGGAGAGTATACTAGACCTATTAATAAACTAATTTTGCTACCAATAGAAAGTAATTAAGTATAACACTAAACTGCTTCAGCAAATTATGTTTGATCCTAAGATAAATGCCAGTTAATACAGCGCTGATGTAGTTGCAAATTTTTTGATTATTACCTAAAGTTTTTGTAAACCATAATTTTAATAATACTAAAGCATCACTTAGAAAAGTAACCTAAAACCTTTGGGTTCGATTCTCGGTCGGGTCAATGTAGAAATCATAATTTTCTATATTGTCCCGGGTCTGGGTGTTGTGGTACCAACGTTGAGTCTGTTTTTCATAACACAAGTGCATTAGCTACTTACTTTGGGATCAGAGCAATGTGTTTGATTGGTGTCCAATATTATAATAATAAAAATAAAAAAACCATACTATGTATTAAGTGAATGTTTTGTTCGTTAAAAAGTAAATTGCACTCAGCTACTACTTCATTTTGTAAACTTTATACTTACATACGCTACATGTGTATTACCTATATTGTCTGTTATGTTAATGACTCGTGTCTAACATCACTCTTATAATATTGTAATGGCTCAGAACTTACCTAACCTTTCAAATACTCATATACTACTTATATAGCTACAACTTAAATCTAACATTATTTTTTGAAGGTTTACATGTATCTTAGCTACTAGTTACTATTTAATTACCTCTATGTAACTTACATTGAATTTTTTTACGTAAACCCTTACAAATTTAGATGCTACTAAGAATTGCTTACCTATTTTATTTGAATTTGTATACTTACTACTATATCTTTCACTTTAAAATAAGGTGCGAGAATGTTTAGTTTTACCCATAAAATTAATATTCCTATCGGAACAGAAGGACAAGCAAAAGCTATCAAACGAAACCGATTTTGAATGGCAGTAACTAACTTTAGTAAGTAAAAAGAAGTAACTCAAAATGAGTTTACCTTTCGTCCAGATGATTATACTTATCTTCCTAGGTTAAACATATTAGTTTACCGCATGATAAACAGTCGACACAAAATATCGAACATGCAGCCCTAGTGTAAAACGAAAACTTATTTATTTACACAAAACATTCGTAAATATGCATTACGTGATATTTTGTCTTTACTTTTTACGTAAATAAACGTTTATAAAAAAAAAAGCAAACTGCGTACTTTAAATTTAAAGCGAATTGGCAAAAACAAATCGTAAATTAAAAGGCTTCGATTTGAACTAATTTACCTCTTAAAAGAGAAGTTGTAAGGTTTATTTTGCTGTAATGAACAATAATCAATCACCGATCAAATCCCCACGTTTCAGAAGCACAATTTCTCTTAAATACACAATTTAATTTGAAATTATAAAAAATCACATGAAAGAAATTTTCAGCGAGGCTCTTTGGGGCTCCTAACTGTTTGACAGCCGCCAAAAATGATTCTGCTACATCGCATCTCGCATCTCTTTTTATCGCACAGCTTTCTCCTACTGACATCTCGCCTTGTCCGTCAAGAGTCAACATAGTAAAGTTTCAACCACTGGTTTCAACTGTGTAATGCTAATAGTTTCAGAATAAAATGACTGTGACATACGGACGGACGGACGGACGGACGGACAGACAGACAGACAACCACGTCAAACCTATAACACCTCTCTCAAATTGCGTCGGAGGTTAAAAATATCCATCTTCGTAGAATCGACTATTCATACCTACATAATGGAAATGCACATTGTGGTTGGTTTCTTGCCACGGTTCAAGTGTGAACTTAGTTTTTTAGGAACTTTGTCTCATAGGATAGGCTTAGTTAAATAAATTGCAGAGAAAAATCGGTTTCAATTCACTAATCGGAAATTGAAGGCGGTTACTTCGTAAATGGTTTTATAGCACCCTAAACTTTAATTACGAGTTTATGCACGTGTAAAATTGCGAGTATATGCACGTGAGTTTGCCACTATGTTGTTTATTTTAAAGCATTACGGAATATGGATGCATAGGAATTTTTTTGGATAGTCGACCACATGTCCTAAAAGAAGCCGACCTATCTTTTAGAGCCATGCCACACTGGCGGATTACAAGTAAGTAAGTTACAAACACTATTGTAATGTCACTCCCAAATTCTTAACAAAATGATATTCTTTCAGTATGTCACATAGTTTCATAAGAATTTTTGTCAGCAGTCTAAATTCAAACTCGAGCTACAACACGAGAAAATTTTGCCGCTGAAATCTTCCATAAAAAGGTAAGCCTTGATCGTTCTGACACACTTATTTCTGTGACATAGCGAAACAATCATGGTCTCTGCCACAACTGATACGTTATCAGACCCCTATGACCTTCAAGATCCTAAAAATGGAACACCAGAAGATGATTCGGGGAAATTGAAAGTAATAGGAACGGATTACTCGTACACACATAAAATATTATGGCCAATCGTATTTGCGTATTTAATTTTGCATGTAGGAGCAGTGACAGGTCTTATTTTGTGTGTTTCTGGACGTGTTAAGATGGCTACTATGATTTGGGGTGAGTTTATAGTTTCTTATACTATTTACATACCCACTTAGAATATTTTTTATATTTTATTTATTGCATTGAAGTGCTCGCACCGAGGTGCTCGTAGCGCAGTGGTGGCAGCGCTTTGGTAGTGATACCGAAGTTAAGCACCTTACGGCGCGGTCGGTATTTGGATGGGTGGCCATTCCGACCATATAAAGTAACGTATATGACGAGCATCTCCGTGCTTTGGAAGGCACGTTAAGCAGTTGGTCCCAGCTAATATCGGTTGAATTAGTCATTAAGCCTAGTCAGAAGCCCTATGAATGAGCGGCTTGATAAAATCTGCCAGCAAGGTTGGTTGCTTGCATTGCAAACACCCCTCCGCCAATCCGCACTGAGCCCGCGTGGTGGAGTATGGCTCGGATACTACCTCATATTTGAGGTAAGGCCTTTGCCCAGCAGTGGGATGCTTACAGGCGAACTTTACTTTTTTTACTATTTATTGCACTGTGTGTTGTACAAATTACCGCGCTAATGGCTAGTTTGAGCATTCTCTACCAGGCAAATTCTTCGAAATGCAGAAAGTTTGATCAGTGGCGGAACATTTTATTTCTGTTTTACTAGACTCAAATATTGGGAACTGGTCTGAAGCTTTTCTTAATTTAATTTAAGTTGAGCGAAAAAGGAGCCTATTTATTTGAATTATATGTTATACAATGTGATATCATTGAAATTAAATAAGATTTGAAAACCATGATCTTTTTGACTTCTGGAGGTCAAATTCTCATGCAGTTGGTATACAAAAAAAAGTTCACCAATCGAATTTTCTTTTTTGAAGAAAGAGCAGTTATTATTCCTTAATCAGTGTCATGGTTTCTTTGCATTTCTATTTCTTTCGTGCGGTTACTTTGTACGTGTGGATTTATATCCACTTGATTTTTTTGGTAAAATGATCAAACTCTTAATCTAATTACCGAACGAAAAAAGTTGGATTGACGTGAGAATCATGGCCCTGAGCATTTGTGCGTAAAGTATACGAGTATGTTACTATGTTTGTCCACAAAAGTATGTTTTATTCATAAACACACAATTGCTGGTACTAATAAGTCATCATCAGCGCAAGTATTCTTCATAATCGTGACGTAAATAACGTCAACCATACGGACAGGTAACCTTGTAAAGATCGCAGGATCACACGAGATGCATACCTACCGGTTACAGAAACCGGTCGCTATAGCAAACCATGTGGACGCCTATGTTCAGCAGTAGATGTCGTGACCAGTCGTGACTTACTCATGATTCCTCAACATGTCGTCATCCTATACTTTAAACGAGTAACTCAGGATCTCGGATATGGCTCTAACGATTTTCATTAACTTTTGCATAATAGGGGGTTTCGGAGGAAACAAATCTATCTAGCTGGATTTTTTTAAATGATGTTATCATCGTATTTTTTGCACGTAAATAGGGCTAAAATGTCATGAGAATGCAAAAGTACTTAAGTGTAGTCCCGCGCAGTCGGTTAGGCGTTGTGACTGGCCACCGTAGTCGAAATCGGCTAGGGTGGACTATTAATTTTACCTAAGTACATTTGGCCGCTACTGACAATGTCAAGGTAGCTTAGCGGTTAAGCTTGGCTGTCTCGAACACCCGGGCTCGAATCCAAGTACAACAGTACAGTTATGAATCAAACCTACTGCCTTTTACACGTGCGGCCAAAGCCAAAAGTGGTTACTTACATACGGATAAGTCATCTACTAACGATATAACTGGAACTTTGGTATCTGAAATACAGAACTTTCTGGTTTTATTTGTTACGCCGTCCCTAAAGCAGCTCTCGCAATGCTAAGTAATACCGTAACTAAAGTTGTTATTAATAATAACTTGAACCATACTACAACGTCTGTTTGTTACCTCTGAACCCAGATAGTACAGAAAATTTATGCCTTAGAAACATAAGGTCCTATGTAAAAGATAGGAACAAAATTTGTTTGTTACAAATACTTATTATTACTCATCTAAATATTTTTTTTTTAATTAAAATGAAACAAAAATAGGTCAATATGAGTTTACACAGAAAAGCATACTTTTTTACTAATTTGGATTTGAAAAAATGTAAACTGACGAATCGTAAGACTACTTTATAAAACTAAGTCCTAATAACTTAGATGTCGTTTATGAACAAGTAGTATGTGAAGTGATGTAGTTTATAAACAACCAGTATAATCTGGGCTAACGCTTAAACATGGTTTGAACCCTAAGAAAGGACATACATAGTCATATACACTATAGACATTATACCATACAAACTTCGGTAAATTCGGTAAACTCGGTGATAAATTCTATTGCTCGCGGATAGAGTCCGCTAGTTAACTATACAGGGTATAAAAAAAGTATGAAAAGTATGGGCCAAATTCAAGGAGTTTAGACTATAAAAAATATATATCTACACTAATATTATAAAGAGGAAAACTTTGTTTGTTTGTTTGTTTGTTTGTTTGATTGTAATGAATAGGCTCATAAACTACTGGACCGATTTTGAAAATTCTTTCACCATTCGAAAGCTACATTATCCACGAGTAATATAGGATATATTTAATTTTGAACAAAAATAGGGTTCCGTAAGATATTAGGGTTTTTCGGACACAAGATGTAAAAAATCAACCAAAACAGTTACTTATTTTGCGTACCCTGCCTAAACTATTAAAGATAGAACCATAAAATGTTCTAAGTAATTGTAGATCTTATAAATATCTACAAAAAAGTCCGCGACATACTATACCTATCTATATCGGGTGAGGCACAAGAACCATTTTTTTTTATTGAAAAATCTTGATTATTTTTTGGACTACATTTAAACGCGTTTATTTTACTCATGCTATTAATCCTTATCAAAATTAATTATTTCATCACTAAGTACAGTTAATGTAAATAATATTTGGTCTTCAAATGATTAAAATTGGACGTTTGGTTCTGAAGTTATAGCGATATTAAATTGGACGTTTGGTTCTGAAGTTATAGCGAAATTAAAATACATATTACGATTTCTGCTGCACGGCCGGCCCGTTGCGAAGTAGGCTTTACCAAGGCCCGGTGAGCGTGTGGGAGTGTGTGGGAGTTTAGATCTATGAGTAAGGTACCCGCGCGGCGCGATTTTCAGTAAAAATTTCTTTCGCACTCACGATAAACAAATCCCTGGGCCAAACATTCAAATTAGTAGGAATTTATTTACGAAAAGAATGTTTTACGCATGGGGTCGGGCTCCCGAGCATCAGTATATTTTGTTACCAGAAAATAATGTAACGTCAAATGTTGTGTACAGAGAAGCTCTACAATAATAGCTTAAGTTTTCTATCCTATAACAACGGGTTGCACTCCGGGACTTAACAACTAACACCCACAGAAAGAAAATCTGTTCAGCCTGCGGATAGTGACTGCTTCGTCGAAGTTAGTGTCGGTGTCTGTGAATTGACATGGGAATCATTTGTTTGCTGACCGTGTCTTTCCTGGGTAGGCTTTTTGCAGCGGTAACCGACATCCACGCGGGCGGAGCCGCGGGCGACCGCTAGTAGTTAATAATCTCTGTATAGACCAATAGTTGACTGGTAGAGAATGTTTTTAGCATTAAGAGCCATATGACAGTCTGGAGATTCTCAGATTTTACCGAATTTATCAATGTGTGTGTGCGATTTTATATGTCCGGGACACAAAAAAATGTTAACTGTAATTAAACAATTTTGATACTTTATCTCTAGGTAGTAGGCTATGCGTATGATGAACACAGAAAATGATGGTCTTATAAAAGTCGATGTGATAAATTAATGTTATACCAGTTTTTTTGTATTTAAAATACCTATTACGAATACAGTGAATACAGTTCGGAATCAGGGCTCGCGTCAATTCCGTTCGCGAACATTTTCCTTTTGATAATTGGACAGTGTTATGCAAAAGGGTGTCAAGATAAACGCGTTTAAAGATTTTCAAGGTCGTCACTTTTATAAATTGCTGTAACTTCGTATTTACACGGTTTACATGCCTGGAAATTGGCATAACTACAGAATGAGATGTATATTTTATGTATTTGATGTTCATTTGTGTAAATTATAATTATACAAGTAGATAAATGCAATTAAAACACTTAAAACCTTTTTGCTTTAATAAGATATCGTTGCAAATAATTTGCTAAAAGGTTTTAAAGTACTTTAAATCCCTTTTGCAAAACTCTTTTAAGAATCCTATTAGTATTAGTTTTATAGTCAAACAGTTTCAACGACACAGTTCTCTATATTTTTATGATTTCTTCATTAAAATTTCATTTGTTTTATTTGGTAGAAGTTTATAAAAAGCGTTACTTTCAATAATTCTAACGTTCTAGTAAATCCACACACTTTTTCTGGATTTTTGCTATTCGTAATTTAATCTGCGTATTTCTATGCATTTTGTAATACTTGATTATCAATGAACAGTCTGCCCATGGCGAAATCTGTATAAAATACAACTTCAGGTGATAGTTTGATCAATCAAGACCTATATTCAAAAATGTATTCTGTTTTTAATTTGTATGTACTATGTACTTCCAAAACCGCAGTAAATTGCTTCTTTTTGCCAGATTTGATTATTAAAAATACAGATATTAATCTTATGACTCTTACATCCATAGGTCTAGTGACTTAATAAAATAATAGTTTATTTTATTCAAAAATAATAAGATGCCTTCGTAAAATCATTAGAAAAATCTGTATTTTTTAAAAAGTTAATTCAAAAAGAAATTCTCTTCTATTATAAGGATTTTGGAATACATAGATGATTTTGTTTAAAGTAAGTCAAACTGGATAGATTTTTAGGAGTTAATAGGTTGAATAATCTTTTTAAAGGAATTATGACTAGGATGACTTGTCGTCCTATTCAATGGTCAAAAATCTTAAACTAAGGTCTATTTAGTCATTATTTAAAGAGCTGTGCAAGAAAAAACGACAGCTGTTCAAACCTGACAGATCAACAATTCAAAAACACAATAATTTTAGTATTTCCATTAATAAACATGGACTTGAAACCTTTTTGTAAAATAAATTCAGCAATAATAAATCGCTAAACGGTATTAAGAACACATGAAACCTTTATGCATATATCAGTATACTCAATGGGTTGTTTCGCAATACGTTATTTTGTGAGATAACTTTTAATATAAATTTTTCCGAAGTTCGACCTTTGGGCGACCAGTTAGAGGACATTTTTGCGAATCCAGTGGTACCAATAACTCCATACCTGATTTTAGGTCACTTGACACCCTTTTTCATAACAGTGTCCAATTATATAACTAAATTCACACATTTAAACACAAACGTACAGTTATAATAACGTAAAAAACTTACAGCATAGAAAAAACGAAATGCATCCAAAGGGTGAAGACATATAGAGGCGGGTAACACGCACTGACCTGCAACGACTAACCAGTGTGGTGCCGTGTTGGCTATTTCATGGAATTGAAATGCTTTATAGAGACTTTTCCGACTCAAGTCTTGATTTGAATCTTGTTTTAAAAAACATTCTAATGTCAGTCGGTCCTTATTTGGATTTTTGTAACGAATTTCTAAAATATTTCGAGATCAAAAAAAGATGACTTGGCACATCACTAGTCAGTCGGTTCAGGTCGGTACCAGTTATCTGCCTCTTTATGTCTTCACCCAAATTGTGACTCTGAGAATAGGTATTTTTTTACGAATGTGAACTCCATGAGAAACGGGGACTAAGGTTTATTGGTGAATGCTGCCGTTGGTTCTGCGCTTGATCAACCACGTGTCATACCAACTGGGTGCTATGAGGATTTATCAACACATAAATACCTTTTAGTGTGACGCTGTTCTTTGATATGATTTGTATTTTGATATATGAAATATGTGACAAGTTACTATAGCTACCATTCAGAAAATGTAGTTAAGAAGCTTTCGATCAAGATTTCATGTATTTAATGTATAACAGATGATAAATAACATCATTTTTTTTTCGTTTTAATAAATTTTTCAATAATGAAATATTATATGAATGTGGACTTGAATAGAACCATAGAACTTCATGGCATTTGCGTACAATTTGAATACAGGTTCATATTAACTACATACACATCCCATGAAACTAAATACTAAAAACAAAAGCCCTTATTTGTCTTTAATGATCACTTCACCGCCATACTATTTCAACAAAACCGACTTCAAAAACAAAAGACACCAAAATTTCTTAAATAAACTCTTGAAAGAACTCTATTTCAGGCAAACCTTGTCCTTGGATGGAATCCTTTTAAGAGATTATTTAAGACTTTTTAGGGTATTTTATTTTTGAAGTCGGTTTAAGTTATTTTATTTGCAAGATTTAAATCGAGGGGAGGGGGTTTCACCTTTTGAGTCTGCTCTTTAATAAGCTACAAAGTACCTTACATAAGTTCCGGCGTCATAACCACTGAACTCCTAATCATTAAGGAGTTCCACTATCAGCTCAGTTCTACAAAATAGTGACTATCAGACGTAAAAACACGTCAACATTGAAATACTAGTACAAAAACACTATACACGTCTTTTAGATTTAAGGGTTTCCCTCGACTACACCAAGACCTCATCATCAGTTCCGGATTTGGCCACAATGGGACCAATTAAAAGTTAAATCCTATAAGAAAATGAAAAAAATATCTAATCTGTCAACAAATGACTGAGATATGAGGATGATATACATACAAAAAATAACATACAATCTAATTGATAACCTCCTCCTTTTGAAATCGGTTAAATAATAACTATTCGCCAGCAGACACACAATATCATAAAATGTACATTCATTACTCAGTTATCCCGTAAGGAACGTGAGTCCATTTTACCCGTTGCCAGTTTTTATGGATGTACTAGTGGCCCCGTAAACTGTGTTTCGTATCGAGCCTCAGCGCGCGCCCCAGCTCCGTTTTATAATAACTTAAGGGGTAAGAGGTAAATACCAATTCAACAAAGTAAATATCATGAAAATCGGTCTACCGTTGTTAAACTATAAAGTAGTGTTAGCAACCCCGGAGTAACGGCAACACTACGGGCCTATATAAACCGAAGCAGACCAGCGAGCGCCCTCTTTTGGCCGTTGGCGTGCGCTCTGTTAACATTGGACTAGGACCGTGTATATTGTTTTTCTATTTTCACGTTAAATACCTGTAATTATTTTAGTTAAGAAATAAATCAATACTTTCTTTATTTTTGTGTGTAAATTGTTGTTTTTTTTTTTAATCAAATCTGATCTTATACTATCTTGGTACTATTGCCTATTCTTGACCTAATTAATTTAGTATTTGTCTAAAATTGACATTTAACTGTTTGGTGATAGAAACAGTTTGCTCATTATGTACCACAATTTTATTTTGTGGAGAATTTATTATTATTATTATTTTTGTCGATAATTTTGGTCCTAGTATGTGCACATTTTGTTTGATCAAGTTTCGAAAATACACAATGTATATGATAAAATATCTTTGTTTTAACTCATGAACCTCTTGAAATAGTCGCCATATATGCAAATATTTCTTGTTTATAGTATTAATAAGGATTCCTTTCTATGCAAGTTTACTTAACATTGATTAATCATTTAAATACAACTACAAATCGATACAAAAGAACGAATACTTTTTTGTTATAATTAGAGACCATCGACGATCCAAATGCACTATGTGGCTTTATGCCTGTTGCATAAAGCCTCTAAGCGAATTGGTCGCCGTATAAAATTTGTGCAAAGCGTGATATTTTCAAATTTGGAATGAGTATCATAAACGAAATAAAAGACTAGCAGCGAAGACAACGAGCGACACACCCTTCCCCTCCGAGCGCTCGGCGCTGTCTGTCTAATTTCGATCGAAGATGAACGTCCGTGACAGCTCCAAATCTCAAATTTATAGGTTACTTAAGTAAGATATTTTGAATATATTGTACACGATAAAATCAAGAATTTAGATGCTAAGACAAAGATAGGAACCTCTATAACATTGTTCTATCAAATAACACAGAATAAGTGCAATGTATCTCAGAGATAATCGCCTGTCTTTAGGTGCGTATTTTATGCCAAAACATGGTTTCAATTTTGTCTTCGTTTGGAATAACCAGAGCAATAAATAAAAAAAACAGAGTTTACACCTTGTAGACGAACGTAATTCCCTTCAAGTTTATGTTATTTCGATAGCTGATGTCAACAACTGATCTAGAAAAGTGCACCAGAAAAACCGTCAATTTGGCTTCTATGATTGCAAATTACAGGCATTTTAAAGATTGAATCAAAAATTCAGAGCTTACATCTTATGTAGATAGCTTATTTCTACACAAATCAGTCAAAAAAAGTTGTCAGTTAAGTCATTTTTGGGGAGAAAACTGCACTTGAACTTTGTTAGAAGGTAGGTGACAGCAGCCTTAAGTCCGCCATATGTACCTTTTGTTTGTGCATGAAGTGTAATATATAAATAAATAATAACTGTGTAATTTGCAGCCCTCTTCTTATCACACGTGGCCACGGAGGGCGCACACATGGGGGCGCACCGGTGCTTCTCCCACAGAGCATATAAAGCGAAACCTCTCCTCAAAGTAATACTGCTGCTTATGCAGACCGTTGCCGGTCAGGTAATGTATTATCTTTTGTCGATATAGCGATGTTATGTGCGTTCTGTGCCTAGAAAAAGCACTATTAACCACTTCCACAAATTGATTAAGCTTTTTTGGGCAAAGACAATTATTTGAAATGTAATTTACTTCTTAGAGGTATATTCCACGCGGTAATCCCGAGACTCGAGACTCGACATAGTTATGGAACTGGAAATCACTTCTTTTTAACTACTACTAATTACTTGTCAAGCCGATTTTAAATCTTTCTCGCATTCACTGGTGCCAATTATGAAAACAACTGCCCAAGCCCAGGTATAAGTTTACCCAATCATTTCTTTGCTGAGCATTTCTTTGAGTCTTCAATTGAAGACTGTGCCCTTAAAAAACCGCAATTGCTAACAGTAATTTTATAAAAAAAACCGGTTAAGTGTGTGTCGGACCCGCGCACTGAGGGTTCCGTGCCACCCTTAACTGAATTCAGGGTCCACTTACTTTCTCTTAACGAAAACATCTTTACATTTTGTGACGGAAAAAATAACTTGGTTTTTCATAGTGTTTGTATGAAAGACAAAGTTATATTTGCGGTTGATGAAAATGTGCTATGTCTCAAAAACTACTGGTTCGATCTCATTCAAACTAATTTTCGTTGCAAGTTTTTGTTGAGATCTACATAGTATAATTTTTACAAAATTTTCACTTTCTTAGTTCATCATTCATTCAAAAGTTAGATGGGGGGGGGGACGCCCATTTTACCACTTTGGAAGCGTCTTATCTCAAACCTTAGACTTATAGAAAAAATGGTTTTAGAAACCTCAACATCATTTTTAAAGACCTTTTTATAAACACCCCACACGCATAGATTTGAGTAAAATAATTTTTTTAGCTTTTAGTTTCATGTATGGGAGCCCCCTTGAATATCATTTTTTCTTACTTTATTTTTATTTTTCTTTATTTTTCTTACTTTATGTACCTGAATCGGAAAGCGGTGAACAAGATACACCTACCTACCAAGTTTCAGCTGTGTGATGCTAATAGTTTCAGAATAAAGTAGCTGTGACATACGGACGGACAGACAGACAGACAGACAGACTTGACGAAACTATAAGGGTTCCGTTTTTGCCATTCGGCTACGGAACCCTAAAAAGACGAGGAAACTCGGGCCCGAGTGGCCGGCACCGCTGGAATGGACACGAACCCGATTGTGCGGCAACAAATGTGTTAAGTGCCTTATTCCTTATCAATGGCAATCAGATTCTATGGAATTTATAGGTTACGATGACATCATAGCGTTACTTGACTTATACGAGTATATGGCCAGTTGAAAATGAAAGTCAGGAACAATTCAAAACTAATACCCAGCCATAATGATACATGGTTGTAGAAACTTATCGATAAAACTTTTCACATAAGTTCAAAAATTTCTTATTCTTGACGTCACAATCTCTTTTTCACTCCAGTCCTCCACGTACATGTGGTCCCGTGAACACCGCCAGCACCACCGATACTCTGACACGGATGGCGACCCTCACAACTCCAAGAGAGGGCAGTTCTATTGCCATATCGGCTGGCTGATGACCAGCAGACATCCGCTGTGTAAGGAGCTGAGGAAGACCATTGATATGAGTGACCTGCAGCAGGATAAGCTTGTCATGTTTCAGTATACGTAAGGACACATAAGCTTCATTGCATTCCTGGCGTCCAGTACAACTCGACGAAAATACATCACATTTGCGTATAACATCCGGGATGCAAAACCATTATTTGCTAAAAGATTCAATAAAAATCCGTTCCCACCTTTGATATTGGTAAAAAAGAATACTATAAGGTAAACCGCTGCATTGAGACTTCGCCTGCGGGGCACAGGGGCGCGGGGGGAGACGAGAGCGGGTGGCGTGAGAGATGCGGGCGGCGCGCGGATACACCCGCCCGCGCCGCTCACATCACCCGCTCTCGCCTCCCCCCGTGCTTCTGTGCCCCGCAGGCGAGGTCTCAATTTCGCGGTCTACCAAGCCAGTGCGATCATCTTTGTATGCAGAAATTACACTACCTAAGTCTGAGCACAGATAATATAAGTAGAGTCAAAAGAATTCCCATATTTCAAAAGATAACAATACTAACGCACTCGATTCATGACCAAAATAATACAATTATGTAGGTACAATTTGTGTGAGTTGATTCGTATAATTTCGTAATAACGTTATATTTTGGCGGTATGTTCGCCGCTCGCTTACGATTGCTAACTAGTTCATGGTTTCTTCGTCCAAAGTCTAATCAAAAACCTCATTTTTTTCAGATACTACCGATCTCTGTACTTCGTCTTCGCGATCCTTATACCGGTCCTAATACCAATGTACTTCTTCAATGAGACCTTTGCGAATTCTCTCTTCGTCAGCTACTTCCTCCGCTATGTATGGAGTTTGCACGTCACGTTTTTCGTCAATAGCCTCGCCCATAAGTATGGAACGAGGCCTTATGATGGGTGAGTAATGTCAGTCGTGATTTTGACATTCAATCGATTCTTATTTTATGCGCGGTACAAGCAATAGACTCCTGTACCCCAATCACGAACATTTCACGTATTAGGGTTTCTTTAATAACAATTTTAAATTTATTAATCGGTAAGTCAACAATGTATTCTGGTAGTTTATTGAAAAATTTTATACATTTCCCCATGAAAGAATTACCAACCCTTCGAAGCCTGAATTGTGGAATAGCAAGCTTATCCTTATTCCTAGTATTATAATTGTGTATATTAAGTTTTTTTTTTCGTAAATGAATCTAAATTTTTGCGTACATACATTAAATTTTCATAAATATACTGAAAGGCTACAGTTAATATTCTAATTTTTCGAAACACCTCTTTTAAGGAATCTTGAGGTTTTAGACTACAAATAGCACGCACGGGCCTTTTTTGTAATACAAAAAATGATTCTATATCAGCAGCTGAGCCCCACAATAAAATTCCGTAGGAAATTAAGCTATGGAAATAACTAAAATAAACTAACCTAGCTGTTTCTTCATCAGTCAAACGCCTAATCTTCCTTGCAGCAAAAGCAGCCGAGCTTAGTTTATTTTATTTATTTTATTGAAAAGGCACACCAACAGTTTACATATTGTACACACTTAACTAAAGTAACGTTGACAATGTTTATTATATTATATGTAGACCTATTAAAGGTGTACACAGCATTGTAGTAACGAAACAACAGTAATTAAATCATATAGTCTTAAGGGCAATTTTGAAATAATAGTTATAATAAAGGTTTCAAGATAAGTTACCTGAACAAGTTAATTAAACAGCCTTAATCCAAAATTTTGACAATAACTATGCATAGTTGAGAAACACTGCTTACAAAAAATATTGATACGCATTACTCATTCAGCAGCTCAGACAGCTTTTTCTTGAATTTAGGCAAGGTATCATGGAAAATGTCTAGATCCTTAGTGCAAAAATCGTTGTATTGTGAGCAACATCTGACGAGAGAAGCGTGACGGCCTAGGTTGGTTCGAGTAGGAGGCAAAGCAAAGGTCTTTTTTATGGGGTAACGGGGCAGACGGGGTGGCACTGTTAGTTTGATACGTTCAACGAGATCAGGGCATTTCATTTTGCCATTAATAAGACCGTGCAAGAATAAAATATCCCACTGTGCTCGACGACTACGCAGGGTGCTCATTTTAAAAAACTTAAGTCGCTCGTTGTATGGTGATCTATGGGAAATACCCCTTGCGATAAACGCAAGATGTCTGGTGAATGCACGTTGGATACCCTCCAAACGCTGTGAATGAACGGCATACACGGGACTCCATGCGACGCTCGCATACTCCAAGTTGCTACGAACCAGAGCATTGAACAGTGTTATGCGAGTGGAACTGAGTCGGAAACCTGTACTGACCCTTCTTATAAATCCTAACATTTTGTAAGATTTCTTGACAACGTTATTGATGTGAGATGAGAAATTAAGCTGCCTGTCAACCGTGATACCCAGATCTCTCATTTCCTCCACTTCGGTGATTTTAGCGTTATTTATGTTATAAGCAGAAGGATAGGGGTTTTGCTTTTTTGTGAATTTTATATGGTAGCATTTTCCCTGACAAGGTCTGTATATGAGGACCCCATTGTAGTTTGGAGTCTAAAGTGATTCCCAAGAATGTTGTGGAGTCAATAGTATCAAGGGATTTGTCTTTGATCTTAACCTGAGTTGGTGCCTGTCGGACATTAGGCATCGTGAACTTAACGCATTTTGTTTTACTTCCATTATGAAGTAGGTTATTAACAGTAAACCAATGTAGTACTTGTGAAAGAGTATTGTTTACATCGTCAAAATTACCTTTGTGTGCTACCGTGTAGCTATGTAGTAAGCTCAAAAGCATTACCGCAGATGACGTCATACTAACGTAAATATAGCACGTCCAGCAACAAGTTAAACGATCTATTTAATTAAAATTATTGAAATATACTATGTTATTTGAGTGATTACGTCCGATAGAGGCGCTTCCAAATTCTCATACAAAATAACGCGAACTCAAATAATAAAAATCCACAACGTTACAATGTGACATGTTTGACAGGTCCCGACCATAGGTCCCGACTTGATAACCGGGTAGGAAGTAAACAAGTGGGTTCGTTACCACGATTTCCGTCGCCTTACATTTTACGACTCCTTTACAAAACATGTCAAAAACGTCTCGTATGCGAAATTGCTATCTCTACAAAATGGCGCTAACTAAGGGTATTCGAAAATGTGTCTAGTCAGCTGAAACATACCTCTCTCTTACCTCTTAACACGTTCCGGGACACTACTCCAGACACAATAGATGTTTTATTGTTTTCACGCCTGTAGGCGGGCACTGTCCCGGAACGTGTTAAGCAGCAAGGCGATACATGCCTGTAAAACGGATCAGTAGCTTGCATGCTTGTTGTAATTTATTTTGTTTATTTATTTAATCATTTATTTTAGGCAACTTAGGCCCATACAATAAATACCTTAAAGACTAACATACATACAATAACAACATTAAAAAAATATTAAAATAAATGACACTATTTTTTGTAAATGGCACGTGCAAGTTACTGGCGCAACGTGGATACATTTGCAAGTTAAACTTGCATGCAATTTGCGTCCATCCCGTCTCCACCTTCACATTGCGTGCCATTTACTGTCCATAATCAAATCTTGTGCGATCTACTCGCTTGCCAGTTAAAGGCATGCCATTAAGCGTATACAAATAGAAATAGATGGCATTGGCAAGGAGAAAGTGTGCTATCGCCGCTTTTAAAAAGGCTCTATATACATTATAATTTGTGTCCTTGACATGAGTATTCCAAATTCCATCAAATTACAGTTCAATCCAGCCAGTTGAGACCTGGTTCGTGTCTCTGGTGTCCCTGGGCGAGGGTTGGCATAACTACCACCACGCTTACCCCTGGGACTACAAGGCAGCAGAGATCGGCATGCCCCTGAACTCAACTGCCAGATTCATAAGACTCTGCGAGTCGATAGGCCTGGCGTATGATTTGAAGACTGTTGATAAAGAAACGGTATGTTAATGAATATAAATACTTAGTAAAATAAAGGTATATGGTAAAGATAAAGCAACGTGTTCGTTCGTCCCAGTTATGATTCCAAAATCGTTTAAATCCATCATGCGCAAAGAAAACACCAATCACAGCCCATTTGAATGTTACTTTTTCTATTTGCGTCGTATTATCACTTTCGGTTACGGTAGGTATCATGATATAAGTAATACTCCGGTTGCCTGATCGATGGTTAAATCAACTAATGGTTAAATCTCGTTACCAGAGGATGAATAATTAACGATTGTGCGTGTTTTGAAGAATACCTTAACCAATCGTCATTATAACAGCCATTCAGACATTTTATTAACATAAATAAAGTCTAGTTGAGTAAAATAGAGTTACTCTACTTCATTTAAGACTCCTCCGGGTATATAATTGTTTGATTTGAAGTTATCTACTTTATGCAGTGTGAAGCTAACTGCAAAAAAATAAATAAGGCCTAAGTTAGTCATCATGACGACCTTCTCATATTGACCATCACGTTGGTTTCATGACCGTCAGATAACCAAAAATAATTGTATAAGAGTAGATTTAGTGGTAGGCAGCTCATTCATAATTTATTTAGGCCCTTAGGCCTAGTTGCGTGATTGATGGTTAACTCAAAGTTATGGTTATGCACCCCTTAATTATTTATTTTATTTTGTTTTTAGTAAGTATTTGTTGATAAATTGTACATAATATGTAATAATTTAAACTGTGTAGCTAATATAGACAGATGGATGAACGGACGGACAGACAGCGAAGTCTTAGTGGTAGGGTCCCGTTGTTATCCTTAAGGTACGGAACCCTAAAGTACCTAGTACCTCAACAATGGCTATTTTTTTACCGATTTGTACCTAGATTCGTTTTGCTTTAATAAGTAGGTACTAATTTACTTTACAATTATTATTTCTTCACAGCTAAACAAGCGAATCAAGAGCAAAGGCGATGGTACATACAAATCTGAAGATCTGAAAGACCAGGTGACAGCCATCGGACCTATGCACCCGTTAAACCCTAGCTACAACGTCAAATACCCCGACCCTGAAATCAAGCTAAAAGTTAGGATAAAGAATTGAGAAAATACTAAGATACTTTAAAACAGCGTGTGGCCTGTAATAGGACCAAAAATTTAATCAATGATTCTACTGAGTATACGTAGTTACCTTGACCTGATCCTAGTGCTCTAAAATGCTTTAACTCGGAGATATTGTTATCCAAAGTTATAATCCCTAATCAATAAATATTTGCAAACTCTATGTTCTATGACTGGACGATTTATTTTGTTAGAAAATAACAATAAAATATTTTTTCATTATAATGAATTAAAACCATTTAGAATCGATTACTGATTACCTAAAGGGCCTATATTTTAATTTTTTGCTCCTATTACAGGCCACACCATGTATACCTATTTATCACGCCGTTAGTACACCAATACATTCGCATGCGGCATGCGACATTCGCATAATTATGCTGCCTCGCTCTAACATTGTGATAGAAAGTTGCATTCTTGCAGGTCTTTCAGCCGCATCGCTTCCACACGCGAATGCGTTGGTGTACTAACGGCGTTGAGTTGCCTTTGTTGTATAAATGTATAGAAAGAGTGCAATCCATATATTTTACTATTTGATTTATAGAACATTTCAATCGGTACAGATGCTTGGTTGTGCTCATGCTTTTTTATTATGTAATTTTTATTTTCCGTAGTTTTTGTTGATTGTTTTAGGGATGCGGGAATAGTGGTTTCGTACATTTAGTACCTTTGTGAGTCTGATTTATTTATTTTTAAGCAAATTAACATAATATATTATATTCATTTATATTAATATTATTATCATTATTTTTATAAGCTTTATGTTCTGTTAGATTGGTTTAGTCTGTTTTAGTCATTGTACTTGAAATAAAATGATTGAACAACCTTGATGATTTTTAATTTAGCCGATCCGTCTGCTAATAGAGTGAAGTCGTGGGAATTCCTTAGGTTTTATATACAGGCGGAAATTTTAATCAGTACCGAAATTTTGTGTAAAGACTCCACTGATGAATATGAACAACTTTACTATGGGGGAATAGTTAAATCGATGAAGAATAAACGAATAAACGACTTCGAAGGAGGGTAGGCCGATATGTCTGCCAATAACGACCCACCCGCAAGTTCTCTTCAGTTACTCCGTGATCATGGCGCTTGCAACAGTGCCGAAATATCGGAAGCTCATAAATAATAAGGTAAGTACATGGTAGCAATTTGATATTTCCGCCAAATCAACATTACCCAAAAAAGTATGAGAAACCCATTGAACTAAGTAAGTACTATTACAAGCGTATGGAATAAAAAAAAGGAATAAAAAAAGCGTATATCACGAACAAATTTTGTGCTCCATAAATTGATGACACGGTAATCAACTCGTAGTATAAATTCTTAATTCTAAATTCAAATTTTCAAAGAAAACGTAACAATCTTGTCGTCGTATTAGTGGCACACTTTTTGCTTGGCATAGCTTCTCTGTACGTTACTGGTGAAACCCTTATTTTTTTTCTCTTAATCTTACAGGACATTGAGAAACATGATTATTATAATATACATGAATAAGATTGCTTAATAAGGTTTTGTTGATACCTTTAAATAACAAAATATCCGAAATTGTGAGACAAAAATGGTTTTAAAAGGCGTGTCGTACCGTGTGCCAGGCCAGCAGCCCCGGCTTCTGAGCGTCCCGAGCGCCGAAAGACACCATTTTACGCCCTAGGTGAATAATCTACTATTACATCTGCGGCAAAGTTCAATTATATGTCATGTAATGTTGACGTAAGTGCCTCATCTCGGCTCACGGGCCGTAATTTACTACTTATACACGGTCTTACTTTGCATCCTTGCCATATTCACAGAGGTACTAACTATATTACAGGCACTGAACTCAAATCATTAAAAAAATAGTGACCTAAAATTTTGATTATTTAATTTTATCGACAATCTGTTACGCACACCATTAACTATCGTAGCACATACACATCACTGTTGGCTGTTCATCAGCACAAAAAAGCCGCGGCGATTGCGCTCTCTTTCTAACATCAAAAACGCGCCGGCTAGGCCACGCTTACTTGATTATTCCTATTGCGACTAGTGTACTGCAAAACCAAATTTTCCTTAAACTTATTGAGCTTTATTTATGGGAGTCTCTTGTTTATCTAAAGTTATAGGTACTGTTCCCTTCTTTTATCTCTTTGAATATGGCAAGGATGCAAAGTTACACCGTGTATAAAAAGTCGGGTTTTCCTTCCTGACGCTATAACTCCAGAACGCACGAACCGATTTCCATGATTTTGCATTCTATGGAAAGATCTCGGGCTCCGTGAGGTTTATAGCAAAGAAAAATCCCATAAAACGGGGCCGGGGCGGCGAAAAATAAAAGTCATCGTGTACAATGGTCTTAGTTATTTATTTAGCCCTGCTTCTGCGCAATCTCCCTTGCCTTGGCCTTCTCCAGCTTAGCGATACGCGCGTTACTCTTGTTGCCGAGCACGCCACCGCCCCAGTGTTTCCTCAGCTCTTCATACCTCTCGTTGAAGTTGGTACGGATGGCCTCCACCACCTTTGTGAAGGCAGCACGGTCTCCAGACTCCACCTTGAAACATTGGATTGGTTAGAAAATGGTGTAGGATGGTTGAGAGGCGAGTGATGATGAGGATCATCAGATAAGTTCTATTGGTGGTAGATGAGTTGTCAGCACAGCTCTTTAGATAGCAAATAAATCATCATAACCTAATTTTGTAAATTGCAGAATATTTTGGAAAAAAAACCTTTTTAGATTGGATGGTAGGTAGAAGACATATTCCTTCTGTACTATCTAGCTTTGTATAGTCAAAACCAACCAAATTCTAAATTGAGGAAGTCAAGGAAACTATTGTTACTTACTCAGATAATGCGTTTTTATTTTTGACACAAGGAAGGTATTAATTTTCCTGTGTATGAATTGAACATTTTCTGCCAAAATGTTTGAAGCATCTAAATTAAATAGCATTCTCTGAGCGGCTAAAAATAAACAACAAAAATCTGTGGATGTATCCACAAAATTATATAGAGAAAAATAACGTAGCTAATTAAAACACATCAATGTGAATTGCAGTGACAATATAGTAGCCACTACAACTTGAACTATTAACTACTTCATTTAAGGTCTAAAATCGATGGATGACCTTTCTCTTTGTTAATATAAAATTAGTTACTTCGTTCAGCTGGGATATTTTCCGCACTTAGCACTCTCGATGGGGCCATTGTGCATATGTCCCTCTTCTTCTTCCAATTTGATAATGATGCAAGTACTTACATGGGTGAGCGCTAAGCATGAGCAAGTCTTGCGGTGCACCAAGGCTCCGAGGCGAGACTTGCCTTTCACGATGCAGTAGGGCACGCCCATCTTACGGCAAAGGGCGGGCAGGAATAGAACCAGCTGGAAAATGAAATATTGCAACCTTAGAGCTAACTATTTAGGAAACTGTTTAAACACTCGGTGAGTGTGGTGTCAGGTATATTTAGTAAAGCGTCCTATCTCTAAAGCATTTGTTTTTGCAGCGCCCGAAAGGGTCCATAATGATTGTTTGCACCTTGCCTTTATTACAGTATATTGTACACAGTATATTGAGTGGGGCACTTATTATGGTTTGTAAGAGGCTCAGAGTCAAATGTCTTCATGCAGCTTGCTAGTAACATGTTACTTTGCAGCCTCAGGTGAAGAAATTCTTACATCACTGCCACTTTGAACAGTAACCAAAAAGGTTAGTGGATACAATATCTACTGCCCTTCACTGAAATCAACAATCAATGAACACTAAAACTACTCTTAATTCGAAACAATGAAGGCTGGTCTGTATGTCTACTATAAAGTCTTACATAAGCCCCATGGATCTTTAGGATGCCAGCGGCCACATATACATAATAAATAATAATGACAAATTGATTGTCAATCTTCTGTTCTGTATACCCCTTTTAAACACAAATAAATGATTAAACACAAATAAATGATTATTTTCTATTCAAAAGAATGTTGTTAAACAGATCCATGAGAGGTTAAACTCAGCAATAAAAAATATAACATACATAATTCCCTATCACTTTGTAGATCACAAACATAGGAATAGTAAAAGATAGCTAGCTCCCTATATCTTCATCCAGGCTAGTAGTGGTAGTAGTAGTTAAGTCAGCCTGTAGACATCCCAAAGCTGGGTAAAGGCCTCACCTCATTAAAAAGTCATTGCTTGCTCACAACAACCCACAAACCATAATTTTAAACCAGAACAGCAAATAGCTAAGCTATACAAACCTCAATGGGGTCAACATCGTGAGCGATGACAACCAGCTGGGCCTTCTTCTTCTCAACCAGCTTGGTGACTGTGTTTGTGCCCGCACGGATTGTGTTGGGCCTCTTTGATGGAGGCTCGTCTTTCTTTGCTACCTGTAATAAATATAAAAGTTTTGAGATATGTTCGGAGCATGGTAAGCGGGGAATAGAAGATGAATTAATCAGAGATCTTGGTGGTTAGGTGTCCTCATGGCGATTGGTAAATAGTTGTTATGCATCATGTTTATAATAATCAAGAGAAGGTAAGAAAATGTCAACTACTTAACAGTATTATGCTCAAGTACACATAGTGGCACATTAGACTACCCCACTTTGACTTGAGGCCGAAAACAGCTTAAAAGCTGTTTTCGTAGTTCACATGGGTGACTTGATGTGCTGTCGTCTGTACAATAAGTACTTCTTTATTTATTAGCCTTGAGTCAATAAATATACACTTTATTCTGAAGTCTAGACATGTTTGTGAAATATTATCAAACCTTTGTAATAATTTTGTGAGCCAAATATAGACCTACAATGACATTTCCCACTTACTTTCGCTTCAGCGGCCTTCTTTAGGCGCTCCTTCCTGACAGCTTCAGTCTCGGGCCTGTATTTCTCAAGGATCTTGAACAGACCTTTGGCTGAAATGGAACAAATCCATTACATTAGTAAAGAATATTTAATGTGTAAACAAAATTGTTTGATGGTAATTGTATCAGAGTTAAAAAGCTCGTATATTTTTTAGGATAATCATAGTGATTCATCGTTGCATTTGGAATGTTCATCATTTTAAATGTTGGAGATAAAATTCATATATCAACTACTTTCTTGAAAACTCTTCCATCAAGAAACTGCTGCACTTTGAAACGTAATATCAAGATAATGTGTAATTAAATATACGGAAAACTAACCTGTAGTCTTGTCAAGTGTCTGTGTAAACTGGTTGATTGGCGGGGGCACTTTCAACCTGCGCTGGAGCACCGCCTTCTGCCGCTGGATGCGGATGTATTTGGGCCATCTCACGAAGCGGGACAGATCACGAGTGGGCTGGATGTTCTGGCCTAAGCAATAGGCAGCCATTTAGTAATGTACCAAATAAAGTACAAGTGAGGAGAGAGAAGCATGATATCAGTGTTAAAAAGCTCGTATATTTGTGAAACCACATGGTTGTTTCAGATTATAGTTTTACATCATTTTAGTTATTCAGAGTATTCTCAATACAGGTTCAACTTGGTATTGGTAATAAAAATACAAAAAGAGAAATTAAGGAAAGAGACAATATCATGCTATATAATTTCTCCGTTTAGCTACTTTGTAATAAGAAATTTGTGGGATCTAGGTTAGCACAATACTTTAGCCCAGCTATTTAATGTAATAATGATTATTTTGGTCATTCACAGCTAAAACACAAACTGATTCATCAAATAGCCACACAACGGAGCCTTATAATTAGATATTGTGCTGGCTATATCTTTTGATTGGCATTTTGATATAAAAGGTAACTATGTGATATGATATTCGATTCTAACCTAGTTAACTAGTTGATAAGCCCAAAAAATAAAGTTTGTATGTATATAATAATAACAAAACGAAATTGTACTCACCAATAGCAAAGTTTTTCATGCGCTTCTCAAAAAGGGGGTTGACAACCTTTTTGGGCTCAACTTTCTTCACGACCAAAGGTGCGGCCGCTACCTTCTTTCCTACCTTCTTCTTCGGCTGAAAACAAACACAACTATGATTTCTGTACCTCCTTCACAATACCAAGGACATCTACACCTATAAAAATCAGAGATCTTGGTGATAATAAAGAGGTAATCACGGCGTTCATAAGTTTGTTAGCATCATGTTCTTTTGAGGTTATGTCAAAATCCTCGCAAATGTAACTGTTTTGAAACTAAGCAAAAGGAAGATTCACCTTATATTGCACACGCGACTCACGGAAAGATACAAATAGCTATCGAAGCTACTAATTTGTCTAACAAAACGGGAAATCGTCACATATACATGTTACCATGAAGTTCACGCTATCGACAACTTTTTCACTATTCGGCACAAAAATATCGTAATTATCCAAACGCACATTGCTTTTACCTTCTTTTGAACCATCTTGAATAGTTTTTAGATCAGTGATCTAAAGGCCACGAAAGGATACGTGACCTAAACCGAACACCAAACTTTCGGCGAATATGGCCGAAAACAAAAAGGAATGGATTTTCAAATGTCAGTCACAATGACGTTTCCGTCAGACAGCTGTCAAAAAGGATCCGCCCCCTGCGCTCTGTATTGGCTATGACCGCGTTGGATTGGAGCTAAGCTAATGCAACGGTTAATAAGATACCGTTATTTGGTTATGCCGGGAAAATAATCTTAGTTATGTCGCAGGCAAAACTTATAATTCCACCGTTTACTTGGCATCGTCAGTTTGCTCACGCGCTCGCGGATTTGCAAAATGCAGAGGGCAAAATGCTAACTGTTCAATTGTCATAATTTCGACGTCGCGGAGGGTTGGTTAGTTTATGACGATCTATGGTGAACGCACACTTTTTGAATTCTTTATATAAAATCTCATGAAACCTCGATCACTTTTCCGCGCCGAATTGTCCGAATCTGGAGGAATCCTAGAAAAAATCAGATGACGTCATCAGATTCGGCGCAGATAATGCGGACACGACTTGGTCGAATCGCCGGGACATCTTCCTTCTCACTCCCACCTTTAGATATCACTCATAGCGCTATCTCATGAGACAACATTCGGGGTCGATTCCTTTGGCGCGATCGATTCGTCCGGTTCGGATATGTGTGCGAGGCCTCCTTGACTTCGATTCGTTCGGCGCGTTCGGCTCGGATAAGTGTGCGTTCACCTTTAGGGCGACCATGATAAAACATAGTATTTTGGGACAAAAAGGACTCAAAGTAATAAGAAGATTATAAAAAAATATATATGAAAGTTAATCAGTTTTGTGAAATATATTTTTAAATAAACCATGGCAATGACTGTTACACTGTTAGAGCAATTTAGAATAAAATAATCATTATATCATATCATCATCACCAATAATTAATAAAACTCTGCAGGTGTCCTGCGGGTCTAAGATTCCATGGACACCTTAGCGTTCTTGAGGTGTCGGATAATCTCATTTTTGTCATTGTTCCCGATTGAGTATTGTAGAATTGTATCTACCCATAAAATAAATTTATGTAGATGTACAAGTACTAGCCAAGGGATACACGTATAATAAAAACACGTATACATAATGAGAGATAAATAACAAGATAATTAGAAAATCAACATAAATTTGTGTGTCCTGTCAGCATAAAACAATAAATTATGGTGAACACAAAAGTACCTATTTTTTTAAGTTTATTAGTTTATTAGTTTAGACCACGAGTACAACCTATCTATACCCGGTTAATATTGTTGATACCAGCCCCCTTACTCTGGACACAAAACCCGATCCAATGAATATACCCATCCCTGTCACACGCATACACGGCCTGGGCCCCTATTTTTGAATCACTCGCTTGGATATGGCGAGTGATTTTCGTTCGAAAACGATTTTTTTTCTATGACTTTTGACACTACGTCGAACGAAAATCACTCGCCATCTTGAAGCGAATGATTCAAAAATAGGGGCCCTGGTATGAGTGACAGGGATGGCTATAACCATTGGATCGGATTTTGTGTCCAGAGTGAGGGGGCTGGTTATACAATGCCATGGTCGAGGATGGATCATGTCTGGTGCTTGACGTGTATTAAGTGCCTATTCACTCTTTGCTTAAAAATGTTTAAATCATAGTTTTTAGGGAAGAAGTCAGCCGATGGCGCATTTCAAGTATTTTCTGTTCGTGAAAATAGTTATTATTTTTTATAGTTTTCTCATAAAAATTTTATGGTTACTACAAGTACACGAAAAATTCGAATAACTTTTTTTACCTCACAATATGTTTTGTAAAGGCTGTTTACTCGTATTTTGTATTTTAGGTAAGTTGTTCTGCATCTAATACGATGTAAATTAATTTTTAGTACAGATTCCCGAAAAAACTTATTAGACTTTACATAATTTTCAACCTCTGTAATGGTCCGACCTCCGTCACCATCTCCGAGGTTCCGGATTCGTTCCCGGTCGGGTCAATACAGAAATCATATGATATCATATCATATATCATGTCTCGGGTCTAAGTGTTGTTGTAGGTACCACAGTTGTTTGTGATTTCCATATCACAAGAGCTTTGCCAAATTACTTTTTATTTGATTTGTGTTTTATATTAAAACCAAGTTAAAATATACATTATCTTGCAAAATTGCATTTAGTTTCAATTATGAGATAGTAGGAACTTCAAAATTTTTATAATATCCCATTTCCAGCATTCGCATCATGCACGTATGCGGTCAAAGTCAATATGCACGGCTCTTTGAGCCTAGGAAAAGAAGTCATGGATACCCTCACCCACTACTTAATGAGAGGATACGGCATCAGCGGCAGACGATCCATGGATGACATCACAGACGACACTATCGACAGTCACCCAAAAGAGGCCATCCCATTTGAAGTAAGGTCTGCATCCCTTTGCAATGATCTTGATATGTGCAGCAATGGTTTCGATAAGTTTGTTGACGAATACGTTACGGCACTAGGCAGGGCTGTCGAAACTGTATTCGAAGGAATCTTTAGTGAGAGAACTCATCCTCTCAACATTACCGTTTACACCAGACTCAAAGGCTCGCTACACGATGCGCGAAAAGTTTTAAAGGCAGCCAGCAGTAAAATATCTGATGATAATGAAGCATACGTATGGGTGGGAGTTGTCAAAAAGCTGAGCTCCTCGTTTCAGACTAAATCTGTCTCTTACGTTATCGAGGGACTGGACGCCGACAAAGATGTTATTTTAATAAAAAAGAAATTGACTCAGAAACTGGTCATTAACATCGCTGCAGCAGAAGCGAGGGCTGAAAAAATACTGTGTTTAGAATATCACGTTTGTCTCAAGACTTTAGAATGTTCTGAATCACTGAATTTTGTGTTGAAAAGGCTAAACGCATTACCTATTGATAAAATTAAAAAGTTTTTAAAGTCATTCTACGATGTACTGGCGACGTTAAATTTTTATTTGTTACTAGATGAAGTCACAGCTAACGAGTTTCGCGATATATTGAACGATATGGCCTTTTTCGACAACGTGCCAGCTAAAGATATACTTGTGTCGTTTCAACAGACGGTTCAGATGAGACTTGATGGTATTAAATCCAAAATTGACGTGGAAAATGGAACAGATATCCAGTTGGTTCATATAATACTGTCGGACATGGATTACATTTATAACAAGCAGAGAGGTGAGCGTTTTAGTGGGTTTCTCGATCGCTTCTCAAATTGGACCAAGACTGGTGGCAAGATTTCCTCGCATGTTAAAGAAGTTATGAAGAACATTCAAGAAGCTTTAAGAGATACGTCTGATGAAATAATTGTAAAGCTTATTGGGGAGGTCAAGGTCTTTCTGGAAATTACTGTTGACCCATAGCTACCTACACTACATACGTAACGAAATGAAAAATAATGGTATAATTGTGAGTTAAATAGAAAAAGGGCCCGTTCCATTTATTACGATAAGTGTAGACTTTTAAATAACCCTACTGTTCGTATTTAGTATTATTTAGTTATTGGGTATATACAACTTGTATGAGCTCATCAGTGAATGAAATGACTTTTAAAGATTTTGTGGATTTAGTTAACAAAATATGTTTCACCACCCCGATATTCAGTAACCACTAGATTTAAATTTTACAGTAGCATAGTGCATACAAAATTATCCACCGAAGAATCGACCCAATCAATCCACGAGCTATCGATAAATACCTTTGTACAATAAATGACTCTATACCCACTTCGTTTAACCATCATAGACAGGTAAGAAACAACAAACTGAAAGTCCCACTGAAAGCATTCCGCTCAAGCTGCTAACAATCATCTTTCCTGTTTTATTTCCCATAAGCCTCCCCCTTTGAATGCTCTGCCAGCCAGTGGTGGATTAAGGATTCTTATTGAATAAATAACATAAAAGCTAGCCTAGCTAGCCCTAGCCGTCCAGGTTACATTTACAATTATTCATTTACTTTGATTTCTTTGTAGTAAGAATGTATTAATATCATATTTTTGGTTTCTTTTCTTTCAATTTTGAGTTGTACCACCTACGTTTCTTACGTTGTTTATATGCATATCTAAAACTCAAAAATTGTTATAAATCTTAAAAACTTAAAATAAAATATTTTGAAACAGATCTATTTATATCTTAGTCTTGTAAAGGGATTGTTTTGTATCTAGATAGGCAAGTTTCTAATTTAAAATCTGTTAAGTACCTATTTTTACTATATCTGCTATTCCTACATGACTTGTATATTTGCCGTGGAACTCTCTAATTGGCTAGATTCCATTGTTAACTTGTAATTATCACAAATGTTTCTATGTACAAAAAGCTGTTGAGTTTCCTTAATAAAGAAAAAAAAACAAAAGCACTTTACATTAAAAGCCGGTTTTGCGATCGAAAGTTAACTCTAATAGTTAGAGACTCTAACTATAGGTAAACCACTTCATTGAGACTTCGCCTGCGCCCCTGTGCCCCGCAGGCGAGGTCGCAATTTCGCGGTCTACCTATAATGGTTAAAGTTATTACCAATGGTTGAATATAACGATTGTGCGTGTTTTGATCAAGAAATATACCTTAACCAGTGGTCATTAAAACAGGCAACTTGACATTTATTTATTTATTTAAATAAATTTATTTATTTATTTATTTATTTAACTATCGATCATGAAATCGGCCCTGAGGCGTCCTTAAATGTTATATCGATTAAGCACAGTTTCGTCTAAGATTTATACTTTATACCTACTTCGAGTGCTGGTACAAAAGAATATTAATATAGTGATTCCAATTATTTCCAATCCAGTGGGTTGTTATAGTTTATTTTTGTTTTTATAGTATTTTGAGTGTGTGAACCTGTGACAGACGAGGTATTGAACCCCGTGTCTTACGCAATCCGGGCGCATGCCAATACCACTCGGCCACCGTCACATTATAATAACAGGCCTGTTGAATTTTGCGAGTGCTTTTTAACGCGTAGGCTGCGTGACATCATCAATGTTGTGAGATTGCTGTCACAATAACCGAAGGAAAATATTTTAACAATCAGTTAAGATGATGAAAGCCAATTTATAGTTTATTTTTGTTTTTATATTGTTTTGTCACCATACATACAGTTGCTTTTTACAAGTGCAATTTATATTATTCAGTGGGTTGTTATTACTACACGTATTAACATACTCTTACTAATCCGTGCTACGTTTAAAGAAGCTACGCCAAGCAAAAAATGTGTCGCAAATACGACAACAAGATTGGGTCGTATTTCTTGAAAAACCGTTTTATGAGTTGATAAACAAGTGGCTAACTAATGAAGAAGTCTTGAACTTGGTAAAGGAAAAGAGAAAACTAATAGAAACAATTGAGAGTAGAAGAGGGAGAATGCTGGGACACTTGATACGACACGACAGTTTCAAGCTATATGCATCAAATAAAGCAAAAGTTGAATGTTGCGTCGTATCAAGAGGTCAAGAGAATGGCGGAAGAGCGTTAAGAATGGAAAAAACTCCACCGACAAGAGCTTGGCTCTTAAATTAGATGATGATGATGAACAAGTGGCTTCAATTCATGTGGTACGAGATTTGTTCGTGGTGTGTCAGTTCTTTATGCTAGTATTTAGTAGTTCAATGTTCCAATCCACCATCTTTTATCTCGAGCAGTCACATAGTCAAGAGAGAGTCTAACCATTAGGCTTAAACAGATTTCCACAATGAAAAATAATTCTTGATTTTATAACTTTAGACCCCAATTACATAAGTTGAACGTGTTAATTATTCAAAGCGTCGTTCTGTAATCCGTACCTGTGCGAAACAACCCTTTGTGAATAGAATATCGCGAATCGATCGCGCTTCTCAGAAGCGATTTGTACTGCACAATGCATAATTTGCGTTTATTCGTTAATTAAAATTCAAAATTTAAAATCTTTATTTCAATTTAGGTCATGAAATGACACTTATGAACGTCAAATATACAGTGAATAAAATATAAAAATGTGTCCTGAAAGGGCCGAAACATTTGTCTCCTTATCTTTTGGGCCCTACCAGCTAATTAATTAAAACTGGATGTTAAACACTACTTACTCTGCTCTATTTATTACTCAAGTCATGAATTAAGATGGAATTTCAAAATTGAATAAAAAAGAAAAACGAAATGTTGACAATCAATTTCCAAAAAAAATATAATGATACTGTCCTATTTATTTGATTCTTGCTATGTTCCTTCTTTCATTTGTTGTTTTTATTTTTCAATGCACCCGTTGCCGTTGCCATCTTTCTACATGACGTAAAGGTTAGACTGCCAGAGAATAAATAAATAAATAAATATGCGCCATACAACACACCTGGTCTGGTTTCGTGGTAAGGAATTTTCTTCCCAGTGTTACGATTTACGAAGTACCATAACCAATACACCAAACGCGTCGTCAAAGAAGGAAGAAGAAGAATGCTTTTAAAAGAAAGCATTAAGTCCACCTTTGTACTTTAAATTTGTGCAATAAAGTCTATAAATAAATAATAAGCTGATACAATACCATCCCCTGCATCACGCAGTCGGGTAAAATTAACGCAACAATGATGAAGTAGCAAAACGCGGTATGAAAAATCGCAAAGTGGATCGCACGGTCGATTTGGCGTAATCAGAAATAGAGGAATTGAGATAAAAGCCAGTGACTGGATCGCGCACGCATGACTAGGGGACCATGAAACAGGGAGGGATGAAACTAAAGCTATGTGGAGCTAATGGAGCTATGCGTGTCAAAGATAGTAAACGCACAGAGGATTTTCAGCTTCAGTAATCAATCAGCTGCAATGATAATATAATATGTACTGAATGAAACTGATTATAAATGCGCAGGCTCACATTACTCGACCGCAAAAAGTAAATGGCGTTTTATAAGTTTCTATTTATAAATCGTCAAATTCCATTTGAAAGCTTCGCCAGCTGACAGTACGGTAGCCTCCAACAAAAATTGGAGTATTCAAAAATATTGATAAAAAGATGATGGGCGGAAAATGGATATTTACCATTTGTTTCAGAAAAGAACCAACTTCCCTATTTTCTTAAGTATTAAACACTCTTAAACTTACTTAAAAAAAAGGAGCTTCTCATTTTAACTCCCTAGTCCCCACAGTAAAAATCTTATGTAAATTTCAAAATCTCAACCCGTTTGCAGCGCCTTGTCTTTTAAAAGTACCTACTTGTCCCTCTGGAATCTAATTTGTGTCCTTAGGGTTCCCAAAGTGTAATAACGGGGCCCTATCACAAAAAATTCGCTGTCTGTCCGTCCCTGCGTACGTCTATCCATCTGTCTGTCTGTCCATCCGTCCATCTGTTTGTCACCAGGATGTATCTCAAGAACCATTATGGTTACGCTATAGCTAGACAGTTGAAATTTTCACAAATTATGTATTTATGTTGCCGTTTTAACAACAAATACTAAAAACAAAAAAAAAACAAGGGGAGCTCCCATACAGCATACGCGATTTAACGCTATTTTTTGCCCCCTTTTGCTCGATACAAATAATGGCAACAGATTGGCACTTGAAATATGTCATATTCCTCTGTTTTTTACCTAGTCAATTGTACGGAACCCATCTTGTGAGAGTCCGACTCGCACTTAGCCGGTTTTTACAAGTTTCTGCTTCCTCAGCCACGCTCCGGGATTTCTACGAGAAATAAATGTAACTACTCTAAATAGCTTATCTCTCCACACCTCTGGGGAAAAGTTAGTGTTTTAAGTCCTAAAGAGTTACGAATTTTAGAAGAGATTTGTTTTTGTTTTATTTAAATAAGGTTCTTTAAAAACTAAGGAATTAAAGTCACCGTAGAACAAATGTTGTTGGCTGTAATCTATGGAAGCTGTCTGCGAGGTTTTATTGTTTAACCAATAATAGACAGACAAACAAAGTCAAATTAACGTGCTGTAAACGCTAAGGTATCGATAGGCCGCCGGCGGTCGCATTAACAAAATAATGACAAAAGAATGTTGATACACATCCGTGGGGATTCAAATAAAACACACAGAAGTTAAAAAAAACCGGTTAAGTGCGTGTCGGTCCCGCGCACTGAGGGTTCCGTGCCACCCTTAACTGAATTCAGGGTGCACTTACTTTCACTTCACGAAAACATCACAATATATTGTGACAGCAAAAATAACTTTGTTTTTCATAGTGTTTGTATGAAAGACAAAGTTATATTTGCGGTTGATGAAAATGTGCAATATCTCAAAAACTACTTGTTCGATCTCCTTCAAACCAATTTTCGTTGCAAGTTTTTGTTGAGATCTACATCATATATTTTTTTCAAAATTTTCACTTTCTTAGTTCAAAAGTTAGATGGGGGGGGACGCCCATTTTACCACTTTGGAAGCGTCTATATCTCAAACCTTACCTTTTTAGAAAAAATGGTTTTAGAAACCTCAATATCATTTTCAAAGACCTATCCATAGACACCCCACACGCATAGGTTTGAGTAAAAAAAAATTTTTTGGTTTTAGTTACATGTATGAGAGCCCCCCCTTAAATATTATTTTTTCTTACTTTTTGTATCTGAATCGGAAAGCGGTGAACAAGATACACCTACCTACCAAGTTTCAGCTATGTGATGCTTATTGTTTCAGAATAAAGTGGCTGTGACATACGGACGGACAGACAGACAGACAGACAGACAGACAGACAGACAGACAGACAGACAGACAGACAGACAGACTTGACGAAACTATAAGGGTTCCGTTTTTTGCCATTCGGCTACGGAACCCTAAAAAAGACAGTAACTGATGATTCACAGTATTGAACAAAAAAAAAGGTGCACCTCGTTCATAAAATTACCACAATATCGTGAAATACACGTCTAAAACTCACAGAGCTCGTTTCCTCACGATCTTTTTAGGGTTAGGTAGGTAGATGCTCACGTAAAATACTTTCATTCAACTGTCATTATCGTTAAAAAATAGTGATACAAGAAGGGACTAAATTAATAGGTACTATGAATAGTGGGGTCATTAAGATCCCTCATTCATTTACAAGAGAAATCTTATTGCCTGATCGCATTTCTATAGTAGCTGTATTAGCTCGGCACTTGCAAAAAACTGTGCTTCATCAAAATGTAAAAAGGTAAACATCGTCATCACCATCATTATTAAAAGCCAAGGGACGTCTACTGCTGAACATAGGCGTCCCCTACGGTTTTCTACAGCGACCGGTTGTGAGTGGTTTTCACCCAGTGTGATCTTGCGATCGTTACAAAGTCCAATAGGTAAGCTACTTATAAGTTTGGACGGAACTTTCTTGAAGCTGGTCAGACTCGAACTTGTCCGTTTTTATTTTAATTTCTGAATGGTTTTCAACGTCCATCCACAAATTAAAATTGCGAGTAGGTACCGTAATAATTGTACAGAGATTGAAGTTTTCTGTTTCTGCTAACCTTACAAGCTTTTTTTTTCTAGATTCCGTTCTTTTAAAAAAACTTATTTTAAATTAAAATTAGAAGATTTTATATTTTTTAGTAAAGCACGAAAAAGTGTCTCAAAACGAGGCCCTTTTAACTAAACCGCCTATGTAGTTTGAAGTATTTTACAAGTAAAATGCGAAGCTATGATTAAAATCTTAAAAATTTATAATATTATAATAACTAATTTAAAATACTAAAAAAAATCCCTTTAGGCAAGGTTCCCGAAGACTGGCAGCGCTCCCCCTTTGGATACCTAGTAGACTAATTATTACTTTGTTTCTTTAAAATACTTATATGTATTTTCTAGGTTTTTATTTTTCATTTCCATAATAGATAGAATTGGTAAATGAGGTTATTAATAAAACCAACACGTTTTGGTTTAAACATTACACTCGCCTTCAGGGAAAAGGGACCCTTGGACAATTGCCTAATAGATATCCATTACGTTTATCGAACTATTCATTCCTTTATTTTTATTCGGCTTTTTTCGTGGCTATAGACGCAGCCACTTAGGAGGGACTACATTTTGAAAGAAAGAAAGAAAGAAAATACATTTATTCGACTCATAAAAATACACTGACACGTAAACACAAATACAACAAACAGACACACACATAATTTACACATAATTACATTTACATTAAGAATGAGCCGAAAAGGCACCCTCTCAGCATTCATCGTGGCAGCAAGATGCGCATGCCACGACACTGATTTTCAGAGGGTGCCTTGTGGGTATAGAAGAAACACAAACAAGAAAAACGTAAAAGGAAAGAAAGGAACAAAAAAACAAAAATAAACACAACAACAAACAATATAAACAATATAATTATTTTAATAATTTTGCTAATAAAGGAAAAAAAGTACAGAACCGGGTGAAGCCTTTCATTTAAATGTACTTTTTATTTTAACTTAGCAAGAAAAGAGATATCAACTTTGATAGTTAAGCAGCTCTGCTTTACTGCCAAATAAGCAATTCGAAAAATTATTGTTACTTTCTTACAAAATAAATCGCACCAGCAAACAAATATGTCAAGTCATAAAGCCTGATATTGTCATTTACAACAAAGAGTAAGCGAATTTGATGTACATTGATTAGGGATTATAATTTTGGTTTACTCGCATTTAAGAGCACTATGCCCACTATGCCCGGGTCAAGGTATATACATATACCTACTCTGTAGAATCATTGATTAAAAATGCTCCTATTACAGGCCACACGATGTATAAGCGATTTGCCGCCTCCACTCCACCTCTTGACGACTCGACCTCCGCATATATTCTGTGCCTCCGCGGTGTAGTGGCTAAGCACGCTAGGGTACAATGCGACGGCGTTGCCGTTTCATACTTCGTAGAAATCATAATTTTGTACAATGTTTTGGGTCTGGGTGTTGTGGTTGTGGTACCACCGTTGTTTCTGATTTCCATACATAAGTGCATTAGCTACTTGCTTTGGGGAACAATGTATGTGACTGGGTGTCCATATCACTTAACATTTCTACAGCCTCGCATCGCAATAATTTACTTGAATTTCTCTTAAAAACTTGTACTCTTTTCCCGTACAGTAATATAAAGGTTTGTCCTTAGCCCTGACAACGCAAATATAGTTAGCAATAGAGAATTCTCGTTCCTCGATCCATGAGTTGAACGGAAAACTTTAGTTGTAATTCCCACATAAGTTTTGTCTAAAGTTTGTGTTGGTAAGTTGGTAGGTTATCAGTCTACGTAATATGTAGAGCAGTGTTAACAGAGTTAGCTTCCACAAGTAACTCTTAGTGGGTGAGTATTGTATTTAAGTACTATGTAACATTAGTTTCTGACTTTCTTGGGAATAACTTCCATGAAAGCATCATTGAAGGTTAGAGATTATGAAAGGTAATGTTTACCTGCAGTGCAGCTCTTACCTGAGACCGTAATGTATTGGTAAACCGCTTCATTAATAAAAGCGGGTTGCGAGGGGAGGGGTGCGCCCTTCACGCACCAAGTTCTCGCCTCCCCCCGCGCCCCGCCGCCCCGCAGGCGAAGTCTCAATTTCGCTGTCTACTTATAGATAGGTACTACGCTACCTATTTCTGTCAAGTGTTTGCGTAAAATTATTATAAGTTAGCCATATAGAGTATGTCGATAACAGTCAAAAGGATCCTCGATTTTCTCAAAACCTCAATATAATCATGATTTGATAACTATGGGACTATTATATAATTCCCTTTCCATCAAAAGAAATAAATAAAAGGGACTGTTCCACCATCGACAAGCTCAAATCAACGAAACATTTTATTATGGAACGTCATTCCAGGATGACAGATAACGTAATAGATAATAGTCCCCCTACTAGCCGATATCGACTACGGTGGCCAGTCACAACGACTAACCGACTGCGCGGAACATATTATAGTGCACAAGTGTGTGCGCAAACACAGGTGCACTCTCTATTCCTTTCACTCTCATAGCCCGATGGGACAGCAATCTGACACGACCGGAGAGAGATCAGGCGCAGGACCAACGGCTTTACGTGCTTTCCGAGGCACGAAACACCGCCAACTTCCAAACTCCGGGCTTCCCTGAGAATTTCTGAACAGAAAAACCTAGGTACATATTTTTGGCCCGACCCGGGAATCGAACCCGGGACCTCTGGCGCAGCCGTGGCTATAAAATGCGACCCTCTTAAGCTGCGCCACCGAGGCAGTTGATAAATAAAGTACAGGTAACATAATATTAGGACATTGTGAAACAGGCCGTATGTAAATTAAGTTACTCGAAAGTAAATCGTATTCTCCAATTTCTATGATTTACGATCTGAAAGCAAACGATGTAACCTCAAAATTGTTCAGAACGTGACCAGGATGAGTCTTTCAGTTTTCAGCTGAAAATGCAAAGCGCTTCCAATTGAGCTATAAAGTATAATTCGTTAAGTGCTGGGTTTAAAGAACGTCCCAGCTAAGAGGGGACGTCTCATTTTTCTCTGGTATTACGTTGCATTTGTCCTAAGTTACTTACGAACAGGGCACATTAAAAAACAATTAAGAATCGTTTTAATGCAAAACGATGTTATAATTTCACGTTACGTTCAACAAGGGTTTACGGTAACCATAATTTTGCTGTTAAACATTGCCAAAAATTAACTCATAAGTACCAAAAGTAATTAGAGAAAAGCTCAGAAAATGTTAATATTTTGCGATAAAATCTGCCCCGATTAAATCTCTCTCATAAAATAACTCTATTCAGAGTCACTCGGACTCTATTCAAATAGCGTGAAATACTAAACGCTGAATATTAAATGTTAATTTTACGCTAAAATAACATTTTGGTGAGTTGGTTGGTTGATTCTGTAGTTCGTCTTTAGGTACTGTCTTTAGGTACTTTAAATTATCTGAGATATTATTACGGCGAGATTTTGATGAATATAACTATTAGGTGAGTAATTGTAAGTTAGAAGAATTATGTAGTGTTGATACAGTTTTCAGAATATATAGCTACATTTATTTATATGTTTCTAGCATGCAAACTCAATTCTATCATCCTACTACTATTATAAAGGCGAAAGTTTGTAAGTATGGATGTATGGATGTTTGTTACTCTTTCACGTAAAAACTACTGAATGGATTTGAATTAAACTTTACCACAATATAGCTTATACATCAGAATAACATATAGGCTACAATTTTTGAGGTTTCTAATGTGAGGTCGTAAGAAAACACATTTTTTGCGCTACTAGACGGGACGAACCTGAAGTCCACGCGAACGAAGTCGCGGGCAAAAGCTAGTAATTGTAATAAAATCTTAAAGGAAATCTTAATTGGAATTCATGTAACTGGCAAAATACATCAAAAGGCCGAAATTGGCCCGTTCATAAATGTTGCATGTGCTTTTGCGTCCAATCTCGAATGGAGACGGCTGTTCTACGTCGTTGTCACCGCACAAAGCCAGGCATCGATGCATTGTTAATACGATAGGGCTGGCAAAAATAATTATTTTTACCGAGGCAGCTATTTTTATTTATTTATTAATTTCATAATTACACCACCACAGGATCTAGCCTAAGGTCAAGTTCTGGCATTCACTTGGGTACCTATGCAATTGGAGAAAATAATAGTCCCCCTAGCCGATTTCGACTACGATGGCCAGTCACAACGACTAACCGACTGCGCGGGACATATTATAGTGCACAAGTGTGTGCGCAAACACAGGTGCACTCTCTATTCCGTTCACTCTCATAGCCCGATGGGACAGCAATCTGACACGACCGGAGAGAGATCAGGCGCAGGACCAACGGCTTAACGTGCTTTCCGAGGCACGGGGGTGAAACACCGCCAACTTCCAAGCTCCGGGCTTCCCTGAGAATTTCTGAACAGAAAAACCCAGGTATATATTTTTGGCCCGACCCGGGATTCGAACCCAGGACCTCCGGCGCAGCCGTCGCTTTAAATTGGAGAAAATACAAGAAAGCTGACGGTGTGTAAATGAATCATAGAAAGTGCGTAAAGTCGATAATCTTTACAGTCATGTCAGATTGCCGTCTAATCAATCTAAGATAGTGAGTGTAAATAATGACTATTTACTTCGTTATTTAAATATTACTTAGTTAGTTTATTAAATATTTTTAATAGGAGTTCGTATTTTGATGAGAGTGCCAACCCTGGATACAAGACTATTTTGAATTCACAACACCACCGAAGCTTTTATATGGCATTTTCTACTCTTCACGTTTTACGTTTTCAATTTCATTTGAATCTAAAAGCTGTGGCCACTTTTATATACCACTATTTATGAGACTCGCATTTTATAGCGTACATAAGAGTAGTTTCGTTATAGTGTTTATGTAAGAGTAGATAAGAAATACGTAGTAAATACTACTGCAGAGTTCACATAAGATTTAAAAATTATTAATGATGCTATGCCTAATTAATAAAAACTCTCGCACTAAAGGTCCGTACCATTGACTAGATACATGGAGACATTATTGATATAGAGCAAAAATTGCAAAAAATCGCATTTGTTGTATAAATATTTTGATTTTAGTATTTGTTGTTAAAGCGGCAACAGAAATACATTAGTGTGTGAAAATTTCCACACACGGACAGACAACGAAGTCTTATTAATGATCCCGTTTTGACCCTTTGAGAACGGAACGCAAAAAAGATGTTCATCGCAATCTTAAATAAAAGCTGTATAAAATACAATGTTGGCTTGACTTACAAATATTACAGTAGGATCCACCATTCCAAAAATGACAACAAATGAAAACAGTGCTCATGTTTAATTCTGCATTTTCATTTTGCCGCAAATTAAAAACCTTGCTCCCGTCGTATTCGCTTCAATTCTTCGTGTTTTCATTTTGTGGCGCGATGTCAAGTGCTTGGCTTATTTCTGTTGAAAGGAGACCATTGCTTTTTTCATTTGCTATTGGCAATTAGCAATATGTTTTTTTTAAGTCAGTATGAAGATTATATTACAAATCCCTATAAGTATAGGCAATAGGATAAGATAACAGTCAAAAGGTTCCTCGATTTTCTCAGAACCTCAATATGATCATGATTTGATAACTATAAGACTATTATATTATTCCCTTTCCATCAAAAAAATAAATAAAAGGGACTGTTCCACCATCGACAAGCACAAATCAACGAAAATTCAATTATGGAACGTCATTCCTTATGAAGGATGACAGATTAGGTACGTAAGATAATAGTCCCCCTAGCCGATTTCGACTACGGTGGCCAGCCCTATAAGTATAGGCAATAGAATAAGTAAAATTAAAAATAAAAATAGGCTTTTTGCGCGGAGTTCCTAACCTTCTTAGCATAAACTAGCTTTTGACGCGACGCGGTTCCATAGTGGAGTTTAATGAATTTCCGAGATGCTTTGACGTAATATTTTATCAAGAGAACGGTACAGGAGCTTAAGGAGATATCATTTATATTATATGAATGCGATATATTTTTTGGGGTATTTTTTTTTTATTTGGACTCTATTCATGGTACTGAATCACCCATTTGAAGGATAAGACTGTACACTAACACCCTGTATATGTTATTGCAGTAGTTTATGTTGGTTTATTTGTTACTATAAATATTAGATAATTGTTGATTTTTTATTTCTTTTTTCTGTTTATTATTTTCGCTGCAGCCATTGCCATCTCTCTGCATCATCTAAAGGTTTGACTGGCAGAGAATGCTTTTAGCATTAAGTCCACCTTTGTACACCATGATTTGTGCAATAAAGTATTTCAATAAAAAATAAATAAAAAAATAATAATCATGGTGTTGATGAGTGTGGAGAGTAACGCCGTTAGTCCAACCGCCACGTTTTTCTCAAGCGCTGCAGGTCAATTCAACGTGTAAACTCACGGCCAGATCGCCGTGAAAAGCTCGTAGCTGACTGGTCACAAATAGATCACGGACAGACTGACAACCGCGATGAACAGATCCCAGTGATGCGTGGTATTCACAACATCGTCGCTAAATTAAATTACAACTAGCAATGTCACGCGGTTTTACCCACTGGTGACTTTCAAGGACGCTTGTACTGCCATCAATGTAGCAGCACTCGCAGGTGTATTATTTTATTTGTTATTGTTTCTAAATATGTAGAAAGTCATCATCAGCTGTATACTTTTTGCGTAAAAATAAAATTGGTCTTTATTATTTACAACAAACAAACATACATACCCAAGATGATGTAATTTTTTTAAGATGACGGACTAAGAGCACAGGTGTCAGATTCAAATTTACTGTCACTAACATCAAAAATGACATAGTACGACTCAAAAAAAAGATTATTTTCTAGAATGAGTGAACAATTAATAATGATGTTACTTACACATTCTACGGAATCGTTCTATAAACCTCTTAATCGATACATTTAAAATCAATTTGTCAATATCGATACTTTCTTATCGATACATATTAGTCGATAATATGATAATTATCTTTCCTATCAAAATTTAAAAAAAACATGCAAGGCAGATGTTATGATGAGGCAAAAAATAATAGATTTTTGCGTTGGTTTCATCAAGATCATTTAATTTGAGTGATAGATAATAAGTAATCTATGGTAAAATAAAAGAACAATGTAAAGTTCTCATTGAAACCTAATATAAATCGCTAGGATAGAAATACATCATGCAGACACTTTTTCAAGCAAATATAGCCATAATATTAAATGGTATACAAATTACATGACAGCTGATATTTGCCGGCCCAAGATAGCTATAATAAGTATAAAACATACGCAGGGACACAGATCCGACACGCAGAGACCTTACTTAGCTATATATTTAAATTTACTTACAAATAAAATAAAATTTACACACATGTAGCTACAATTATGACGAGGATATGGATCTGCATCCAACAGGTATATACCATTCTTTGATTTTTAGTGATTATATTATATATTTAAAACTGTTAACTCAGTTTAGCTCCATACAAAACATATTTACAATTACACAGTAATACACTGATCCGAAACGGAAGAGATATTCAAATAAGTTTTCAGGAGCCCATTATTTTACATTAAAGCATATATTATAAATTATAATACTTATGATTTACCAAACACCTTTTAATAATAACTTCGTTTATAGGTTGCTCGGATCCCTCTACCTCTATAAGTGATTACATTCACACTCGGCCGTTTTCTTAAAAATAACCACCTTAGATTGACGGCTAAGTAATTAAAAATTGATATTATTTTAATGAGGACAAAAACGGTAAACATTCATTAAGTTTGACTATGGCGTACAATTTCAAATTTTTGCATGACTTTGTCGTACAATTTCAAATTTTTCCACATGACTATGTCGTACAATTTCAAATTTTATGTCATTCAAACTTAATACCTACTTCCTGGTCCCTTTTAAATTTGTAGAAGTTTTTCTTCTTAAATAATTAATAAATCACCATTGTCACAAAAGGAGGTCTGAACTAGAAACCCCAAGGCGCCCAGTGCAAAAGAAATGTATCTCAATAAAAATACCTAAAGTACGTTTTTCTTCTACTAGTCGAATATTGTAAACAATCTTGACATTTCTTTGTAGCGAAAATATTCCTTTTAAAACAGCCCGAGTGCTCTCTCCCGGTTGTATCTGTAAAATATATTCATATTTGTTTTTTTTCTAACAGATCTTATTGTTAAGGTAGGAAATCGTCATATTAAGAATAATATGACGTCATAAGGATAATTTTATGCCGTAAGGATAATATTATTAATGTTATTAGAATATTTATTTACATACGCCAGGCAGTAGTGTATTCTCGTAGCGTTTTAGGTACACCTACGAAATGTCTGGATTCGAAGTAAGAACTTTGCTCTCTAGACAAAAAAAAACATCATAACACATCACATCAAATATTTGCGGGATTCGAACCTGCGACTGCAGCTGCGCAGGGCATGTAGCCTGGAGCGCGAACCACTTCACCCAACATCATGGCCTTATTATAACTAATTAACTACCTGCATCCTACATACAACACAACTACGCAATTTTCTTTGTTTAGGGTGGGTGGCAATATCTTAACGCCGACTGATTGTGATCACCCGGTTGACAATATTATAGCAGTCAATCAACAGTTCACCACTCACCACGTATGGGTAGCTTTTAATCAGTTAAGTACTATCTATTACATTGCACGCAGTTGCCGCTATGACAATCACGTGCTCACGCTGCTCTTCTTAGTATGAAAGCGCGCACTTTCGCGCCCCAGTCCATGTCCTGTAGCGACCTAATATGAAAGTGCCCAAATAGAACCATACTACCTGATTATGGAGGAGAATCTCAACAAAAACATTTCAGTCTCCAATTTAAAGCTATATATGCTTTTGGTGGTGGTGCTAAAACCAAATTGACATTTCTGCCTTATAAATTGTCTCTTTTCATGAAAATTTTATGTTTGTTTTATCCAGCAATGTATTTTTGACAAAACGATGTAAAACTGACAATTTCACATAAGTCGAAGTGGCGTAAAATAAAATAAAACGGCCATAATCAAATTAGGCAAATGATACACTTGCGAAGTAATTTGTCTATGGAATAATTACAATTGACTTTCACTCATTCTCTATAGTTAATCGAAGAAAACTAAAAAAATCTGTCCGTTCAGTAATGACAACTGCTAAGCTGGTTATACACAAAAAAGAGAAAAAATATGACTGACATTAAAATGTGACAGATTGCTAAAAAAAGGCGATGACAGATCCATTTTTCGGCGTACTATTGAGCTTACGTCAGCCTGATACATACTTCAACTTAGTATGCGAAGTTTTGTCAAACCATAAAGCAAAAACTTGAAATAAAAAGTAAAATAAGGTTTTAATTGCTCATCTGAAAAACCTAAACCTGAACCAAAAATTAATTTATTAAAAACTCCAAAAAATAGTTATATACTTTATAAACATTGGAAATGAGACAGGGTAGAGAGAGACCAATAATCACGTAATTTACAAAAAAAGTTGTAAATCACAACTAAAACGTCCCATTTGCCCACATAAATAATGTAATGTAATGGTGCATCCACACATCCAAATCGGCTTTGCCGGCGGTATATTACATGATCAGTGGCGGTATACGTCATGAACTGTCAGATACTTTAATATTATGCTTCGTCAAATAATATGTATAAAGCATAAGCGGTGTGCAAAGAGAATATAATCACTACGGCGGTGTGGCCGCCGGCACGACCGCCAGCACATGCCGCCGGGCGGTGTGGAATGTGAATACACCATAGGTATAATAATAAAGTTTGGCTCGTGAAAACTGAACTGTGATTTTTGAAATTGCAACACTCAATAAAATCAAATTTTGACACTGTCAATCAAATAAAAATATGTTTATTTATTATGACCACCGAACATAAAAAAATATAAAGTATTTAAACTTAAAACAACAAATAAAATTATTGTTACATTAGCATAAATATATTATTTATAATAGATATGATATGCCTTAGCATTCACGCTATCCCTCTTTTTATTTGGCTGATCCTTTATCATGAAAATCATGATCTTCCACCATGCTTTACCTGCCCGGTTTGTTAGGTTCCCTTATTTCTGGCAGTCGTCGGTTGCAATACAGATCACTTCATGGATGTTATATGTATTTAAGTATTTATGGGAGACGCCCCCGTCATAATCGTTGTCTGGTACTTCGTAACACAAGGAAGATAATATTCCTTACCATGAAACCAGACAATTGGTGTGTTGTCTGGCGCATATATATTTATATTTCCACAAATCAAGGTGTAACTCATTCAATAAGTATTTCGCCCTAAAAGTCCACAAAATGTATGAAATCGTTTCGAAGAGTTCAACGGACATAGTAGCACAACATGCTCTAGAAAATCAGCAAGTACTCCCTTAGCGTCTTGACGACGGAGCATGATTTACTCGATTGGCAACTTCAAGGATATTATTTTTTGGTTTGTGCTGGCTAGAGTTGAAGAAATAATATGATGAATACAGCCGAAAATTAAATATGCTTGAACATAGCTTTTGACGTAAAAAATTATTTGACAATGTCACCTAAGTATTTCAACTCGACTCAGTCGATGTCCTGAATCGGAAAAATGCGTTACAGTAAAAAGTGTTTTAAACGTAAATCCGTAAAGTTAGTTTTTGCATGCATAACCGTGACATCACAAGGCGAGGGCGAGGTGAGTCGAGATGGTGAGCGAGAACAAATGACAGGTGTATTTAACCATAGAGAAAATAAAAAAAGGTATGAAAAATGAGGTTTTGATCTGTACCAAAGAAAACTAAAAATCTCTCATCAAAAAATTACATGATCAGTGTCTTTTAAATCCAGCAAGACTTCCAGGTCAAGCCTGCTCAGTTTAGCCTACAAATAGTAAAAAAAATATTTCAATCATATCTTAAATAAACAATGTTTAAAATCATGTCTTTAGTACTGTTTCGGAAATTTGAGAGGGCTAAGCGCGTGGTGCGGGGGCGGGCTACGCGTCCTTGCGTGTACTACTTACTACGCGCTGCACTCGCTCAAATCAGAGTGATACTTTATTTGCTCATCATTTGGTACTCCATATTCATTTAAATTAGCATGAATAAATTGCATTGTATGAGTCCTTCAGTAGGTCGAATACTAATGATCTCAAAGTGAAAACAAATGGAACAAAAGGAACGTGCATAAACCAGATGAACAGTGGAAAACTTGTGGAAAAGAAAAACAGCATTTGGCACGTGCTATAGTTAATGCAGTTCCTACATCTAAGTACCTGTATAAATTAAAAAAATATTTGGATAAATGGCTATTATTTATTATGTTATTTATAACAATAAATATTTCACACTTATTTTATCCTGCATCACGAAGCTCATGGTCAACATGCATCAACTGCCCTTAGCGGTTTGTTTGGTCTCTATTTCTTGGGGTTAGTAGCAATATAGATCACTTCATCAAACCTATAGGAAGTGCTCTATTTAGTCCGACAGTTAGTCTAATAATTTTAGTGGGGTACTTCCTCTAGCTCTTTCGCTCTTTACGTTGGCACAAATAATAAAGTTTTCATCTTGGAAGTAAGGACGTGGCATCTGTATATTGAAGACAAACGAAACGATATTTAACACTGGGCTGTATTTTGTATTATACTCCCTCTAATTCCAATGTTTCATTTCATTTCATATACCGACGAATTTTACAAAGTGATTGATTACACGTATCACGTGCTTACTTCTTATCCAAAGTATTGTATAGGCTCTAGCCCTTCTATTCGGTACCTTTGGTTAGAGTAGGCCCTTACTATAAAAGTTGGATTAACATATCTTCATTCTCTTTAGGAATCCACACCACGAGGATTATCCGTTAAAAAAAGTTGTTAATTACTGCTCCGTGTAAACTTGATGCTCGCTCAGGCAAAATTATTCTCCGAGATCCGGCTCGTATTACTGTGGCGGCTGCAGGAGTCTCGACGACGCAGAGTACCTACCACAAGCTCAATCGGATTCTTGTATGGCATTATTTTTAGGTTAGTGATGGCCAGATTTGCACGAAATATTATTCGTTTTAATGCAAAAATCTATTTTTTTCTGCAAATAGGTATTGACGTCTTGATAATTTTGACAGAACTCTTTCACAGACGGATCTCACAGTGATGTTGTGAATACGGTGATGTATGTATTCACAGTGCAGTTTATAGTCAGTAGACACAGTGCAATGTTTTATGTTTTTGAGCGCTATCGTGTATGAAATAAAAATAAAAATAAATCAAATTAAAATATCTCTATGATGTTATTTTTATTCTAACAAGATGAAATAAGAAATCTAAAATTTCATATTAATTGTTGGCCTGGTTTGTTTGCCAAAAGTTGCTGTTTCAAATCCAGCTAGTGCGCAAATTTGGATTTCTTATTTCATCTTATTAAAATACCTAGTCGATGTCGCGTTGATATTGGCTATAAAGACATAACTTTTTGTGTCCGTTGCTGTTGGAATTAGTTCCGGTAGCAAGTTGATAGGCTTTTCTTATTTATCTAAAGGCCTAAATACCGAATTTTGCGTTTGAAACGTAAACATAATAAGTCATATAAATTATGCGATATTTTCCAAGAAAAAAACCCTAATTTCAACAGCCTGTCATTTTTATTACCTTCAAGGATCCGATAAAAGAGTGCTAAAAGTGGTTACTTTCATCATTTTTTTTTCTAAATACTACTTGACCTTACTTTACTGTGACATCGACTGAATCGAGTCTGCAGCTTTGGAAGGCTGTGATTTGACAGCTGCCAAACACGTCAAAATCCATAGAAACGTGTCAAATAATTCGCCCAGGATTAGTTTCAACTCACGCCGTTTGGTGCGAACAGCGCTAGATTCGATGTGAGTTTGTGAATACTAATTTTTCTACTCAAGCGAACGCCCATATATGCCGCATATATGGATCAGAGTCGAGTTGTACATCATGAATCGACAGGCTGATATGAATGCGGCATGTGACATTGGCGTGTGCTATGTCTCGTTCTAACATAGATAGATGTCATAGTTGCATCCTTGTCGGTATAGTTCAGCCGCATCGCTGCCGCATGCGAATGCGTTGGTGTATTAACGGCGTAACAATAATAATAACTAGTAACTTTATTAAATAAATGGTTCCATTAGGTACTGCTTTAGCATGCCAAGTTAATAATTCTGTTCAAAATTACTTACAAACTTACAGTTCACCAATATTAATTCAATCTCAATCAAACTTCTGGTTTGATACTCAGATCAATGTGTTTGTTTAGGTTCGAACTAATAAAGTCATGAATGACAGAGCAAATTACTTTGCAAATCTGAAATCTTATTAAATTGTCAAATTTCAATTTCCTTAAGCCGGGACTTAAAGCAAGCAATTTAGTTACTTGCTCCACAGAAGATAAAATAGTACTGCCTTATTACTAGGGCGCAGTTGCGTGATCGAAAGTGAACTCACTCTCGGACAAGGCCCAATTTCTTCATCGATAGTAATGGTAAAATTACGTAACCAGCGGTTGAATAATTACGATTGTGTGTATTTTAAAGAAAAACTACCGTAACCAAATGTCAGAATAGCTATTTTAATGTCCATTGGTTAAATTATTGAGCCTAAATGTCGTTACCAGCAGGCGGTTGAATATTTACAACTGTGCGCGTTTTGAAGAAAAAAATTCTTAACCAATGGTCATTTAATAAGGCATTCTATCAATCCTCATACGAAAAATCGTTAAAATGAAATGGTGCATCGAGCATTATAGAAACTTCTGCAGCCCAGTAATTCGCTCAGTGATGATTCATTCAACCAAAAAGCCAATAATCCATAAACGAGAACCTAAGAAATGTAAAGGGTAAAACCAAAGGGCCTCACCGGAAATACCCATTTGTAGCAACCCTTTGTATCGGGTGAGTCATACAGGAAATTGGATCATAGATTAAAGGTTTGCGCAGGTATGACACAGTAGTAGATATTTAACGTCCTTCCTCCTGATAATCCTGTGTTCCTGCCTCGGTGGAGAGGGTCGCATTTTAAAGCGACGGCAGCGGTCCCGGGTTCGATTCCCGGGTCGGGCCAAAAATATGTACCTGGGTTTTTCTGTTCAGAAATTCTCAGGGAAGCCCGGAGTTTGGAAGTTGGCGGTGTTTCATCCCCGTGCCTCGGAAAGCACGTAAAGCCGTTGGTCCTGCGGCTGATTGATGACTCTCTCCGGTCGTGGCAGATTGCTGTCCTATTGGGCTATGACAGTAAAAAGAATACAGAGTGCACCTGTGTTTGCGCACACATCTGTGTGGTGCACTATAAAATGGCCCGCGCAGTGACTGGCCACCGTAGTTAAAATCGGCTAGGGGGATTAATTATACTCTTATTGTTTGGGAAGACAGCCGATACCACATGACCGGTGAGAGATCGGGCGCAGGACCAACGGCCTTATGTGCTTTCCGAGGTAGGGTGGTGTCATCAACACCAACTTCCTGACTCCGAGCTGATTCTGAGTATTTTCTAGACAGATAATCCTCGGAAATCAGAAATCAGAAATCAGAAATTTTATTTGCGAGAATACATACATAAAATTGGATCTTAAATTGCAAACAAAGTAAATGTATTCAGCCTGCAAGCAGACGTGCAAATATTACAAATAAATAGTAATTAATTAATTAATTGGTCTTATATTCTAGGAACTCTTTAACACTATAAAAACAATGTAACATTAGCCAATCGGTTAGTTTTTTTTTAAATGCCAGACCCTCTAACACTTTAATATCTTGAGGTAAGTGGTTAAATATTAAAATGCACATGTTCCATCTGGGTTTCATACGAAAAAAGTTTACCGATTGAATTTTATTTTTCAATGAAAATTACATTATTGCTTCATCCATGATTCTAGAATAGAAATAGAAATAGAAAATCATTTATTCATACATGTAGCAGGTTACATACGAGTAAGTACAAATATCACAAAACATTACACTTTTTACAGATATGTACCTACTTAAACATGCATGAAAAGGAATCTACTCAGCAAATGCCGCAGAATCAAATGATCCGGCGACGCTGGTCTTCCGTAGAATCCTTTAAAGAAAAAGGAATAGAGAGCACTGCAGCACACACAAAAACAAAAAACAGTTCAAATTACTGTACACTAAATTTAAACAAATACTTGAGTAAGAATGTGATAAGCAACTCAAAATTACAAATATCAAAACATAGCAATGGAGATTTCATTATATTTTTACATACTTACTAACTCAACACAATAATATTTATCATTATTGATTTCTTTCCTGGGTTAGTTTTTTTTACGTGGATATATTACTTGATTTTTTCGGTAAAACAGTGATACTCGTAATCGAATTACCACACGAAATAAGTTTGATCATGCGAGATTCGGCCTCCAGACTGTGGAAAGACGTGAGGGAGGCCTATGTTCAGCAGTGGACATCTTTGGCTGATAATGAGGACGTCGATTCGAATCGCGAGACCACAGGGAAGGTAATCTACGTATGTTAAATGTAAGGACGTCTTCTACAGCTGATAATAGGCTTTCATCCAAAGCAAAATTGTGAGAAGATGCATTTCATGCATGTTTATGCATGCTAAACATCACTATGAACTGAACAAGAAAACAATAATATTACAATTAAAGTTTTTGGCAATGAAATGCACTTTTGAATAGGAATGCGATGGGCGCGTTGCCAAAACACAAAACTTGTATAAAAGACAAACAGGCCAAGACAACGGCCTTTGAGTTAAATCTAACTCGTGTTACTAACTGAAAACGTAAAAAGGACTATACGAGTATATGTAAGTTACTACGCTAAAGTTAATTACGAAATGTATTCTGACCAAATAAAAAATACATTGCAAATTAAGTAACAAAATTTAAATTATCAGATTCATTCCGTCTGAATGTATGTATTTAATTTGACACATGGCAAAAGCTATGCTTTTCACAAAAATGCTTAAATGCATGGTTATTGGTAAATCAAATTTAAGTCGTTAAAAAAACCTTAAACCTTAACCTTAATGCTTTTAGCATTAAGTCCACCTTTGTACACTATGATTTGTGCAATAAAGTCTTTAAATAAATAAAACCGATGCAGTAGCAAAAACAGTATTAAATTTTAATGTAACTTTGACTTCGGCATTTATATGACAAAAAATTTAAGCTGGTAAAATATACTATTAACGCTTAAATAACGGATAGGTGCCTCCAAATCTAAATCTATTTCTTTTATGGAAAATTTAGCTTGGTGCAACCTATTTTTTTCTAATCACTATACCTAAATGAAACATTCGGCACTACGAATTAAAATTAACTGAAAATTAAAAGCATTGTGTTTACTAACCCTGTCATTTAGTTAGCCATTCGTTAACCCTTAGCGGCCCAATTTATAGACCAAGGGCCTGCATCTGAAGTGTTTATTATTCAGGCAGTGGCCGGAACTAATGTTACCACAAAAGTTCCGGATTTAGAGGACTGTTGTACCTACTTTATTAGTGTGTAATTTTTAGTGCAATCCCAAAAGTTTATCCTGATTCCACATACCTATTATTTTTAAGGTAAATTTTTAGTGAGCAACTATAGTGTGGTATCGGCTTTTCAGAAGCAGGCCAGCTTTAAGCTTATTTTTGAATAAGCTAATTAAGCATTCAATATCTAAATTCATTATTAATTGTATACGACAAATAACAACCGTTTTATTTTCCCTGTACTCCAGAAATAAGAGACATCCTACAGAATAAGGGGCTCGATAGACCGAGATTGCTTGCGTTTTCATTCTGTTTATCAGAAGGGACAGGCGAAATCTACGATAATGTCGATAACTATTAATAAAGTCAACCCTTCCTCTCACAATCTGGATTCTGGAACCTTGGAATATCACCTGCCCGAAAAAATCAAAGCGAGATCGTAGGTATTACGAATTTAAAACATTATTCCACGACAGTGGCGAAAATTCAGGATGTATAAAAATTATTGAGAGCAATTTTTTCTCATTATATAAAGGTTTGAAGGTTGGAAAACGTCATCGTTACGTTAATAATGTAATTAAGCCAATGGTGCCGCCTGCACACGAGCCCCTTAAGTCTTTAAAATGTTCTAGTCTATCAAGTATTTTCTTGAAAGGGAGATGGAGACTAATATACAGTTGATTTACAGTGTTTGTCACTATACAAACTTAATAATATAAATTGCACTTGTAAAAGCAACCGTGGCTCTGTGACAGACGGGGAATCGAACCCGTCAGTCACAGAGTCACGGTTGCTTTTGACAAGTGCAATTTATAATAAAAATACAGTAATCTTTATCAGTGCCAGGTTAATACATAAAAATATAAAAGAAGCGTTAAATAGAATTCAAATCCTTAAAGCTTTGCTATCATATTTTTACATTCATCAAAGCATCAGTTTAACCATACCTAGACTACTATAATATTATCTGTGACCATACCTTTCTAATTTCGTAAGTCGTTTACTAAAACAAAATAGAATAATTCACAAAATCAATTTGCTACATTTTGTAACGCGATTCCTTCATTGTTTTATCTCTGTCATTTAATTTTACAACTCGTTTAAACATTTACTTCCTAGTCGTAGCTGTGAATTGTGTACTGCGTAATATTATCTCTACTAATACCATAAATACAAAAGTGTATTTGTATGCAACTATGATTTAAAAAATGCGAAGGTTTTGTTTGTTTGTTCCGTTTACATACCTACCTACATAAAAACTACAACTGCGAAATCAATTTTGTTTTTTAGCATTATGGATCGTAGTGCTGTCCTTATGAGAGCTGATATAGCATGGATGACGTCTGTAGCCGATCAAAGGCGACGGCAGCCGTCAACAAACTGCTGTAGAACATTTTGACGGCGTCATGCTGCGTGACGACGCGTTTGGTGTATTGGTTAGCGCTCCTGACTATTACGCCGGCCGTCGTGGGTTCGAATCCCGCAAGGGGCAAATGTTTGTCTGAAGAGCACGAACATTTGTACCTAAGTCATGGATGTTATATGTATTTAAGTATTTATGGGAGACGCCCCTGTCATAATCGTTGTCTGGTTCTTCGTAACACAAGGAAGATATTTCCTTACCACGAAACCAGGCAATTGGTGTGTTGTCTGGCGCATATTTATTTTATTTAAATTTATGCCGACAAATAAAAAAATGCCCGTCTACGCGTCTGTGTGTGAAATTCCATAGTAATAGTTCATGGATATGAATGATATGATAGCTTGAACGGGAAATATAATATTAACGTGGACGAAGTCGCGGGGAATATCTAGTCAGCTATAAACAGCGGTGCTGTCTGCTCATAACTTTTATTTATTGTTATTGTAGAGTGTTGGAACCTCAGCCGGAGGACTATAACTCGCGAAGTGCTTACCTATTGTTTTTATCATTTTGTTTTATGGGGCCTTAATATAACGTAACTTAGGTTTACTTTGGAAATTGACTGTACCTTTCAAATTCCTACTATTATTCACTTCTAGTTCGGTGTAGGTAAGATCAGTCGGTCTATTTGCAGTTTTATTTTAAATAGAATATTTACGGTTGTTGAAAATGTGCTTTAACTCAAAAACTACCAGTTCAATCTCGTTCAAACAAACCATTTTTCGTTAAAAGTTTTTGTAAATAAATATCTACATCATGTATTTATTTTTTCAAAATAAACATTGTCTTAGTTTAAAGATAGTGGAGAGGGGAGGGGCACAGAGATGTTAATTCCTAACTAAAATAATGTCACACAAATTACCATATATATAATTACCATATCTATTAAATAGTTTGCCCGGGGATGTACACCGGGAACAAGATACAAATATCTGTAAAAGAAAACTTATAAAGTATTTATTAACTAACTTAATTTAGTATTTAAGTTTTAATTTGGAATGTTGAGACTCGTGATCCCACAGACAAACTATGTAAATAGTTTTGTGGGACTACTGTAAACTCATCTGTAAAACGCTGTTTGTATGATAAAAAAAATAATTAAAAACTTTTTTTCAGCATATAAATTACACCTCACAATTTTCTCATATTTGAAGCACAAAAACCTTCTAGAAATGCTTTCCCAGCTATGTTTTACCTGGTTAATAAATCTAGCTAGAATTTTCCAGCATATTAGATAATCGCAGCGAAAAGGAGCTCGCTTCCCGCACTCGAGGACAGCGAATAATATGAGACGTCTTAATAAAGGAACAGCTCAACAGACAGACACACAGCCTCTGTGTTCATCAAACTTAAACTCCTTATTCAAAAACTCAAAATAAAAAGCCTTTGCGGCTTAGAAGAGTACCAATTTAAAAAGAAGTAAAAATTACAGGGTTGTAGGTATGATGGAGGCATACTTTGTAAATTGGTCGTGTAACCTTAGGTTCTTGGTTAAAACTTGCTATCTTTTTTGAAGTAAGGGGGAAGCACCATCGCAGTAGATAATTATGACACACCATAGAAGTTTACCGTTTATCCACACAAACAGACAGTATAGACAAGAAGACCAATAATATCTACAACGATTTGTTAAGGTTCCATCACCTCCAAATAAACCGCAGCTATTTTAAAGAACAAAACAAAACCAACCTTGCTCAGATCGCTTTTCTTTCAGAGCGCTTCCTAAGCTCTTAAAATGCCTATTTATAGGGGTTTATCCACGATTAACAACGAGTGTCAAGTACCATTTAATTCAAATCTTCACTGTCCAATACGGAGTAACTCTTAGTACGGGCATCAGGAGCTCTATTTTTTAATCACTCGCGTCAAGATGGAGTGTGATATTCAATGTTTAAAGTCGAATTTTGGAATGAAAACCAGATATAATCTACACAAAAAGGATTTGAAAAATCATTGTTAAAATTTGTGAGTACTCACGTCTAAATTTTGAGTGATTTCCGAAAATCACAGGCTATATCCAAGCGAGTGATTCAAAAATAGGGGCCCAGATATTAGATTGTGCGGTGTCACAACGAAGTCACTGAGCCACTTAGCTCACACTGCTCGCTCGCCCTATATAGTAACAATCTAATAAGTCTCCTTCACGAACCAGTAAAGTGATTTCACGTGACATGTTCTGGGGAGTATACAAACACAGGATGAAATTGGATTCGGTACTATATAGGGCTGTCTAGTGACGTAAAATGACAAAAAACTGTTTGTTTTGGCTCATATTTTCTCGACAGTACGTGTCTGTTATATTTTTCTTAAAATCACATGCAACCAAGTATTTAGCCTTAATCATTGAACATATTGGCACCTGGGAATCGAAACCAAGACCTCTTCGATACTGAGCCAAAGCCGATAATATCCGACACAAAGTACCCTAATCGGTGCACACACGCACCTAAGGAAGTTTATAAAAAAGCGACTTTCTGCCTACTGCTAAATGTTTTGTATTTTTCGGACCTGTGTGTACAGTGAAAATTAAACTGAAATATAGTTGGGCCACTTATTGTAGATTTATTTAACAGGTTATTAAATTTACGATTTCATTTATATTATTAAACTTATTTTGAAGCAACACGTTTATAGAAAACGCGATATTAAGTATTATTATATATCTGTTAATAAATATTTCTTACGGATGCACTTGATACAAGAATGATTGTTTAACAAATGGTTCAATATGGATATGAGGATTGAATAAGATGTTCTTAATATCTACAAGAATCATGCATTAAAATTAAATAAAAAAAACATAGTGCTGTGTAATATCCGGAGGTTGAATTAAATACTTTTTATCAGGCACCTGCAATATTATGTGAACTGAACAATTAATTATTTACCCACTAAAAGCTTTTAAAAAGCTGAATTATTAACTTCGGTCAACGCGGCTAATAATATAACGAGCAACAAAGCGTTGCATTTTCCTCTAATAATCTGCTGCTCTTACATCGGATAGATTAATTAATTTTGGTTTCCTTTTGCGGTCGTAGATTGTATGCATGCAATATTTTTGTCATAAATATACCATGTAGTTTCTTTCGTTATTCATAGTCAAATGTATGATTTTGAAGTAGTGTAAACATGAAACTTATGTTAATAGTTTTCTTATCATCACAGATCTTATAATTATTTTTCTACAGTTTTTGAATTAAAAGTTAAATTATAACTATTCATATTTCGATTCGTATTTCAATTAATTGAATCTACCACATATCAAAACCAAAAATAAACATCTCTTTAGGTGCTAAATATAACACGAAGGTATGCATTTCGTGATTACTGATTTTATAATTGTGACTCGAGGCTTATCTATCTGCGTGGGCGCATCTAGCCACCCATATTGACAAATATGCACTTTGAGCAGAAACGGTTCACCCCGTGCGCAAGTCCGACTCGCACTTGGCCGGTTTATCCAATCCTCGTTATGTTATTTCTAAATAAGTCTTTAGTTTTTTATGTATTTGCTTATTAATAAATATGAACATTAATATGCACCGGACTAAACAGCTATTATCTTAATTTCGAAGTAATGAATTTTCTTCCTTGTGTTACGAATTTAAGTTATGTAGGTAATGTTTTTGCTCATTACATAAACATTTGCACCTTGCGGGATTCGAATCCGCGACCGCATGTAGTCAGGAGCGCTAACCACTACACCAAACGTATCGTCGTGTCATATAACTATTTTAAACTCATCATTTATCATTGTGTTTCAGAGTAGGGGTCAGCTTCGAACTAAACACATAATTCTACGGATTAATGTAAGCCCTGTCAATTCTTGTTTTAACCCTCAATTAGTCGGATGAAATATTTGCAGAAAACACAGCCAGGGGCCTTGAGATCTGATCGTAAATTAAGAATACTTTGTCCACTTTGTAGGTGGCTCTCAAACATATAAGGCATCTAAGAAATGGTCAGTTTATTAGTTTCTGAAGTATGCAATTAATTTAAGGACCTTGATTCGCTGAATATTAGTATGCCTACCAAAACCCAAACGCATAGCGACGACCAGCCAAGTGCGAGTCGGACTCTCGCACGAAGGGTTCAATACCATTGATTAGGTAAACAACATAGGTGAATATTTCAAATGCCTACCTATTGCCATTATAGTTAGCGAGCAAAAAAGGGGGGAAAAATCGCGTTTGTTGTATGAGAGCACCCTTAAATATTCATTTATAATGTTTTTAGTATTTTTATTATTAAAGCAGCAACAGAATTTGTGAACATACATAATTTGTGAAAATTTCAACTGTCTAGCTATAGACGGGTGGACAAAAGTCTCAGTAATAGGGTCCCGATTTTACCCGTTCGGAATCCTAAAAATAAGTTTTAAGTGTTTTTTCAGATACAAACACAGAACAAATACATTAACTTATAACTAAAAATTGTTAAACCCTGATACATTTTATTAATGCCTGCCTACTAAAAGTAGCCAAACCATGAAACAATTAAAAGGTTCGACCGCCGGGTTCAAATGGCCTTAATTTAACGAATAAATTGGCATTTCAAACGAAGCAACCTTCCATGTTAAACCACAGACAATATTGTCAAAGTTCACTTTACAAGCCAATTTATTAACGGTAGCGAGTCCATTTTGAATCGAGATTTATAAAGTGTTTACATGCAATATGGGATATACGAGTATTCGTGGTAAAAAATATCGAATATGCAAGTATACTTAATACTTAAATCATTGCCCAATTTAGTACTTTTTCTGATATATGTGTGGCATTTTTAAGATTATTGTTATGCAATTTATTAGTTATTTGGACGAAATAAAGGGGGTTACCTGGAATGTTCTCCGGGAGTTTTGAAAATGAAATCTTACAGATTTTAAATTTTGTGCCCTTTTTGAAATTGAACATCGTATCTCAACCGTTCGCGACGCCATATTGGAAAAAATGCGTCTAATAAAAAGTGGTGGCAAAGTCGAAATTTGAAAATAAGTTGAAATTTGATAAAAAGAGCGCAACAAAATTTATAAAATACATCTATACTTACTAATATTATAAAGCTGAAGAGTTTGTTTGTTTGTTTGTTTGAACGCGCTAATCTCCGAAACTACTGGTTCGAATTGAATAATTCTTTTTGTGTTGGATAGTCCAGTTATCGAGGAAGGCTTTAGGCTATACAACATCACGCTACGACCCATAGGAGCAAAGATATAGTGGTAAATGTGTAAAAAACGGGAAAAAGAAGTCACTATTCCACGCGGACGAAGTCGCAGGCAAAAGCTAGTATTTTCTAAACTCTAGAAAACTTTCCAGGCAAAACTGTCAAATAACTGGGTCAATTAGTTCTTGCACTGAATGAATGTCTGTAAATTAAAAAAAAAACGCTCTTTGCTGCCTGAATTGTCTGAAACTATGAATTAAATTTAAATTAAATTTACGTTCAAATAAATTCAATCTGACTTTAAACAATATTGGAGGATAGTATTTCAAACCGAAAACCACATTGGACCGCTTTGTCTTCTATTAATGAGAGTTTCTTGTTACTACTAGGTACTATCGTTTATTTACCTACGTTCTTTGTCTTACTTTGATTATATCTTTATTAAAACAAACAACCAAGAAAAAAATAAAACGTAGACATGCATCATAAAAAAGTCTAAACCTACCTATTCAAAAACGAAACCATTTTCTTGTGGCATGGAGACTATGATGCTGGCTTAACTAATAATTGAACTTTTATTAGACAAGATTCACCATAGAAATATTTTTCTACAATTTCTTTGAACTCGCGCTACTGCTCTAGAATGCATATTTCATCTTAAAATAAAAATTAACACTGTGAGTATCTAAAATCATTCTAAAACCATTGCTCTATCTATAATACCTATATCATATTTGTGTCATCAATATAAAATTTAAATCTGACACGTATTTATATTACAGTTGATAAAACGCTTGAATGAACCAAGTCTTATCTGTTGAAGTTTAACTCACTATTAAAAAGAACGTGCTTTCTTTTAATTTCAATATCTATGCACCTGGCATTTCTTGTGAAATTCTTTCACAAGACTAAATATATTTTTATATACTACTGACCCAGTTTTTATCATTGGGATGTTAATATAAATAAAGAGGCAGGATCTTATGACTCATTATGAAATTGACATTTGGGGAGTGTGTGAAAAAATGAAGTGCTTTATAGTAGTTTTTGCTGTGTGCTTGTTGGTGGTAAGACATAGTTTTATACTCGATTTCATCATGTTTCGAATGTTTTTTTTACAACAACTACGTATTCCATGCATCTAATTCATATTTGTTAAGCAGTCTCGCTAAGGGGCGATGTTTTTATAATTTGGAAAACCATAGGTATAGGTATAGGATATTCATATAGGTAGTACCTATTTATTTCGTATTCGGTAAAAATGTGTATCTTTTTAATTAAAACTGGCCCTTAGGTAACGCACTAAGGGCCAGTTTTTTGATCCGTAGTAATGGTAACCAAATGTCAATGACCAATAACAATAATAATTGTCAATGAACAATAATTGGTTAAAAGGTATTTTTTCTTCAAAACACACAATCGTAAATATTCAACCGCTGGTAACGTGACTATCGATGTAAAAACTGGGCCTAAATGTGAGAGTAATATTTTGACATTTTGTTTCAGTTATTGCTTATTAAATTTTCCTTTTAAAGTAAACAATTTTCTATCAAACCATTACCCTGAAGTTAACGTTCAAAGAGATATGAGCAATTTCTTTTTTAATCAACTCCCGACGGTGACACATATTAAATAAACTTTTACTACGAAGTTATTAGCCTATAAAATATTAATCTTCTGACAGTTAAGTGTGTTTATCTTTTGCAATAATGCAGATATACTTCATTCTCGTTTATAGTTCTTCTTCATTATATTCGTAATCGACCAACGTCCTTCAAGTTTTAAAATTTGACATTTATCCATCTGGGTATAACTTCAAGTCTGAAAGTAAGAAAGATACAAAGTTTTCTAAATCCTCCTAAGTATTTAGAACCTATTCTTACTGTAGAGATACGTTGCGGTGTCCAAGACAGTTCGGTTTTTATCCGAACTCTCTATAGCTGTACAAGCATTAAAATACAGGAGTAGTAAAAAATGTTAACTGATCTAGTATTTTTTTCAGGGAATCAACGCCACCTGTATCCGTAACCCGTTAACCTACCAACAGTTGCCAGGCTGTCCGAAATACGACGTCTCAACCGGCGTCGTCACATGTCCGGTGTCATGTCCGAACCTTTGCTCCTGCACTGGGACCAGCCCTCTGTGCAGTTGCGGTGCGCCTTCCTGCAGCTGTATAAAAGACACGACGTCTGTTTGTGAAGCGTGTGCGCCCAAACCATCCCCAGTGTGCTCCTGCCTTGCGAGCTTGGACCTGGACTGCGACTGCGCGACTAAGAAGACCTTCGTCTACTTCCCGGAGGTCCAGTACCCGCTGACGGCCATCGAGATGAACCCGTTCTTCTACAGCACATGCTTCAACTACTAGGCGATTAAATTGTTGTTCAAAATCTGCTTTAGTCTTCTTTAATTTCCAATGTTTCCACAACAAGTGTATATTATGACGATGGCATGATGAACATGCATAATCAATCCACTGAATCACATAGGTTTAATGTCAAACCACTATTGGCGCCTTTTTACACCAGCATGAGGGTTGAGCTGACTATACCAAATTGCACTTCTAAGGCTGCGTTTCCACCAGAGATGTGCGATGGAAATGTGTCGTAAGAGGATGTCTAGCTGTGCTGTGAAAATGTGTGGGTGTTTCCACCAAAGCTGTGCGATGAAAATGTGTCTACGAGGATGTGTGGCGGAGCTGTGAAAATGCGCATTAATGTGTGGTGCGAGGATGCGTTGCGAAGCTGTGAAATGTGTCAACAGGGGTGCGGTGTATGCGCAAACCTATTCAACACACATTCCTCGCACACATTCCTCGCACACATTCCTCGCACACATTCCTCGCACACATCCCTCGTACACATCCCTCGCACACATCCCTCGTACACATCCCTCGCACACATTCTTCGCTTGTTTTGTATGCGCAAAAACCTAGCTCCGCTGAGCCGTTTCCACCAGAGCTGTGCTGACCGAGGCGAGGTAAATGAAGCGATTCTATTGGTTCTTTACAAACACATTCCTCGCTACGCATCCTCGCACATCTCTGGTGGAAACGCAGCCTTACGATCCTTTCCGTTTCTGCCACCCAACAGACAGTCATTTACTTTTTTGAGCTAGAAAAAGAGCGTAGTCAAACGCCTCGTCGACACGTGCTTTCTTTCTTGCCCTAGTAAATGTCGGTTATAGCTGATAAAAACGGATAAAAGTATAGAAAAGTGTGATTAGGTGCTAGCTTCTTATGGTGGACGAACACAAATCACATACATTGCTCTGATCCCTAAGTAAGTACATAATGCACTTGTGTTATGCAAATCAGTAACAACGGTGGTACCACAACACCTCTTGCTCTTAAAAATACGACTACTTCTGAAAGAGCAGCTCTCCTGCAGCTGTATAAAAGAGCTTCTGAGCTTGGACCTGGACTGCGACTGCGCGACGAAGAAGGCCTTCGTCTACTTCCCGGAGGTCCAGTACCCGCTGACGGCCATCGAGATGAACCCGTTCTTCTATAGCACATGCTTCAACTACTAGACGATTAAATTGTTGTTCAGACACTTTTGTTTTATTTGATCCTAGTGTTTTAACATGTCGTCTGAATACCATGGCGAAACCATAAAAACCAGCAAGCATGCTTATAAAGTTTTTGTTCTTTTTTGGTCATAGTGTTTCAACAAGATGTCATACTATAGAAACACCATAACATAGACAAGCTAAAGCCACTCACATTTAGTATTATATCCAAATGTCTTTTCTGGCATCGAAATCATATCATACATCTGCGGTGCACCTTCCTGTAGTCCCAAAAATGTTGAGCTATTAGCGTTGTGTACACTTTTTAAATTTTTGTCACTGGTACCTATCATTTACTAGAGATATCTTGTCTTGTTCATACATAACCAGCAGCCACTTACCATCTCACAGAAGTAAGACGCCTGAAACAGTGGTAGATTATTTAAGGACATATAGTCATATGTACTAAAATATAATCTTACTATTAAAGTCCCTCATCTCATTTTACGAGAAGTGTTTCTACCTACTAGAGGCTACATATAAAAACACTTATTTTTTTAGAACACAAAACTCTATGATGAGTTTGATTGGCCCAAATCTTGGTGATTAAAAGTCTGATTGCTCTATGGAGCAAGGTATCAAAAACCTAAGTGACAAAACTCTTCCAAAAACAACTCCTAATCTAGTTATATAATATGTACTTTCCGTCACTGAAGAAGAAACGTACTGACTGACAGCTAAAGTGGTTTTCTATGTTCTTCAGCCAATATACGGCGTTTGTACGGAAAAATCACGTTCAACATTGTTTGGCTGATATTAAAATAACATAATGTGCTACTTATGACAGTGAACCTACTGCAAATGTTTTAGTGATAATGTTTTCGCTAAGCATATAAAAATAAAAAGTGTTACCCAAAAATTATTTTTATTCATGATTTTATTTTAGTACCGACCTAAAAAGTAGAATTTATAGTACTGACCAAAATGCTGATAATGTTTGTTTCGTTGAGTATCGGTCTCATAGAGAGGCCTTCGAGCGAGAATACATTATAAGTAATTTTTAAACTAGAATATTTAACATAATCCTACAATGTAATTGTTTGTTGTCCTTAATAAAGAGAAAAAAAAAATAAAAAGAAAAAAGAATAAAGAGCTCTATTTCGAAATCACTCGCGTCAATATGGCGTGCGGTTTTCTTTGATTATTGTTCAATTTTCAAATGGAAATCAGTTGAAATCTACACGGCAGTGATTTGAAAAAGATTACCTACCTACTCAATGTTGCAACTATTTGCGTCTTTAATTGGCGTGATTTTAGTTGAATTTTAATCGATTTTCAGAGGAAAATCACTCGCAAGATTGACGCGATTGTTTCAAAAATAGGGCCCATGCACCAGTGAGTTGTTACTATTACGTATAAAGAAGCTATGCCACGCAAAAAAATGTGTCGCAAAAGCGATGACAACATTGTAACGTTTTCTTTGAAAATTCGAATTTCGAATTATGATTTGTACTACGAGTTGGTGACCGTGTCATCAATTCATGGAGCACAAAATTTGTACGTGATGTCAGTTCCATACGCTAGTAATAGTAGTTCAAAGTTCAATGCCATTAATTGCGCATCAACCCACCTATTTCGTCTTTTCAAACTTTTGATCAGGTAAGAACGGTCGCAAGAAATCTAATTACTTTTTCTTCACTTCTTCGTTAATCAAATCGTGTTGAATTCTATTACAAAGACCCTCTTACACAAAAAGGGGGTTATATTGTGTTGTCCCTCCCCCAAGCCTCTTCAGTTTGTTCAATTTGTTTACATAATCGTTCTATGTAAATTTCTCTTTAATTACAAACTTGTGACGAAGTGGTTGCTATTGTGTTTTGAATAAAATTAGGTTGTCTAAAAACACTACCTACTCACGACCTTAAAGAGTATCACCTTTAGTATAAAAACGTAGTAAATTACGTTAGATACATGAGTACACAATAAATTACAAAAGATATCAGACATGGAGCTCTATTTTTGAATAACAGCTTGGATATGGCGTGTGACTTTCGTTCGAAAACTAATAAAAAATCAACGAAAATCTTGCGAAATACTTACGTATTTACTCACAAAATTGAGCTTTATTTTTTTTTAAATCCCTCTTGTGTGGATTACAACTGCTTTTCATTCCAAAATTGGACATTAATCAATGAATTTATTTAATATTAATCATTTTATTGAGTATACAAACAGCATTTTACAGATAAGTTTACAGTAGTCCCACAAAACTATTTACATAGTTTGTCTGTGGGATCACGAGTCTCAACATTTCAAATTAAAACTGAAATACTAAATTAAGTTAGCTAAAAAATATTTTTTAAGTTTTCTTTTAAAAACCATTTGTATCTTGTTCCCGGCGTATATCCCCGGGCAAACGATTTAATCTATACTAATCTATACTTAATATTATAAAGCTGAAGAGTTTGTTTGTTTGTTTGAACGCGCTAATCTCCGATACTACTGGTTCGAATTGAATAATTCTTTTTGTGTTGGATAGTCCAGTTATCGAGGAAGGCTATAGGCTATATAACATCACGCTACGACCAATAGGAGCAAAGATATAGTGGTAAATGTGTAAAAAACGGGAGAAAGAAGTCACTATTCCACGCGGACGAAGTCGCGGGCAAAGGCTAGTAGATATATATCACAATATCACACGCCCCCTTGACGCGAGTGAATCAAAAATATCCTTTCATCATTATCGGTCTCCTAGTCACTTTTACTTGGCGACATAGCGGCCGAATATATTTATTTGTACCTTAACAACAACAAAGTAATAATTAGTTAAAAACGTGTAATTTTATGTTACCGAATTCCGGCGGCAAATCTATATATGCAAAAATAAACGACTTTTACGACTTATAATTTTACTTTTATTGATCCCTCATTCACCAAAATCGGCTCAGTAGTTTAACCGCAAATGTAGACAGACTTTGCTGTAGTTGGGTAAAAAGTACTATAATTGTATGTTTTTTTACAAATCTTACATTTCATGGATGCTAAACATAACCCCCGGGAAAAATTACTCGTGGCTTGAAATTTCAAAGCCTCGCCTCGCGTGACATATTTAATAGATTGCCTTCCCCACTTAACATTTTCTCGAAAAACTTCTACATTTTTCTTGGTGGAGTTGAAAAATGCGGTTTATTTATATCATTCGTAATTTTAGCTGAAAACGTCAACCTTTTAGCTAAAATTAAAAGAAACAGACAGACAGTTACTATTTTTATGTTGAACAAAAAAATTACCTTTAGTGTGATAGATTTATTAAAATGCAAGTAGAGACCCATGCACGTACGATACGAATGAATTATTTCTGTAATTTCCGTCATAAATAGGCTGCCTCTGGTATCCATAACATTAATGCTCAGGGATCAAACATACAGACAATTTATATTTACTGTCGTTGACATAATATTTTGTAGTTTATTTTCTAACAGAAAAAATAATTGCATGTAATCTATGCCCCTTTTGTTACCTTTTACTTATTAGACCGGTAATTTATTCGGTTTTTTATAATTTTGACAAGGTTCCGGTCGGAGCTTGAGGTCACGAATTTGCAGTAATCAAGGAGTGTGCAATAAATCATATAGACCGGATTAAACGCAAGCTTAATGTTTAATTTTACTGCACTAAATGTGATTTTCAAAACGTTTTTACTACTTCTCCGATTAATTCTTGTTCCCTAGGGCCAACCGTTCGTGCTTCGGGTTCGAGTTACAGAATGGCGAATGCACACTGTCAAAATGGATCTACATCTATAGGGTATGGCCAATTAGCCTTCGCTCCCACGGGAACCAATAACGGGAAGGAGTAACCCGTTACTGGGAACCAGATCTCAGTCCTAAGGCTGGGAAGCATTGTTTTAATATATAGAGGACTTATCCAGTTTGATAAAATAAGATATTTGATAATCGTTGAGCTAACTACGAGTAAATGATTTAATAAATGATCCCACCGAGCTTAATGTTACATATCAAAATTCCAACATTCTTGCTACCTTTGTTATTATAAATTGCACTTGTAAAAAGACAACTGTGAACCTGTGACAGACGAGGAAAGTTCAATTTATATTATTAAGTTTGTATGGTGACAAAACACTATAAAAACTAAAATAAACCTTTGTTACTTTTGGTCGGAAATAGCCCCTAGGGAAATTCAATATAAAAAATACTCATACGATTCCGACAACGAATCCAATTGTTCTAAATTGTTCCCAAAATACCCATCGTAGCAGCGGGGTTAAGTGTCGTATTGGTACTTCTAAAGTACCTGAGACATACTCGAGGTGAAAATTGGATGTAAGGTCCTATTTCAACTGGAAATTACTTTCACTATTTTAAGAAACGTAAAGCCACGTACATTTTATTCAATTTAAAAAGTATATAAGATCTTATTTATTTAATCCAGGTTGATATAATACAAGACATGTCCCACCTCTTGTCTTGTCCTGTATGCCCCGATTTTTGCTCTCTCGAGGATCTTATGTGTGCAAATGACAAGGCAATCCGCGTCGCTAATTACTGGGCACTACAAATTTAATTGATTTATCATCGACACGCTAAGAAGAAGAAGAATCCAGGTTGATTATTTTCATTTATCTAACCCGGGTTGATTATCTGCGCAAATATAATTTAAAAACTAGTTTGTATTAAAAACGTTTTAATTCAACAATATTTTGAATAGATATCAATGCAACCCATTTTGCAAGGACTTTTTTGGAGTGCTTTTAATGAAATTGATTTTAATAACTAGCTACTAAATCATATTTTAAAACTTGTGTTTCTTATAAGTTTTTCCTTAAAACTATAAGGTGCGTACAATCTCTGGGCCCAGTAATGGGCATGTCCTTTAAACTATTATTATTCTGAAATTTGAGAATATTGGTAAATTATCATAAGAAATCAACGAAAGTTTTTTAATGCATTGCCAGAGGATATAAGAGGAATTACGGGGTCTTTATTTAAAACAAAGTTACACTTGTGGTTAATTGAGAATAATTGTTATAATCTTAACGAATATTTTACTCAATAGAAATATGTATTTAGTCCGATGGCGATGATTTCCACTTCTAACATTATAATGATTTAATTAATAATACTATTTTTGCACGCTGACTAAAATGTAGCAAATGTTGGTGAACTCAAATGTATTATAAGCTAAGACCTATATTGTACACTCAAAATACGCAAATAAACACATTTGTATTTGTATTTGTAAAGCAGTTTTCATTTATTTTCCAACTGCATAAATTAAAGAGTCCGCAGGTAGAACATATAAATTTCGGATTGCTTGAGGCACCAAAAAGCTCCGCATTGAAGAATGTAAGGTATTTCTTTCGCGATACGATGTGCCTAGTTAGCAATGAAATGAGTAAATAGATGTAATATTAACAAAAACACTTGGTACCTGAAGACTGCTGCTTCTTTTTTCTTGTCGAGGAGAGGTCCTTCCATAGAGTTTCAACAAACACTATGTTTCGAGTCCATTTCTTCTTAAAACTTATGGCTTTATCCCCCGAAATTCCGTAATAACTCTTTTTAACTGTCGACATGGCTGATATTTGCAGTAATATACAAGGAGCCCGAAAATCACTGCACTGAGCTCATTTGACTACTCGTAACTACTTTTTATAACTTACCTGAGTAAAACAAACATTTCTACCCGAACATTTTACATATTCAAGATCTACAACCAAACAAGTGGGTTTGTTTTTAAAATTTTCTCACTACCTGCGTAAGTTTTAAGATGCTTTTAAGGAATATAATTGTAAGTTAGTACAGGGTGCAATGTTGCTTTGACAGTTATTAAGCAGCTCTGCTTTGAACGAATAAGCAAATTCGTATAATCCACTCAGCTCAGCAGCAGCAGATAGCACTACACGATTGAGTGAAATATAAATACTTTAAATTTGTCTTAAGTTGCATCTTGCATCGCAATGCAAATTTAGCGACTCAACTAGTTGAGTGGGTTAACTGCCTGGAACTTGAAAGGATTAAAGCAATATTGCAATACGCCCCCGGTCTCTGACAAACAATAAGCAATATATTACACGCCGTTACCATATAATGCCCAGAACTAAAAACAAATATCACAGTTGATTTTTGTTTTATAGTGTTTTGTCACAAAGTTTGTCACTATACAAACTTAATAATATAAATTGCACTTGTAAAAACTTGTTGTTCCTCGTCAGTCACAGAGTCACGGTTGCTTTTTACAAGTGCAATTTATATTACAAATATCACATTTAAAATGAAACAATCTAAGTAAATAAGTACTTTTAGCCGTCAGAATATTCAGTTAGTTGTACGCATCACACCCTATAAAATGTGGGACGTTACAAGCGGAGTGATTTTTCATGGAAATGTGTCGGCATTTTTTAAGTGGTCCCATTTTCGTCTGGCTTAATACAAATATTGAACAGGATTAATGTTCTGTTTGCTTTGGTGAGTGGTTAAGGCTATGACACACTGGATGCGTTATGCGGTCTGTCAATAGATACGATGTGTAGCAATTGCTTATTTTAGTTTGCTGAAAGAATATTCATAGTATGTAAGCTGAGTGTATAAAAAAAATTGGATCTGTCCTAAAAATAAAACTATAAAAAACTTAAATCTCTCCTAAATTATTACTAATAAATTACTAATTAAACTTTAAAGTAGGCAGTATGTTGATGAGTATCACAAAAAATGCAACCTAAAAAAATGACAACATATTTATTTAGATTTTTTTAAGAATCGTATTCGCGTATTTCTTTAATCTTAAAAGAACTGACCATTATTGGTCACGGACAGCGATGAAACCAATCCCTAAATTATTTTTAAAAAAATATAGTCCGAAAAAATATCAATATTCTCAGAGATGTTCTCAGATTTTTTTTTCAATTTTAACAGTTCTTCGCGAAATATTTCTAGGGTTATTATATATTCGTAAGAAGCTATAACTATATTTTTTATGGAAGTTTAGAAGGGATTTAATGAGAGAATTATCGGTATTTAGGGCAACATACTAACTGAAAATAAGTAAATTCGATGCTGTCCTCCAACATTGGTCGAATCTGCCATGGCCAGTGGCCAATTGCCTTAGGATTTAATTATTGGGTTAGAAAAATAAGACGACTGTTTGTTATTTCACTTATATTTTTATTTTCAAATCGGTGTATTTGACTATTATTAGGAATGAACGTACAATAATATAGGATTTTTATGTAGTAAAATATAGTTTGTCAAGCCTTTATTTGCTATACAGCTGAAATGATATGAGTGTTAATTATTATATAGGATGTTGTATCTTAAATATATATTTTTTACCATTATTGTTATGTTGGATATGTTTTTACTTTAGAAATATTTGTAATTAACTTTTTTAGTTTTCATAAATAAAACATTATTTACAAAAATAAAATCGATACTAAAATTGAATTCGTAAATGTTTGTTAATTGCTATTAAAATTTGAAATACAGCTTGCGATTCGTCTGTACATTATTCATTTCGTAAACCTTATTATTTCTTTGGTAACACTAGATTGTATACTAAAGCATAAAATTTATCATCTCCATAGATTTTAATATCATTAGATAACTAATCTTATAATGAACAAAATCAGTTACAAACCGTAAAATACTTATGAAAATGGCGCTTTTACAACATCCTATATAATTAAAAGCCCTTCTACTAACATTAATATTAAATTGAAAAAATATTACTTTAATAATTGGCACTGAGATATTGTTTTAATGTGATAAATATATTATCTTTACATAGCATATAATCTTTTTTTGTGATATATAAATTAAATATTATATATTTAATATGTATTATACTGATATTTTTACAAACCTACCTACAAATGTCGAAAGAAACTATTCTTTAATCACAGAACACATGTTTACAACATTTTTTCTTCAATTCCGACATTTAAAGCGACCTAACTTTGAGAATTTTACTAATATTAATAAAATTGAAATTACGTAAAATCAGTCGTGCGCAAAATTAGTTACGAACAAGCTTTTTCGCAGTTTTCTATTAATTCGACTAAGCATAACAATTACTTGTTTTAAAGTTTTTGCCCACTAACCGTAGCGTAGCATACCATTAACGTGCTAAAAATAAAAAAGACGACGAAAGACGTCGTTTTTACGAAAGACGTTAAAAAAATATACTTTGTATTGAAAACTATGACACTTCGCCCACTAAGTATAATAATTGTTATCTTAGAAGTAAGAGCAAAATGTTTAGTTTAGCTTTAAGTGTTAGCTAAAAGCAAAATTTTGAAAAAATATTTTTGTATTTGATGCTGGTGCTGAATAAACGTTTTTTCTTCCTTTCTTTCACTAGACTGAAGGCCTACTACGAAAAGCAAAATCCGAAACGAAAATCGTTTTGCGGATCTGAAGCATTTCTTAGTAAGCATTCCATACTAAAAGTCTTTCGGATCCGAAAACCGATAATCGTATAGATGGATTTCGTTTTTCGTAATAGACCTCCGTTCGTCTTGTCTTGTTCGTCTGTTTCGTCTCCGACCAACAACTGTCGCGTGACATCGTTCATAACATCAACATCGTTCGAAACATCGAAACATCGTTCTCGCTCGCTCTCGTTCCATATAACGATAAGACAGAACGTTATCAATCCGTTCAGTGGGCAAGGTAGAGCGTATCGTATTGCTTTTCGTGCCTGACACGTTTTTAGCACGGTCATAGTTTGGAACGTTGCAGTGGGAAGAGACCTTTTATTTACACATAAATACTTTTTAAAATTGCAATACTTATGAACATACATGTGGTTTTCAAAATACTTTTACGTGCCATTTGATCTATTAAAGTTACGCCATCTTTTGGAATCGTGATTTTTCTACGTCTACATGCTAATGAATTTTCATCAAATTGAAACGATTCATGAAGCTAATTTTTAAAGCGTCCATTGGATTCAATATTCTTATTCCTACATAAAGAGTTTTATTAATGCACATTAACTTTTCAAAGCCGTGTAAATTAAAAAAACTTTTTCTTACATTTTCAAATTGTTGTAACTTTCGTTATAAACTAATATTTATTTATTTATCGCGACGATTATTTGAATGGACTTTTTAAACACATGTGGCTTTATCATATTTGGCACTTTAAGTTAAATATGAAAATAAAGGGGCAATGTACTGTAGGCCTACTATGTAAAACGAAATCCATGAATGCGATTATCGTTTTTCGGATCTGAAACATTTTTAGTATGGAATCATTACTACGAAATGCTTCGGATCCACAAAACGATTATCGTATTGACGTATTTCGTTTTCGTAGTAGGCCTGCTGATACTAGCACTTTTTTGTAATATCCATTTACAATAATATTACGTTTCCTTATAACGGTCATCTGACAAACAACTACGTTTAAAAGCTACTACTTCAGGATAAAAATAAAATGGTTTATGGTACCTACTTTAAAAGGAGTTAAAGAATTACATACTTAATATAAACATTCAATACTCATTTGAAACAACGCTTAAAGCAAATCAATAGAAAACTGGGAAACTAAAGATTATTTACCAGACTTATACTAGTTCCTCGCAAATACACACTATCAATCTTAGAAAAGACTATTTACAATAGTTTGAGTATCAAGAATAGAATATCAATGAAGATTTGCCTCCATTTTGTAAAGCTGCTAGGTACAACCCTATTTCAAGTGTATATGTATAATAATAACAATAACGCGTGATTTCAGTTACATAACCTAAAGACGAGTTGGCATATCAATTCGAGATCCATTCTCTAAATACTTCGCGACTCGCGTCGTAACACTCGTAACGTGACATTTCACGCGAGAACATAATTAAAAGGAACATCAACAAAGTTGTTCAGGCATAGCTCTGTGCATGCTCGAGCGGTATGCTCGACAGTTTGCCCTTTTCCACCCAGTTCTTTAACCTACCGCGCAATTCTTCTAAACTCTTCGACTTAGCCTTATTTATCCTCTTATACTTAACGTCTTTAGGTTTAGTTACATTCCTATGGTTGGACATCACGCGGTTGTACGTGACGACGGGGTTGGACCTCGGTTCCGGCTCGCCCTCATCACTCTCAGCGTTTGAAGTCACCTCCTCATCAGAATCGTTTGCGGGCATCATCCTTTTTGGAACGTAACTATACGACCACACCTCCTTACCGCCTTTGGGTTTGAGATCTTTATCGTTATCTATACTCTTGACTTCGGCGGTCAGAACGACGCTCCTCATCCTAAAGTTGTCGCGCCTAGACTGAGCATGGAGACTCGTCTCTTTGTACTTCTCCTCGTCAGTTTTGTTCGCATCCTTCAGTTCCTTTTCTGTACTATTCTGAGCGCTGAGACCTTTGGTGGAATCGCCATCGACTTCTTCTTCTACACTGTACACCGTCTCTAATATCTCTGGTCGTCGGAGAAAGCCGTTAGATCGCCTGACGACGCTGTACTTCAAATTGGGGTCTATAGCGTCTGATATCGACCTGACGATGGTAACACTATCAGGATTGGCTGACCTAAATCGTGGTATGTGTGGGAGGTTGCTGCAGTCGGAATCTACGTCCTCCATAATGACAGCTGAATCCGAATCGTTTAGCGAGTCGAAGTCTCCTGTGATGTGCGAGTCTTGGAGCATATCTCTGAAGTCTGGTATGGTTTGTGATGTGTCTATGCCGTTGTCTAGCAGTTTAGCTTGGAGGGATTCGATGACTTTTTGTTGTTTCATGATGATGGTTTCGCGGATGGCGAGCATGTTGGTGATTTCCTTTTGTTTGCGGACGAGGCGGGACTCGAAGAGGAGCAGTTGGCTGGAGAGGGACTTGAGTTGCTCCGCCTTCTCTCGCTGCAGGCGGGTGACTAGTTCCTCTTGCGTGCGGTGCGCGCGCCGCCATGTTAGCAGTTGGTGCGCTTGCGCACGGTACTTCATCCGGAGGTCTCTGCAATGAAGGAGTTGCATGTATAAAATTACTATTATCACATTGATTGTACATAAGAAATTGTATTCTCATTTATAGGTTAATGAAACATTTTAAATGTAGTGTTTCTTATTTTTTATCTATGATTTAAGAAAAACTTCAGCCATTTTTCAAAGAAGTATCTGAATTTAGCGCATTTTCCGATCTTGAGTATTATTAATTTTATCCTATATCTTAAGCAGTATTATTTATTACTCTTTGAAAAAGCTCGGACACTGCACTATGCCTAAAATTACTTCTCCTTTTGTAAGTAACAAGTAAAGACAGTCTTACTTAGAAGCCACTTTATGAGAAGCTGTACATCATTACCTGATGGACCTCCTAGCCTCGTCCAGCGTGTGCGCCTCCAACGGGTCGGTGAGGGAGGTCGCGAGCGACACATCCGGTTCCGTCGGGCTGTTCAGAGCTGACTCGCTCCGGCTGCGGACAAAGAAAAGCCTTTTTTAGTTTCTAAAATTTGAAGATTGATTAATTTTATTTTTATAATAATTACTTATTTTTTATTTGTATAATTTCCCTACCAATATTGGTTTGCGGTGCCCCTACGGGGTGTCATGTGTGCAATGTACTTTTAATTGTAATAACACCTGTAATTTACCATGTGACAAGCAAATAAATAAATTCAAATTCAGATAGCGTAAAACACGGGGTTCAATTTCTCGTCTGACTCAGTTGCTTTTTACAAGTGCAATTTATATTATTAATATTTGTATAGTGACAAAACACTATAAAACAAAAACACAAATGTATATCGAAGTGATAGGGCTACTTCTACGTACTAGTACTAGTACTAAATCTGATTATTACGAGTACTATAGCGCCACTTTTAAGCGGGACTGGTACATACGAGTAGATGGACTAACCTAAGAATAGAGGCGTAAATACTGTGGCCTTGGGTGAACAAAAAATGGTTTTTCACCCGTTCGCTAAAGAATTACTGAAGAATGCAAAGTTCAATATGTAAAACAACTTTTTATCTTATTTTGGAAACTTTATTGTCTATAGGTCTAATCAATAGCGCCACTCAGTTTGTTAGGCATAAATTGGAGTAAATAAACATTGACATTTTATAGAATTGAGTTGACATTTGTAATTAATTGACATCCCACTGATCAGTTTTATTTCATCTTTATATTGATTTTATTAATATTAATTTATAATTCACAATTAATCATTGTTAATTAATCATTAATCAATCGCAGGATCGCACTGGATGCAGACCGCTTACAACCGGTCGTTGTGGAAAGCCATGGGGGAGGCCTATGTTCAGCAGTGGACGTCCTTCGGCTGATAATGATGATGATGATGAATGAATCATTGTTAAATGAATGTTACAACAAATGAATTTAATTTGCATGTCATAATTTATTAGCTGATGAAATATTTCTTTCTTTCTTCTCTCTAAATTCTGAGTTCATGAGAAAACAATTATCCCCGACGAACTATTTTCCATAAAACCTAAATAAACGGATTACGCCTTTTGAAACTGGGACAGAGACAAAAACTAATTAGTCCTTCCACGAAGCCAATCCAGTTATGAACATTGTTGTTGTTAATAATGCCAGAATAACGACCCTTTTCACCTGGCAAGCGTCCAACTTTAAAGCGCGATCTTAATATGTACAAAGCGATTACGCGATCTTCGTTAGCGAACAAAGAATGAGCGATCAAACTTATTGATCTAGCTCGGTGTAGATCATTGAATTACTATTACTAGCGTATGGAACTGACATCACGAACAAATTTTGTGCTCCCTAAATTGATGGCCCGGTCATCAACTCGTAGTACAAATCATGATTCGAAATTCAAATTTCCAAAGAAAACGTCACAATCTTGTCGTCGTTTTTGCGACACATTTTTTGCTTGGCATAGCTTCTCTATACGTAGTAGTAACAACTCACTGGTGTAGATTGTATTTTTTTAAACGAATAAAGTCAATGTCTCGTTGTCTCCTAAATAAATGAAAAGAGACACACTACAATGATTTAGAGACGTCAAACTAACAGCTCTCAGTTGCCAAGATAAGAATCAAAATACAATTTAGCGGGGACATCAAGAATTCAAGAAGTTGCCACTAAATTGTTTATGGACATATAAACTTTTTCTGAGCAATCTGTCTCTTTTATTTTATTGATTCGGTACAAAAAACGTTTTGCCGAGAAAATATTAAAATAGAAGTAAAAATTTATAAAATCTACACTATAAAAATAAACATGCGTAGCGTACACAGAATGAAAGAGATTGAGAGGTTGTCATTTATTTAAAGATATAGAGATTTTACTTTAGTTTTAGTGTTAGTCGGTGAATAACTAGAATCAAGCCCATCATTCTGGCGAACTTTGGCGAACATCAATTAGTTAGGAATCCGTTTCTTGGAAACGATATCTGATCTAGTATTTGCTAGCTTTAGCGCGAAATTAAATTAAGGCTATGTTAAGTTAGAGCAATCTACGTGGAATAAGCACCTACATCTGTTACGTTGCTAAAACTTCATGAGTAACATCGTACATTCTATATTTCTGCCACCCGATTCACGTATTTTCAGCATCTACTGTTGGACTACAGTAGGCATTAAATAGTGCTATAGTGACATATCGTGTGCTTAAAAGCAGCAGTATTGAAAAGTGACACGCCGCTGTCAGAATAGTGAGGTATCAGTGACCGTCAGAATCGCCGGTCAACAGTCGTATTTAACTTTGAAACTGTGTCTAAAGATTGCTTATGAATTGCTTATATTTGCTTAGCATGATGGCAGAATTGCTTATTGCATAATTTAAAAGAATTAAAACATTTACGGTTGACCGTCCATTCTGACGTCAGGATGGCTGGTCAATATTTCTGTAGGGTACTAAATATGTAGAATTACTATTATTTTTACGGGTCAAAAATTGCTTATCC
>OY757254.1:13294008-13416881 GCA_963584085.1 Pyrausta aurata
GAAAAGTGACATGCCGCTGTCAGAATAGTGAGGTATCAATAGTTATCTCGTAGTACAATTGATGCACAACTCAGTGACGACTCAATTAGCGGAATTGAGGCCCTAGCCTCGATTTTCACGTCAAACGAACTGTTTTCGTGTGGTAATTTAATTCCGAGTTTCAGTTTTAAAAAAAACAAGTGTATATTCACACGTAAAAAAACTACAGCACAGAAGAAATCAAAATACATTCAAATCATGACCCAGCTAAATAAAAAGCTGTTTTTTCTTATATAATTAAAATTCTATCTGTAAACTTTTTTGGTATTCCACACGAGAATAAACCCCCAGATTACTTTAATGTACTATTTAATTCTGGTACAAAACTACAACATATGGCATGACATTTAGTCAAGCAAGACTCGATTTCTAACTGAGCCGACTAATCTTTCAAACATTAGGAGATGAAAAAGGTCAAATATTTAATTGCCCACAAAATACTGTGTTACCTAAACTACGGCATTTCGGGGCTTAATCGCAAATGTGCGTTCCACAAAAACTGCGTCCAGTTACGTGGTTAATTCGTTTCACGTAACTATTTTACGGCAGAGCTCGGCAACTCAAAATTGGGTTAGCAAACGAGGCAGCAAAGTTGAAGTGACTGCAGCGACCAAAGTCTAAAGTAGTCAAAATGTCATAAAGATGAAAAAAGAAACCAAAAATTGCGCACGGGCGGGACTTGAACCGGTTAGCCAGAAAGTTGCAGGTTCAAGTCCCGGCCGTGCGCAGTTTTTGGTTTCTTATTTCATCTTTTAGATTATAAATATGACACTGTGAGTGTTAAAAACATTCTAAACCATTAGTCGAAAATACGAAATGCTTTTTTTTATTTCGCCGTAATAAGTATTATCGTCTGTTTTTCTGGTGCATTAAACATCATTTTAACTTAAGTACTTACCTAAGCTATATCTATACCAAGAAAATCTTTAAAAAAATATATATTTTTTTTACTTTCATAAATAACATTCTTCTCAAACTTAAAAAAAAACGAAAATACGAAATTTGTATGAGCGTTATCGAGTTCCGATAGGTCAAACTGGTCGAGACTTCCACGCATGTATAGGTATTGAAAATAGCCCTTAGTGCCTACAATATAAATTGATTAGTAGCAGGTTTCTGAGGCCTTACTCTGGAAACAAAACCCGATCCAATGGTTATAGCCATCCCTGTCACACACACCAGGCCGTGTACGCGTGTGACAGGGATGGCTATATTCATTGGATCGGGTTTTGTGTCCAGAGTAAGGGGGCTGAGGCTCGAAAGCTCGGTATACAAAGCTAATTGAAATAGGTATTGATGGGACAGTCCGCGACTACAGCGCCACAAATTATTGGAGGACGTTAAATTAACAATTGGCTGGCTGTCATTAAGAAAAGTAATTAAATAAAACTTATTTCAATTAAATAATGAATAATCCATTAATTATATCCAATAACGTAAATTATAGTGCCGATTGTTACTTATTAATAAAATATAAATACGTTAATTTTGAACTAAAATTGCTAGATTAATTGTGACAGATGTTCCCCAACGTTGTTTTTTTGGTCACTGTGAGCTCTGTCGTCGATTCGAGTTCCCCCATCACCCCATACTTGGCACACAGCGAATAGATCAAAAGAAAAATACTCATACTCATATACTAACTCATTAACCTTGTCAATCCCTGTTTAGTATCAGGTTAATAATAAACTAACCAGTTTCCTTATTCGTAAGATTTTTAGACATGTATTTACGTAGACAACGCAGACTAAATGATTACCACGATTGGCTTTTTTTTTCGTAGCCACGAGCGATTACGAAAGGAAATTGAAGATATGAATTTTTTTTACGTGCAAACTGGATGAAATTTTTTACACATGTTTAGTTTGATAATTTAATAAATAAATAACCTTTGTGTGTCTGAGTCCTTCTGGATTCTGATGGCCTACTACGAAAAACAAAATCCGTCAAAACGATAATCGTTTTGCGGATCCGAAGCATTTCTTAGTGAGGATTCCATACTAAAAATGTTTCGGATCTGAAAAACGATAATCGTATTGACGGATTTCTTTTTCCATAGTAGACCTCGTGGATTGGATGATGATCAAGAGTACCTATTAGTCCCCTTTTTTCAACTCAGTTAATGCAAAGCTTAATAAGCGTTGAAATTTTGGTTCTCCAAAAAGTCCAGCGTCATCTATTTACACTTACGTCTGTGGAAGTAATCATACGTCGCTGGACGTCATGATCGTCGAGGCAAAACCTCTCGGCTGGCTTGCTACGTCTAAAATTCTAGCCATAAGTGGTGTTTAGCCAATGGAACGATACGGTAAGTGTGGGGGTTGGTGTAAGTTATGAGAATAGGCGGTACAGGAGTGAAATAAGTGTTCTTGAAAGTTCAAATAAGAAATCAATAAAGCAATAATTTAACTGTATTTTCTTTAAAAAAGAAAAATCGATCAGTGAACTTTTATCGTATACGAACTGCACGAGAATTGGCCTCCTGATTCCAAAGTAAGTAGGTAGCTTATGAAGGACCTAGTAAAAAATATATAAATAAATAAAATTATCACTTACTAACATAGTTTAAGCCCTTTATAACTAACAAATTATGAGTCATGTGACTTGATTTAATAAATTATTTTTATTATTATTATAATGGACAAATGTTATGGAAATCAGAAACAACGGTAGTAACAACACCCACACCCGAAACAATGTGAGAAATTATGATTTCTACATTGTAACCGGGAATCGAATCAAGGACCTCGGAGCGTTGATGCTTCGAAACTCAAAACCCTCATCTTTTAAAACCGCTATAGGTCTATAACATAACTCCCCGTGTGTAACGCACCCGTTACTCAAGCGGGGTATAATTCCAGCCACTCGACTTGCATCAAGGCAAAGGTTATCGCGATTACATAATGCCTGATGCGCGGTTATCTCGAAAATCGCGTGTGGCATGTAACCGCTGTAATAGAGATTATACAGCGGCTATAATTCAGCTTTATGCCTTGAAGGTAGCGAATAGCTTTGAGCTGATTTAAAACAGTATAATCGTTTTCGATCATGTGACAAACGATAGGTGGATAAGTTGGCCAATTCAGGATGAAAATAACATCATTATGACCCAAAGGACGGCACAACATGTACAAGGGAACTAAGGCCTCCCCCAGAGATTTCCACAGCGACTGGTTGCAAGTGATCTGCATCCAGTGTGATCCTGCGATCTTTACACGGTCATCTGTTAAAATTACTAACATCATAGCCAAATGGAATTTCGGTCTATGACTATGTGGTTTGAACCAGCAAAAGGACTGCTTTCGATCACTTAATTCGATTAAATTAAAGGCAAAGAAGTACGATGACATCAATCCAACAATCAGGCATAGCAGCACCTTAGCAAATAATAAATAATTATATGTAAGAAATACAAGACATAGTTAGTGAGTAAGTTTAGACATAGATAGATTGTATACATATATAGTTACTTAATCGGTACCACTAATTAATGTCAAAGATAGAAAGACTACACTAGCCCACACACTTTCTGTGGTCTAGGTCACAATAGCCTGTATGATAGATTTAAAAAACTGTGTTTGAAGTCTCAACACGGTTTCACCTGTGGTACACCAGGTGGCGCTCGAAAAACGCTGACACAAAATTCATGTTTTCGTGTGTTTGTTGCTTGAGAAGTAATTTATGAGTAAATCTTAAAAGATAAGTTAATAGGATGTTTGATGCAACAGAAAATCAGAAGATTGGATTTTTTAGGCGAAATGTCAAAAAATTAAGATTTCGATTGCTTCAGACTGTGGCCGCTGGTTTGAGGTCAATCAAATGGGCTATATTATAGATAACATAATGATAATGTCTTAAAAGCTATAACTCTTAATTATAGCTTTTAAGACATTGGCAACATATAATTATGTTAATTTAATTTTAACAATTTGAATTGTAGATGGTTACGTGAGAGGTCATGTGGAGTCAAAAATGACAAAGTTTTTTGCAATACGAAGATATGATCTTTTAAATAGCACGTTTTATGTAATAATAATAAACGTTTAATTTCTGTTAGCTGTAAAACGATTAGGTTTTGAGGCTACACGCATTTTGGCAAATATTATGTTCTTTACACAACTCGAAACGGATACAAACACATTATACTTCTTTTGCATAGTCGGTCAGACGCGGAAATGCGAATTTGCACGTGTAGTAGGTACAGTTGCAATCTCTCACGCCTTACCACTTTTCAATTAAAAACGTTCGACACAAAAACGACACTTCAAACAAAAGACGACGCGATGTGCAAGCGAATTTGGGTCTTAATGTGGTAAGGCGCGAGTGACCTCGACCGTACCTATACCTTAATTTCTTCTACGAGCTGGTTGTTTACTATTATCTAAAATGTAACCAGCATTAAAGCCCGGTCAAAAGTTAAGTCGAAAGATATTCGGGTTCAAAAAAATTGTTTATCATAAGTTCACAGAAATGAAAGGAAACAGAGAGATTCCATTACTTAGTAAAAAAGTAATTATTGCGAATAAGATAGAGTTAAAAAAAAAATAAAGCAAAATATCTAAAGAAAAAACAACAAGAATACGTAAAAAAATAACCGCCAGGCGCATTAGCATTTTTGGGGTTTTAGTACACATTAATCTGGCCCTTACAATTCCATTCATAGTTATCTACACCTACATTTGTATACAATTCCGTTCATAGTCATAGATACTCGAATACCAAAGCGTTATTCGAATTCCTATCAAACGGGAGTCCATGTATCAAAATTTCAATAGCAACCTACGCAAATAAGCTTATTAAAATAGCGACAAAGCATTGTATTGCCATTTCCAAATACGTAGACGGTTTTAGTACTAATCAGCTTATTAGCTTAAGGGATTACTTCAGTTATGCGTTCATTATTCCCCTAATTGCTAACCAAAGCATTCTATTCTACACTGATTAACTTTGGTAACTTATAAGCCGTGAAGCCAGTCAAAATCTGGACAGCGAAACAAATGACAGATAAATATATTCGTGTGCCTCATATTTCGGTAATTTAGTTGGAAGCAAAGAGATTTATTAAAGCGTAGCTAACTTTATGTAAATTTGCAGAACATATTTTTTAGACAAATTGTCCACTCAGAGAGGAAAATACAATTGGTTAGTACTTTAAGATTATTTCTGTGATTTGAGGTAAGAATACTTTGTAACTTACAATTCAGGCAACTCCATTTTCAAATCAAAACACTGTTTTTCACTTATTCATAACGCCATAAGTCAAACTCTAGAGCTTAATTATAAAAATAAGATCTACCTTTAAATCAACACAACACTGGATGCACTATTAAGACATTATTTCTAACTCCATATTACTCATAAGTTACCAAAAACTTTTCGTAAATTTTAGCATTTAATACTTCATTTTTGTATTAAAATAAGGTTATTAACCAGTATTACACAGTCCAAGCGTCCAGACCCCAACCACATACTGACTTTACGACCGAGCGAACGTAACGTACATGTGCTGTATTAATAAAGCAATCCCTGTTTTACGTCCTAAAGTTTAAATGGTTTTATTTGCATGGCTGCTCTTTGAGTTTGTGATCAATGCAAAAAATTGAATAATAAAGGATGAACAGATATAGGATATAGGTTTGTCAAACATATGCCATGTGAAAAATAGAGCAACAACCCACAAAAACCCTTATTGCCGCGATGACGATCCAGTTAAAGATTATGATACTACAGTATTTACAATACGATGTGAAAATTTTCAAAATTTATATTCTATGTTTTTTTTTACCCGAAAGTGTATCTTTCTTTCCCCAGCGATATAAATATGTAGTAGCAATGATGATGGCTTTTTTTGGGTTAATAAAAATATTTCACTAATACCTACATATAAGTTTAAGTTAGGGTTTCATTTCTTCAATTAGTCCCATACAAACGTATTAGGTAAGTAAGCAGCATTGAATCACATAATGCAGCTTCAATGAGATGGTTTCATTGAGTTACACGTAAATACTACGAAAAAGTAAGCAACAGTCAACCAACTTAACCCCAAACGAAAGACCGGTATCTAAATATTCCCCAATAACGCAGGACACGGAAACCGCTCCTTGGCGCGCTGTTCCGGTGCGCGGGCGCAGGTGGTCGGCTTCCGGCGGCAGATGCGCCCGAATTACTAGCATGCTAATTTGGTAAAAAGTTTATAAGATACGATACTTAATAGTAAAGAACCAAATTAGCATCTGGTATTACTTCGGCACTTCTATCTCTTCTGAAAGAGAAGAGATCCGTGGCCAAATACAAGATAGTGGAGTTTAAATATAAATGTTTTGAAATAGTAATGGAACCTACGGTTGTATGGGCGACGTCTCTCGCGCCTAATCACTTTTCAACGAAAATTGTTAAGTAAAGAGAACATGGACAGGTGGGGATTTTTGGCAAGCTCCGATGTGGACTGTGTTTGCGGTGCAGTGCAAACTATGGTACACTTAACATCGTGCCGCCGCGGCGTGCCCCAACACCTGCACGCCAACGGATTTAATGAAATGCAGTCGATCCGCAATACAAGTGGCTGAATTCTGGGCTGCTACGATGTCATTTCTCCATTGTAATTCCTCCATATGGATTGCAATTCCTCCATATGGGTTTCCATCGACACGCTAAGAAGAAGAACGAAAATTGTTTATAGTAACACTACATAAAAACACCATCATTTCGCTGCACCCATTGCCATCTCTCTGCATGACCTAAAGACTGGAAGATTATGCTTTTAGCCATTAAGTCCACTCTTGTACACCATGATTTGTGCAATAAAGTCCTTAAATAAATAAAAATAAACAGGCTGTAACGTTTCATCAAAATCCATCAAGTAGTTTTTGCGTGAAGGAGTCACAAACATACATCCATCCTTGCAAACTTTTGCATTAGGATTTGCACCATTGAGGAAGTAATTAGCCTAACGTCAAAATAAATGATTTGATATTTACTATTTATTTGGAAATCCTTATGGATTCCCATTATTTGTTTTTAGCTGTATTTATTTGTACGTTTTCAGCCTGTTTTTAACTTATTAATAAATTAAAATAGAATTGCACATTAAAATAGCAATTACGTGAAAAAGCTTAAAATAAGTCTATAGAAAATTACGAACATTTCAGAAATATGGATACTAAATTTAAATAATTAATTGGATGGGCTCGACTGCCATGAGAGAGGAACTAATTGGCAGCCATTTTCGAACTCAATTTCGAGATAATTATTATCAGGCTAATTATAGGAGGCACAATACGCGCAATTAGTCTAAATTACTAACCCGTATGTGTACGCACAATGTTTTTTGGTTTTGAGCATGAGCAAAGAACATTTAATTATTTTTTTAAGAAATACCTAATCAAAAAATTCCTTTTACGTTGTTCGTTTATTCATATTAGACGACGCGTTTGGTGTATTTGGTTAGCGCTCCTGACTATTACGCCGGCCGTCGCGGGTTCGAATCCAGCAAGAGGCAAATGTTTGTGTGACGAGCATGAACATTTGTACCTAAGTCATGGATGTTATATCAATATGTATTTAAGTATTTATGGGAGACGCCCCCGTCATAATCGTTATCTGGTACTTCGTAACACAAGGAAGAAAATTCCTTATCACGAACCCAGACAATAAGTGCGTTGTTTGGCGGATATTTATTTATTTATATTGGAAATAGATTTGTGTTCCCAACAACACAAAAGCATAGAGTTTAAAAATTACACAATAAAAACAAGTGAGACAAAGGCCTAAGTAATTAAAACCTCTAATTATTAAGTCTAGAACTGAATTCAGTTCATTCTGCAGTGGTTATTTATTACTTAGGCTCAGTTGCGTGATCGGTTGCAAAAAAAATGGTGGTTGATTATTTACGACTGTGTGTGTTTGAAGAAAAAATACCAGAATCAATAGTCATTAAAATAGCCATTCTGACGTTTGGTTAAGTCATTTATTTCTTTAAAACACTCACAATCGTAAATATTCAACCGCTGGGCTGTTAATGACATTTAATCATTACTTACTATCGATCAGGAAATTGACCCTTAGTAACACTTCAATCTTCTCTTAATACGCGACAATTCAGCCACTGCAGTTAAAACAAGAAAGAAAGAAATAAACATTTATTTGACACACAACAATACAGACATAAAAGATAATAATTTAAAAAACATGATTGTGTATCAAAAAGGCTCCCGCTCAGCACTAGTCGTGATAACCATGTGTAATGTTTATCACGACGCGGATTTTCAGCGGGAGCCTCGATACTGGGACGCAGCGCAGTGGCGGTTATACATTAAAAAAAATAGATGTATCCAATCTATTCAACTCTCTTTATGCTACTAAGCTGCATAATAGCCGCTATCTTCGGAAACGGACCGGTAACGTTGTAGTATCTGATAAAACTAGTCACCTAACAATAGTTAGATGTCCTGTTTACTGCAGTCAAATAGGAAAACACAAATGGTCTTTATGACGATAGAATAAAGTCACAAGTCGAATGGTCTCAACGACGGTTTGTTTGTAGAACTGACGCAAAGCTTATCTGTTGGTAGTAGTAGTGGGTACGTAGGTACTTTTTGTGGTAAAGCCTTTGATGAGACTACCATCAAAGGCTCTACCACTATTGGTCGACTGAATAGAATTGACAGGCAATACTCGCAGATCAGGGCCTCAATTCTCGTGCAGTTCACACTCGTAAAAAGTTCCTTTTTCGAAGCAAAATTCTTTTTCTTATTCAGGGTTACGATTTCTATCCATCAACGTTTTCCCGTGTGGTATTTTTTTACGTGTGGATATGTCACTTGTTTTTTTCTTCAGTTCAACGGTAAAACTCGTAATCGAATTACCAGTACCACACATAAAAAGTTCGATTAACGTGAGAATCGGGGCCCCAAGCTAAGGCCCTGTATTAAACCGAATTCTACAATCGTCAACGAAAATTCGATTGGTGAATTTAACGAATGTGAGATGCATGAGAATCGGAGCCCTGGATTGACATGCAAAGGTACTGTACCTTCAGATGTACCCTGTATCAAAGTACACTAGAAGAGCAATCTTGCTTGATGTAAGAAATATTGTGGTTTCCATATTGTGGTGGTCTTTATTTCAGGATACCACAAAACCATTAGGATTTTATTATGAGTAAGATGATGGTTAAATGTTAACATCTCATTCAGAACTAATAACTTCATCATGGAAACAGTTATGATTATGAGAAAATGCTGTAACAGCCGTGTAACTGTTTCTAACTATTAGCACACATAAAATGCATCTTATCATGATTTCACACAGTTTAAGGTAGGCCAGAGGGTAAAGTACTCGTAACTGTTTTTTTTTTCTCAGAACACATTTCTTTTGTTAACGTAAAGGGTTGCTATTGTTAAATGTATCGAACAGATTAACGGTATGTGTCACATCTGCCCACTACTTCAGACGAAATGACGTTTCGTATTTGAAGTTTAATTCGTTGGTTAGAGTTTGTTTGCTAATAGTAAAACAGGCTAAAAGCATTTATTTAGCGTTGTAGGCACGTGAATAGCAATTCGTTTTCCCAGACGCGGCCGTATTGCGATCATGCTTAAATCCGTTCAAGTTCCAGGCAGTTACATTCCCACTAAACTATGTATTTGTTGAGTCGCTAAATTAGCAGTGCGAAGCAACTTAAGAAAATAATTATGTATATTTCACTCACTTTGTGTAGTGAGTGAAATATACATAATATACTTGTGTAGTTATGTATATGTCACACACTAATTGTGTAGTGCTGTCCCACACTACAGAAAAGACCAACCCATGTAAATTTTAATTTGGAAAAACAATAAAGATTTTATGATTTAATGGAAAAACAATAAAGATTCAACAAATCAAACAGCGATCTTCGTTTCAGACGCCTTTGAATAAATAACCTGAAGGTCTTACCAAGTTTGAGTGTACCTACATTTTTGATGCCGTGTGAAATACGTAACTCTCAGAAGTTTTCAGACAAATGGTGTGTTGTCTGGCGCATTTTATTTATATGCTTTAAATGAAAAACTGATGGCTATTTCTATGGCAGACATGTATTTAGAGTTAATGCTATAAAAAAATGTTGCCACTTTAAGCACCCAACAATGTAGCTTGCTACTTGAAGTTAATTAATAGAAGTGGCTATAAAATATAAATATTTTGCACTAGACAAAGTCTTTGGTCAGTAAAAAAGCCGTAAAAATGAACGTAAAACTTTTTTTGCATTTTTAATTAATTGGTACTAAAATCTTAACTAAGTTTCATACACTTCAAGACATTTTGAGATTACAGAGAGTACCCGGTTATCATAAAGAATGGACATGTCTATAGGTAAGCCGCTTCATTGATTTTAGATTAGAATGCGGTGTGCGTCTAGGCGGGTTAACATCTCCGGGCCTCTTCAACATCTACATGAATGACCTGATCGGTGAGAATAAGAAATACCACACAAAAAGTTCAATTGACGCGAGAATCTTAGCACAGGTATAGTAAAAAAAAACGAAGGTAATGGAGCCATCTGTAACAACATTTATTTAATTATTTCACGTGTTGACATGAATGTACTATCTTTGCTATGGCCTAAGGCCTTCACATATTTTTCAATATTTACATATTTTACATTTCATAGATTAGTGTTCCATGACATTTAGTGACCATACACGTTACAAAACACGGTAAAAGCCTGTCAAGTACGCAGAAATATGCCCGCTAAGAGGATCCTAAATCTCTAATAAATAGTTCCGTATGTTTTCGTTTTGCGACGATCTTGTATTACGGAATAGGCCTACTGTACTATGGAAATTGGACCTTAACTCTTTGGAACAGAGTTGGAAGTTAATTTAAGGTTTAAAAGCAATATTCTAAACGCGTAAGAAGACCTTACGCGCTCACTTTCGCCGCACGTGAATTATGTATCGCTTGACTGCCTCGCTCTGGTGTAGCGGTTACTTCGCTGGTTGCTACCCAAGAGGTCCCGGGTTCGAATCCCGGGTCGGCCTGAAATTTGTTTCTGGGTTTTTCTGTCTTGAAAATTCTTGGACACAGCTCGGAGTCAGGAAGTTAGTGGTGATGACACCCCCATGCCTCGGAAAGAACGTTAAGCCGTAGGCCTTACGCCTGATCTCTCATCGGTCATATCGGACTGACATCTCACTGATTTAATGAGAGTGAAGGAACAGATAGTCCACTCGTGTATTACGCACACATCTGGGCACTGTTGAGCCATCGCCCATCACTGAAAATCGGTGGGAGAAAACTACTATTATGTGCGGTCTCCCGGTTTTTTCTCTCTCATGGAATTTGACGATTGAGTAAAGAGTTGTGAAGTCTCATGGTGAAAAAGAGCTCTCTGTCTTACTAAGGTTAAATATGTACAAATAAGGACCTAAACCAGAGAGCTAAGATATTAGTAGTACAAACCGCTTAAAATGCACAAACTTTACTACTGAGACTTTACTACTACGAGAGTACGAGAACTGGCTAAATCAGTAATTTAGTAGACGCTTCCGCGCGATATTATGTGATACGCAGTTTTGATTTCTAAAGCATTTCATTCATTTAGGACCAAGTTGGGGTCCTTATGACCGACACCAATAAAAGGTACTTTTTGTTTTCAGTTTCAGTTCAGTGTTACCTACAAAGCACTCTTATTTTATTCTAATTCCAAAACAAATGAATGAGCAACGATATAGACTAAGCGACGGGAAAATCGAGGATTGTGGTCGGAGTGAGAAATTAATTATTAATGCTGCGCCAACTTTTTTAATGGGATTAGATGGGATACTCGGCAGGAAACTGGAGCTGGGGGCGTGTGTGATCAAATATTCAAAGGATTGGGGATTTACACAGCACACTTATCGCTTCCGTGTTGGCTTTGATTAAATATTAAAGCTCAAATTAGCTGAAAGTAAATATTAATTAATTATTGTACAAACAAATGCCACATTAACTTGTCTTGCCTAGTTGCGTGATAGATAGGTAACTCAATTAATGGTTTAATGTGGCAGCACCGTTTGAATATTTCCGATTGTGCGTATTTTGAAGAAAAAATACCTTAATCAAATGTAAGAATGTCTATTTCAATGACCCCTGTATACGCGATGTGGAGGAATTCAGAGGAAAAATATAAACTTTGGATAATATTTATAACAATTTGATGTAATTTGTATGAAGTAAAAGAAACAACTCGTAAAATAGTAAAAACGTCAAAAAGAGAAGGAAAATGAGACATAAAAAAGAGTATAAAAACAGAAAAGAGTTCGGATTGCCACACCCTGGTCAGGTATTTTTTCTCCAAAACACGCACAATCGTAAATATTCAACCGCTGGTAACGACAATAAATGTCAAGTAATGGTTAAATTTGAACGATTAGTTGAGTTAACTATGATCAAGAAAACAAAACGTTATCGCCTGGTTAAATAACCGGTTAATAACTATCATAATTCTTGACTCAATCACGTTACCATCGAAAGTAATCTATTTAAATTCGATTTATTTGAAGGGCGTAATCGATAAGTCTTTAAATACATTATTAACACTAGTTCTAGAACTAATACGGGCCATTTTCAAGACGGAAAATAAAAACGTTTAGGGTGAAATCCCAAAATATCTACTGGAATTTTAGGCGAAAGGTAAATTTCGAACTGTACAATACTCCGTGATCTCTTTTGTATTTTTGTAAAACCGATCGTAGGGTTAAATCTATTTTAAACAGTTTTAATAAGTTTCTCAGATTCTTTATGTTTACTGTATTTCACACATTTAATTTATTTGTACTCAGTTTCAGGCATGCGTTACTTAATTTTTAACCACTTTGATGAACTGAATTTAAATATAGCTTTTAAAAATTCCTACGAGATCTACCAAGGCCACCAGATCTACAAGGCGTTGAATTAAACTCCCTACTATGGTCAAGTTTTTTTATTTTTATATAATGAATTAATTAATATTTAATATTGTTTTAAAATTAAATATTTTTATCAACAACCACGTTTTTACAGCTGCCAGTATCGACATTGTACCACAAAAGGCTGGTCAGTAAGCAACAATGACACAATTGCATTCCGGACGCGACGTGCGCAAGCGCCAGTGGACGCTGCGCGTTGCGTCATTGCCACAGGGTGACACCACGTTGCGTATCTTTTAGAAAATAAGAAAGAAAATACATTAATTCGACTCACAAACACATATACAATACACTGACTCGTAAACACATGTACAATAAACAGACACACACTTATTTAACATTAACATCGAGAATGAGTCGAAAAGGCACCCTCTCAGCATTAATAGTTCAATTCAATTCAATTCATTTATTCATATAACAATATTACATTGTGTTTGAATTCATAGGATAAATAATACTAAGATAACAATAAAAAATAAAAAAAATACAATACAAACGTCAAAGCCACTATAAAATAAAATGTCTATGGTTTAGTAAATGTCAAATCATATTATATAATATTAGCAAAGTACATTATGTCATAATTCAAATACATTACCCAAGCCAACACTTAATTAAATAATGTCAACTGCCGGATGGTGTTTTAAAATTGTACAAAATGATGTCAAAAATTATAAAATTTAATACTCTATTTATATTATTTAATACTACTTTCTTTGGGGATTTACAAATTCCTCTACAGAATAAAAACATCCTTCCAACAAAATATTCTTCAACTTTGATTTGAAGCTACTTGTGTAAACTAAGTTTTTTAATTCGACTGGCAGCTTATTAAATATTGCAACTGACTGATAGTACGAACTCTGCTTGACTATGTTCAGATGGGGTACATATTTGTAATTAAAATCTTTCCTCCTTGTGCTCTCTCTAATATTTTTTTCTTCTGGGGTCTCATAGTCACTGATATGCTTTGCAAAATTCGTCAGTAGAACCAGAATGTATAAACTTGGAACAGTCAAAATGCCAAGTCTTTTAAAGTGCTCGCGACACGACTCCTGTTGTTTAATACGGACAATGGTTCTAATGGCTCGTTTTTGCTGAACAAAAGCCTTATGTATATTATATTGATAACTGCTTCCCCAGCACAATATACTATAGCGCAATCTTGATTCTACCAAGGCGTAGTATACCAGCTTTAGATGTTTTTCATCTGCTTCATCGCGCAGGCTCCTCAACACGTAGCAGGCAGAGCTTATTCTATTCTCAATGTCATCTAATTCATGTTTCCACTTTAAAGTATCGTCAATATTTACACCTAAAAATCTAGTCACCTGTACTGACTTCACATTTTTACCATTTAACTTGCACTCTAAGTTATCCCTATTCCTTATGTTATTTCGGAACAACATAGCGTTAGTTTTACCGGTATTAACCAAAAGACCATTTACAGTAAACCAGTTTTCCATAGTTTCCAACGTTTCATTTACACTTGATTCCAGATTAGATAGTGATAATATAGTGGCAGATAAGATAGTGGCAGCAAGATGCATGCCACGACACTGATTTTCAATGATATCTTTTTGTTTTAGGGCCGATTTTTCAATGGTCAGATGAAACTCATTAGACTGATTAATTATAAAGCGACAGATTTAAAAAAAATACAGTTACGTATGATGCTGAGAATTAAGTGATGTTTTCAAATTAGCCACATTGTATTTTGTTCGAGTAATATTTATTTTTTGACTATTGAAAAATCAGCCCATTAAAATAAATAATTCATGAAAAGTGAATTTGATTCTATAAGAATGCATTTTTAACTATGGTTTATTTTTTGCTTCCAATATTGTTTGAGTTATGATTCGGGAAAAATGGTCGTTACTTTGTTTCCATTATGTAGCTATACTAATATTATAAGTTGAAGAGCTTGATTGTTCGAGTGCGCTAATCCCAGGAACTACTGGGCCGATTTGATTTTTTTTTTGTGTTGGATAACTTATTTATCGAGGAAGGCTATAAACGATCACGTTGCGACAGGACGGAGCAAACTCAAAACGCGCAAACGCAGTCGCGGGGGAACGCTAGTAGTTATATAATTTGACAAGTTGATATTGATACTTATTTCACAAATTTTCTAAGAAGCTCTTCACACCTACTTAATTTACCAATTTTAACCAACATCGCAGTCGTCCTCGATTTTTTCTACAGGCAGTAAAAATACTACTTGTCCTTCAAACTCGTGGTCACAACACAAATGCGTCCATCGGTAGCACTCACGCGCAATACAATAAATAAGTAAGCGCTCCTAACGCAGCGAAAGTGATTATCATGCCATTACCGCTTTTACTAGGGGTGTCGAAAATTCACAAGTAATCTTCTTTAAAGCACAAAAAAAACTAGGAATGATAATTTTACTAAATACTAGTTAATCTGTGAGGACATGAGTTGAACGTATAACGGTCTGGGGATCCGTTATAGAACCATTATAATAATATAATAATAATAGTCCCCCTAGCTGATTTCGACTACGGTGGCCAGTCACAACGACTAACCGACTGCGCGGGACATATTATAGTGCACAAGTGTGTGCGCAAACACAGGTGCACTCTCTATTCCTTTCACTCTCATAGCCCGATGGGACAGCAATCTGACACGACCGGAGAGAGATCAGGCGCAGGACCAACGGCTTTACGTGCTTTCCGAGGCACGGGGGTGAAACACCGCCAACTTCCAAACTCCGGGCTACCCTGAGAATTTCTGAACAGAAAAACTCCGGTACATATTTTTTGCCCGACCCGGGAATTGAACATGGGACCTCCGGCGCAGCCGTCGCTATAAAATGCGACCCTCTCACCGCTGCGCCACCGAGGCAGAACCATTATATTGATTTCCTCGCTACCTAAGTAAGCTGGAAGAAAACATTTGTGAGGAAACCTTCTAGTAACCTGGTTTGCAGTTAATAATTTGGCGTTGCCGGCAAAATTTAAAGAAAATGGATTTATTATTTAAGGACATCACAAACACACACACACAATCCAATCCAGCATGACAAATTTACATAATACAAAACAGAAAAAAACAATAAAAAAACAAAAACAGAAAAAAATAATCATTTAGTGCGTGCAACGGTGTGCCCACCCACAGATGAATAATAAATGTATCTGGTGCCGTGTGTCAATGATGTCCAAATCAAGAGGACCTCACTTAGCATACGCCAGGTCCCGGAAGGCCCTGGCGCTGGTTTTCAGTGGACTCTTGCTGAGTGAGGTACACGGAAAATGGCGCCAACATCACGTCGAAAATTGTCGTATCATAGGTGGGAATATTGAAGCTACATCGCTTTAATATTAATCACAAATTTTTATATTGATCAAAAAATTAAAAAAAATGTACTCTTAAATTGCATAAGTTGCCGACAACTTAAGCCATATAGTTTCCATACTTCCACGGCAACGGCACATCTATATTATGTATATGCAGTCGCTTTTTAAACCAAATGACACCAGCGACATCTGAAATTGAGGAGGTAATAAATACACTTCTGAAGATTGCCAAGAGAGTGTTTGTGTCCAATGACCATGTTAACCGGTTACTTTCAATGTGTGACAACCCTGCGGATTACGCAACGTGAATTATTAATTTTATTGTTTATTAACGGAACGTTATAATTAAATCTTACACTGGTTCGCTATTACATGACAGCGCGATTTGGACACATGTAATTATCGACTGATATTTTTTACTTCGCTTTTACAAAAAACTAGAAATAACTGTAACATAAATAAAATTAATCACTTTTACTTGATACCTACTTTAAGCAGTGCCTTCCTGCGTTTTTATAGCGTTTTGATTAAAACATGTTGCCCAACTGAAAACTCTATTCCCACATCCTGAGATAGCCCAAAATCGTTGGTAATTATGAGCTCACATATAATATAAATTGTACCACCACCACTGTAACGTTTATGTACTGTATATGTTTTATGCAGAGAAATTTACATTTCATTTCATTGATAAGTTATATTTTTAATCGTCGATCATTATATCTGTAAGAATAAAATATACATCACAGCAATTTATTATAAACTACTTTTGTTTCAATCATGGTCATCCTACATTTGTATAGTGGTTCACATGCTATTTCAGGTCATGCTAAGGTCAGAACCTTATGCCTTTAGAATAAATCTGCAAAGTTCAAGGCATCAAAGTTTTACGCTAGTAATGGCAAAAGCGCAGTGACAAGAAACACAATCGATTTTAATAACTTATTCTTAGATAAGTATAGCACTAAGTATTAGAGTTGATCGTCCACCGCCAGCTAATTCTACTTTGGTTTGGTTAGCTCGCATAGTTGAGCTAGTTTAACAAACATTTGTGACTACCTACCCTACTCGCACTTAGTTCGAGAGAAAGACTAAATAAATCGTCAAATATATCCCATACACTTGCCATCAAGTCAAATATTAACAAATTCAGTTGAAGCAATAAAACGACATTCGGTATTTATTTAACCCTGACCGGCGATCTTAATATTCTGACAATGAACAATTATAAGAGTACAACATTGATTAAAACGATACGACTTCTTCAATTGTAGTTAGTAGACAAGAACCCTGGAAGTTAGATCTTAGATTTATAGCAGATCTTGCTGTACTTAAATAGGAATAGTTGTGACATAAAAGTTTTAAACTTTTCAAAGTCAGGCGCCAGCAAAGTTCGTGGCATTTAGAATTCTATCTCAAGCTAAATAATGTTATTTGTCACAGAAGCATGGTGAAGCTCCAGTTGTACACGCTTCTTTCACGGAATGGCTATGGGAGAAAATGTAATGGTTTATTTGTTACTCCGCGGTTGGCGATCCAAAACGGATGTCATTTATAAAGCTTTATAAAAAACTAATTCCTGAGCTAGTAGGAACTACACTACACTCTACTAATCTTCAAATCTCTGGAACGACTTAACTGTTTTTGAAATTCTGTTATCTGTAAAAAGACACGTCAGTCCTGAGTAACAGACTAAATTGCATTGCTTTAAATAAAATATTTTACTAAAATTTAATAGATAAAATTATTTGTATAGATTGTATCTTCTGAAAACTGTTAGGCGTCGAAATCATACCCATTCGACATTACACTAATTTATATAAAACACAGGAAAATTTAATATTTCCCTCTTAAATGCAGTACCTGCTACAGTATTCTGTTCGAGCATGAAAATAGTTTGAAGCTCTATCCGACATTCCGGTCATGGCCGCGGTCTCCGGCAGATTCGGTCGTATTGTGACCAAATTGGATTATAATGTGGCGCTGTGCGGACTCGGATGAGCTACGAGCTCAATATTTGTTCGTCGGAGTTAGTTTGAAGAATGGTAACTGGGATTTTTCACTATGATTTTAGGGTTGGAGCTAGTGATTCATATCTATCTCATGGCTACAATTGACACCTTCGCAATACAAATACCAGACATTTTGCCTCAGCTATGTTGGTAACGGATGATTTTTCTACAATCTCCGTGAAAACATGTGTCCGTGATTTAAAGAGCACGTTGAACTACGGATGATTCCGATACTAGGTATAAAATAAAGAGACAAATCATGCGCATGACTCATTGCAAAATGTTACGTAGTATTTTTTTTTTGGAGACGAGAAAAGTAGCTATACAAAAGAATAAAACAACTAAAATAGAATATTTTATGAAATATACGCCCCTTAATCATAATAACTCAAACGGTATTTTAAACCTATTTTAGCTATAACACTGTTTTGTCTCATTATTTCGTGGTGCTGTCATCATGTGACAGAAAGTGACAAAACAGTGTAATAGCTAAAATAGGTTTCAAAGACCGTTTGAGTTAATATGAATAAGGGGGATAGAAGATAAACGCGCGTAAGACAAATACAAAACTCATTATATAAGTTGCACACTTCAGGAAGTCCAAACTCATTACCACTGTTTACCTTCACACTGCAAAAGGGCACACAGAGGAAGCTGCAGTGCCTATTGCGTAATCCGATAGCAGCGCAGTTACTACCTGCGCAAACTGACATTACGTCACGCGTTAGCGCCGTGCAAATCTCATTTCCCGTTTCAGCGTGATGTACAGGTGACATGAAAAGCGCTTGCTGGTAATGCACAACAGTACCCTTACTGGTAATGCACAACAGTACCCAGTAATTACGGTGGTGTTACTCGCTAGCGACGACGTTTTGTATGGAAAATGTTAGTTCTGCAAGTGACCGCTAGGGGCGCTGTGCAATTTTCCATATACTTTTTTTGCGCTAGCGAATAAAACCGTCGTAAACCCATGGTAACGGTACTGGGGGCCTATTGCGATTTTGCTTTAATCCGTTCAAGTTCCTGGCAGTTCAATTCCAGCTAGCTAAGTCGCCAAATGGGTATTGCGGTCCAATTTAAGAAAAAAAAGTAACAATTCCTCACTCGCTCAATGGTCGAAAATGAGGCTTGGAAATTGGTCAGAGTTAAGACATCGCAATACAAAATTAGCTAATCCATTCAAAAGCACAACAGCTTTACTTTCAATCGAGATCAATACGCACCGTGAATGAAGTAATAACTACGTACTTTTCCTGAGAATATTAAGTAACTATATGTGATTACTTACTTATTGAAAGTGACAAGGCCTTTGAAACTTTTTCTAGGGAGCCTAAGCTCTATAAGTGCCTAGACTAATTATTCACAATTAAAAATGTAACGCAGTACTGAGAAAGGCTTGATTGAAAGAAAACTGGCCCACATAACAGCTTTGAAATTTCGGTGTACAATAAACAGTTTGCTGTTTTGATCTCTGAACACAACCATTCAAGTTTTTAGAATATTTCCTCTCCTGGATTTAATTTATGAGCTCGTGACGTAAAGACAAAAACCATCTGTCATTTTCCACGACAGAACTCCAGCAATATTAACCCCGATCTCTCTGGATTCCCGATTTGCAATCTGCTGTCCACACTCAATATACATGCTGAATATTGATGGAATGGTCTTTATTGGATGGATATGCGCGCCATGTTAGCTGTGTCAATATTTTGGACGTCTCTATGTATTTTGATGGCGATCGACAAAATTAAAAAGCATTTTTGGGCGACCGACTTTTTTTTATAAAATCTATATTTTAACTCATTGTAAAATATTACTTTGAGAGAAACTAAAGATAATAGGAATCGTAGTATAGGTGATGCAAAACGTATAACCATGAGTACCTTATTTAATTAATTTTAAAAATGGTACATGAAACATTTTTACGTATGGCCTTAAATAGTTCGAAATGTATTATGTATACCAATTTTTATTTTATTGCACTAATTCAATATCTATCAACAACTCTTAACTTGTGTAACTTATAATTCCAGGTATTTGTCGTCTAATAAAATATCAAACGCTATGTTACTTTCGTTTTAAGCCTTTTATTATCCTATATCACAATCCGCAGTGTCTTCCACGGGACTGAACCTGCGACCTTACCTTATTCCCGCTAGGTAGACTAACATGCCTAAGCCGAATGACAGTTTTGAGCTCTGTGTTAGATCAAGAGCTGTGAACTTTGTAAGAAAAAAAAAGAATTCAAGTACTTATTATTCAAATTATTTATCAAAAAACATATTGTGTTCTGTAATCTTTGAATTTATTTTTTCAAGTCAGATAAATTGATGATGAAAGCTTCAATGATATAAAAAAACTGACAAAATGATGATAGCAACTGGCTTGTCTCAAACAACTTTGAATAAATTGTACAAGTTTATAATTTTTAATTTATTACGCGTTTGCGTAACCAGTTTCAAACAGGGGCCAACTCCAGGTGCCAAAAGTTTTTTTAATTGTTCAAACTAAAAGTACGTATAATCTCGTTAATTATAATTGCTGTCTCCTCAGATTCCGCCAGGAATCCGGAGCTGGTATTCTATTCTGCAACATTACGTTCTTATTATCGATTCTAGCCGTCTCTGTTGCTCATGCCAACCTGCTTTTAAGTTTGAAAGGGAAAGCTATATCCGAAAATACGGAAAAGCCTTTGGCTCTTAGGACACTCTTACAGATTTAGAAATGTTTATAACCTATAACGGGCAAAATGGGCGCCATCAAGTACCCATCAACTAAAACAATGCCGCACAGAATGGGACCATGACAACGATGTCATAATGGCTACAAAATACAGTACTGGCAGAGTTTAAAGAGTTATTTATAACCCTATTGTCTTATCATCCTTTTGTACGTCAACAACGCGCAAGAGTTGCATTAAGGCCGTCTTATTCCGTCAAATTATCTCATAAGCCCCGCCCCCTTGTTAAAAGTGCGGGGCGCTTCCCCCACCAGCACCCCCGCACAAAACTTTTTCTGTCAACTTTGTCTTACAAATCTCGTGTATAATTAAGCCATCTAGTGTTTATTTAAGGAACAAAATTTTCTTGAATAAGATACTTCATGCGCTTTTGTAAGTAACATACCCACGCCATCTAGCAGAACCCCTAAGAACTTTTACAAAATGGTTTCTTTAGTACACCATACATGCTTTTTAGTCTAAACTTTAATCGAAAGAACAAGGAACGCAAAGAGTGGCATTTCATTCTCACACGACTGGTCAGCACTTTATGCCAGCAACCTGTAACCATTATAAAAACAAGAAAGAATATCCAATAACATTTATTATATTCTTTATTGCACTTATAAGATGTACAGAAAATAGGTACAAGAAGTCACAATGTGAACAAAGGTGGGCTTATCCCTAAAAGAGACCTCTTCCAGCCAACCCATAGGTGTAGGAAATGTAATGTAATAACATTTAGGTTGTTTTTATTAAGATCCTTTTTGTCGACACAGTTATAGTCTCACTACTATCTTCCATCAGTCTTCCAATTGATGATGACTGAAGACCATTACAGATATGGCACTTCAAATTTAGGGTTCCGTACAAACCAGTAGGTATATAAGTCAAAGTTCACCCATCACGAAAATTTTGTCATGGTTTTTTTTTACACACTGAAATTCATAACATTTCAAATCATCATCATCATTCTCTTGCCCTGTTCCCAGTTTATCTAGGGTCTGCGCAGTATGTTTCACGCTTCCGTTTAACATTACAAATATGGAAAGCTAAATTAAAGACAAAGGTTTCTTTATCGTTTCAGTAATCCTTTAATAATATCAAAGTTTTTTATTTACTAGTCGTCTCCCGCGACGTCGCCCGCGTATATTTTGGATGTCCCGTGAAATGGTTCAAGTAAATTAATGGTTTAAAGTAATTACTATCGAGGTCACCCACACCACGCTTAAAATACTCGCTTAATATCAGCCTGAACTATAAAAATGACTTGACTATCATGTGTTAGAAAGTAAGAAAATAGTAAGGCAAAAGTAGTTAGTAGTAATCTCTCATTTAGATGCAATACTTTTTTCGGCGAAGTTCACTATCAAATATACTGAGCATTGAACTTGGCTATCATTTTTCACATTGATGTTTTTGTTGGGATATCATAACTTTTTATAGAAATATTTATTTGCTTATTCATAAATCATTAATACATATTTTGTGCAAGCTTCCATCCACTTAATTATAACGGTTTCAGACCCTACAATTAAAAAACTTTCTTTTGTTTTCAGATTTTTTCCTTCGCTTACACATTATTACCTAGCTAGATGCCATATTTCAACTGTCTAGGTTTGTTAATTAGAGCACCGCACCCACACAATTACTTTGATAAACCATATATGGTTTTGCCATGTTTGACTTTTTGTAGTCTAGCTTATAGACCTTTTTTACTATAAAACTGTAATTTGGCATGGGTTTCTTTATATGCTAATCACACCGCCTAAAATATGTATTTTAAAATATTTTTGGGACACCTCCCTACAAGGAATGAATTATGATGAGCATGAGTTCCTACACCGAAAGGGCAACACCAGGGTTTATCTCATGAATCGTGATAGTAAGACAGTTGAAATTTTCAGGAAGGATGTATTCATGTTGCCGTTGAAAAAACAAAAACTTAAAAAACAGTTTTTTTTTTCAGGTTGCTCTCATACAACTTATCTACTCTGATAATGATAATAATGAGGGGCTGCCCCATTATTAGGACTTCATATCTTTTGTATGGGACTCCCTGACAACAGATATGATGTTTATGCCATTTTCATAGATAATGGTACGGAACCCTTCGTGACCCCGAAGCGCCATTTCGCGCTAACTACAAGATTAATAGAATTATTATGTGTCACAAACACCAAAGTTGTTTTGGATATTCAGTAACAGCAATTTGAGGAACAACGGTTATAAAAATAAAATTAAGACAGTCTCCACACATTTTCGAAAGAACAAAATTGAAAAAATTATTCAGATTTGACATTTCTGAATGCAAATATAATTGGATTATACTGAGTAATCTCTATGTTCGTCGCTCAAGTCCATGTCACCAAATAAGAGATAGATAGTCAATGCATTATTACTACACGATTCAGAAAATGTGTACGTACGTACGTAAATAACATGGAAACCTGAGTTCCATACACGAAGAGAGCTAGACCGACCTTAACTTAACCTCCAATGTTTGTATTTTGTCACAGGAGTCTAGATGTAAATAAATAAATAAAATTAAAATAGACCTATCACCTAATAATTTTCTCCCTCCCTCAAATTCATATAATATTTTCTCGTCTCCAATATACTAGAGTCACCAGGGCACAGCTTTAGCATTTGAGATTACTGCTAAACCTACAGTTATGGTTTAGCTCTGATTTTTCCAAATAGAGAAAATGTTCAAAACTACAAAAATTTGACATGAGTGTTTTATGCTTTTTGTTTATATTGTTACTATAGAAACGGATTCATCTCTACGATTGGTACAAAAATATAGTTCATTTATTCACATCAATTATATAATATGTCGCTACAGCCTTTCTCTTTTTATTTTGCTTAACACGTAGAGGTTGGGGGTTCCATCCTCATGGCATTGAGGAGATTTATCCGCATGGTGATGATGTTTTTGATACTAATTTTCTTTTTGAAATTTATTTTCATTGTTATGTAGTTTTTTTAATAGGATTTGCTACTTTAAAAAAAAACCTAAAAATTTAATTAGTTTTTATTTTTAATTTTTTTTATTTTATATGTTAAAATGTCCAAAAATTAAAATAAATACTTATTTCGTTTTCTAAAAAAATATTGTGACTATGTAGAAAAATATTCATGATACCCCCGATTTGAACTCGCGACCTTTGATTAGTATAAGACTGGTGCTGATCCAACTGAGCGTGACGCGGCGCGGCGAAATTAGCTATTATTAGTTCTTAGGTGTTTTACGTAATTAAGTACGCAAATAAAATTGCAAAAATTGACATAGGTCCAGCGTTCGCAGTGGCGTCAAGGGGAATGAGGAAATGGTATCTCGTGCTTGTCATTTGAATAAAAAGATAGCGCTATTTCTGCTTGCATGTATAGAATAGAGATGACACGACGATCAACTGTTGCGTCAAAGTCGTTGCGCGAATCACCATCGTCACAAGAGTGAGAATCACTAAATCAGTGTTTTATGAATGAAAATGTTAATAAAACTGGAAAAAAACGATTGGACGCCCTAAACATCTTTGGTGTCTAAAGTAATCTTAAAAAGACAATTGGAAGAATTTGCTGCTTGTAAGAAAGAATACAGACTAATGAAAAAAATGGACCTTTCTTTGCCTGAACATAACACCGATAAAAACTTAAAAAAAATCATTTGATTCATAGCTGAGATCTCACTTATGTGGTCAAAATGTACATTCTTATAATCCCCTGTTCCTCACATCTGTGTAGCTTGAGCAAATCAAGATCAAAAAAGTCGAAATAGGTCAAATAAAGTGTTTTTAGATATTTCGTTATTCTGATCTAAATAACAAACATTTTGAAATCATTTTAACATGTATATGTGTAGAATGGAATTACCTACTAAAATATGTGATTTTCATAAATATAAGTCCAATAATTTGAAAACTACATAGAAAATACGAAAAAAAAGGGGCCCACTTCTGAGGCAATTATTATCGAGCAAAGTAATTACAATCGTGTTTCCAACCACAATCCAGCTTTCTAGTAATCTTCTTCTATAACATATATAGATTCGAGATTTAAATAATTAGTGTTTCCATGTTAAAACTCAATCGAAACATCGTAAAAATGGAATATCTAAGCCTTAATTTATTAGGTATAACGAAGCCTATAATTTTCAGATAGATTTTTTAAAATCACCCATGATATAAGGGACGTTTTTTAGGAACCGCTACACCAAGAGGGTATAATCTATAAGTTCACCTCTTATATATATATTGCGAACTCTCCGTTTGGTTAGATGCACTATAGAACCATCTCTAATCATCCTGCAAAATGATTGCGTTTCTATAAAAAATATTCTTTATTATTACATTATTCATCTACATATAACTTGGACGGGTTAATTTATCCGATAAGTCTTATTCTAAAGCTGAAATGTTTATTTAGTTGAACCTGTTAATATCAGAATTGGTGCATCTAATTATCGAAATATTGTAATTTAACTTCTTCTCAGCACACATCGCCTTCTGATAGGATATTTTTAAAAGTTAATTATAAAATGGAGGAGAAATATTTTCAGCACACATTACCTACCTACTAATTATTCAGTTTAGCAACAAGATTATCTTTTAAAGTTTATTAAAACTGGCGGATAAATATACTTACCTTTCATATGCCTTTATACCTCGTTAAAAAAATAGTACTATTGCAAGATACCATGTGTTTGTACCTGTTTGTACTTACCCTATTTTTTTTTTTTTTAATTTATTTACCAATCAAAGAAACATTACAGAAATATTTAATACGAAAGTCGCATTCTAAAACCACTGAGGTTTGTATTGACGCGACCTGAGTCGTCGTTTAAATACATTATAGTAGCAGTAGGTATGAAAACAATAACATATTAATAAAGACCATGTAACAACCAAATAGGAGGAATCGAGAAAACGCACATCTGCCAACGGATTCAATTATAAGTTTTCTAGAAAGTGTAATTTTAACTTTCGATTTATATTTTTTATATTAAAACTATCGCGCAATTCAGTAGGCAAGGTGTTTATCAGTCTTGGAATAATAAAACTCGCCGTTCGCTCCCCGTACATGTTGTTTGCTCGACTAGTTTGTAGCTTCCTACTGCTCACCGCGCGCGTACACACGGGGTGATTTATTGCCTGTTTTAATGTGTCGTCAAAAAAGTGTTTTTTTAAAAGTACATATTTTAATTGCGTATGGACTGGGAGAATATTGCAGTGCTTGAATAGCAAACTGTCATCATCGTGAAGTTGACGACGGATTTTATCTGAAACAATGTTTTTTAGGATTCGTATCTGGAGTGTGTATATTTTATTCAAGTAAGTGTTAAAAGTGCGTCCATAGCTTCCTAAACCGTATAGAATATATGTTTCTGCAAGAGAGTGATACAGCATTAGCTTTACACGGAATGGAATTCTCTTTTTTAAAATTATAATATTGGCCAAGAAATGCCTTAATTTGTTGCAAACATGTTCAATATGCTTATGCCATGTAAATTTACTATCGATCTGTAGTCCAAGGTATGTTTGTGTTGTGACAAGATCTATGGGTGGACAAACACAAGAGTTGCTCCTGGTGGAGTGGAGGCAATTGGGACCCTAGTGTAAGAAATTGAAAGAAAGAAAGAAAGAAAGAAAGAAAATGAATTTATTAATTTAGGACATCACAAACACACACACATTTGAACGAGTTCTAAAAAAAATTGCGTCTATATTGACCGTATTGTACGCGCTATAACAGTCCGCGATATATCTCTCTAAGACTGCCATTTGAGGCACGTTATTAGGAACAAAGAAAGCAATTCGATATCGATTTGGTTACATCGATTGCCAATCGATTCGTATAAGGCACATAATAGGCCATAATATCCATTTAACAGTAACACAACTACATGATAATTGTGAGTAGTTGGCAAAACTATTTAATCTCTTACGGATGTGTTTATCAACATTATTTTGCTTACTCGCCCGCCGGCGTCCTTTCCATCCGTGAGGCTTGGGCGTGCTAGTTTTATTTGAAGCTTACTTTTATTTTGTCGAACAGACATAATTTAAATAAATTCTTAATCCAAAGTTTGTATCAGTTACATTTTATGGCTATGCCGTAGCTAATTAACATGTATTTTATACAATTACTGAAGTTATTATGCATTGTTGTGTATGTCATTAATAATTAATTCAAATGCACATGAAAATTAAATACTGAACAAAATATTAAAAGTTCAGTATTACACAAAACGAATATTCATGATTTCAAGTGACATTTCATTTCATTAATTAAAGCCAAATCATTACTGCAACTGCAGCTTTTAGTGGCATTTACACGAAACGATTATTACCATACGGCCACTACCTACGCCGACTGAATTATTAATGATTCCAAGAGTCTGGGAAATGGGTTATACATTTTCATACAGGGGCCCAATTCCACTATTTACAACACGAATCGTTTGAGTTTAGTTTAGGTAGCAGTTCGTTTAGAGTTACGCTCAAAAATATGACACAAAACAGTATTCCACTATTCATTCTACCGAACTTAGGCTAAACGCAAGACGAAACGCAGCGTAAACAAACAGGCAAGCACAGATTAGTAAGAGTATGTCCGTCCATAGACAGATACTTAGATTGGAAAGCCCTTTGAGCGTTTAGGACCTTAGAAAGATTTGAAATGCAACCTGTGGTGTCGCTAGCGTCGTTTTATTTATATTTTAGCAGATTTTGTGCAGATTTGTTTTTTTATAGAATTGTATTTCTCATTAATAACAGGATTGGATTTTAAATAACACCCTAATTGAAACTAAAAAATGAGCTATATTAAATACTTGTAACTTGTAGTTTTAAAAAAAAATGAGTAGTGTCGATCATTAAACATAATCTAAATAATTTGAGACAGCAATGTTTTCGACGGCTCTTGCTTGAGGTATTTAAATTATTTAAACTTTTCAATATTTCACTTGATCCTCCCTCATGATCAAGTATTTGTCAGTGACTCGACTGTTGGTAAATATTTTTCTTTTCTTATTTTAGTTACAAAGACATTCATACATAGTTCAGTTTGACAAAACTGGCCGGCTATAGGAAACGGCGCTAGCGTGGCGCACGTGGCAATCCCAGGTAGATAAAAAGACAAAGGGCCTTCCCTTTGTCTTAAAAGTTAATAATATTAAAAGTTATTGTTCTTGTTTGCGTACCTTTACCGCTTGCGTGACGTTGCCAATCTAGCTAGCTATTGTGTTATCCTAAACAGCTTTACAGCTGGCAAGTAATAAGTACCCTAAACATTCCGTTATCTATTTTGAAAAATACTCACGTGCTATTTATAGAATAACTTACCTATTGACTTGGCAGACGGTAAAATCAGTGAGCAGTTTTCTTGTCATTAGATGTTTATATCATCGAGAGATGGCACTAGCGTTACTTTAGGAAATAACTTTTAGAACTTTATTCAAGAATTATAGCAAAGGGCTATTGCTTTTTGCCAACGTAAATAATAAACAGTAAAACAATATTAATGTGAACTTTTAGTACATAAAGGACATATAAATGGCAAAACAATTGTATCCTAATTAATACATAAGTCAAGTCATTAACGTATTTTACAATATTTCATTACGCACTTTTATTCTTTGTCCATGGTTTTCCGCCAACGTGAAAAAAAAAGTTCCTAAACTGACCATAACGCCATCTGCTGTAAAACGGTGGCAGAAAAATGCTCGCTCATTAAAGGTTTACACATCAAATCGGCTATGGTTCTAAAGTCGTGTTGTCGATAATTATTGATTGATTCATATCTATGGTATGATGAGCGGTTGTTTAATATGGTTACTTTCTTGCTTCTCATTAATGGTTTTTATTTTAACATTGTAAATCGTAACGTGATGAATCGATTCATTACAAACTCGATATATTTTTTATAATCTATGCTTGCAACTTTCGATTTATTAAAATTACATCGGAGCACCACTAACAGACGTTCAATGATTGGTTGAAATAATCGTCATCTATTGGTGGATTCGTAAAGTTCTTCTTCAGTTGCGGTTCGGTCGACCTAAACGTCAAAACATTAGTAGAATATGAATCGGCTAATGTTCGGTCGAACGATAAAGTTGAGCTAAACCACAACCGAACCGCTTTAGTGGAATAGGAAATGTGACGTTTAGTTGATTATCGTCACCGGTTGAGTTTACGTTAAGTTCGATTTTGATAGTGGAATTGGACCGCAGGTTGTGGCCTGTACTAGTAGCAATATTTTAAAATAAGCCATAAAAATAAATTTATTGTTATTTTGTAACAAAATAAATGGAACTAGCAATGTATTGCAAACAAATGTGCCCAGTCATAAAACATAACGTTGTCATATATAATAACTTTGGATTACCAACTATATCTCTGAGTTAAAGCATTTATAGCACTCTGAGGGGTAATTGTGTAAAGCAATCGTATTCATTTGACAGTTCAAAACGTACGATATGATCTGTCAAACCTTTTGTTCTTTGCCGTTTGACAGATCATATCGTACGTTTTGAACTGTCAAATGAATACGATTGCGTTACACAATTCCATACCTGATCCGGTCAAGTTTTTAGTCCTGTTATAGGCCACACGCTGTATATGAAGCATGAAAATAATATGCGTGATTTCCAAAGCATACTTAGGCGTTGCATACGCCTAATACCTGTCAAACTCCATACAAAAAACATAGCTGTCACCTTTAGTTAAGTAAAGTACGATGATGCAGCAATCGAGCCCTATGTAAAATCGTAGGGTGTAAATCTGTATTATTAATAACTCACCTCTCCGAATCCATGCTGACTCAGTCGGAATCCAGTTTTGCTGGTAACTGCAACAAAAAACAGAATTGTTTATATTTTCAGTTATTTGAGCTCAGTCTTGTTAACAGTTGGGGTTTTTTGTTAAAACTTTGAGATTTTTCTAAAGTATGCATGCAAGGAAATTGAACTCCAGTTATGTCAAAAAAAAGTGTTGAGTTTATCGGGCTTAAATATTGTTAGATAAAATGAACTAAACATAAGATTTTGTAAATTTTATTAATCCTTAAAAAAATACTAGATTTACTGGGAAAATACTGCAATATTTCAAACTGTTACAAGAATCAATTCAGGCCACGTAGTTCAAAATCGTGAGTCGTGATCTACAGACCAATTGACAACACAGACGCTGCGAAAGGTCCCAAGGACAATTAAATAAATAAATGTTGCTATAATCCACTCATTCAAATATGAATGTTGGTACTTCATGTCAAAATTTAATCAGTCAGGTATCAAACGACTGCCGAGAGTCGCATAATAATGGAATTTCTATTGTGTCTCGTTCACACATACTTGACGAGTTAAGATAAAAATGTATAACTTAGTAAACTCTGCCGAAATTTTAAATAAAGACTACTCATGAATATGAAGAACTTTTACTATAGGGCCGATAGTCAAATCAAGAAAAAGACAGCTACTTTTTACAAAAGTTCAGTTGAAAATTACTTCCATAAAATATTAGTAAGTATTTTAGGTACCAAATTATTTTACTTGTTATGTAACATGTGAGAAGCGTTGATCATGATAAGTTATTTTAACCTTGTTCCACGGGATTAGATTCAAAATATGGTTGCGATATCGCAGGTAAAATCTTTTATATGTAATAAAAACTCGTCAGTAAGGGCTTCAACACTATTTATTTCTCTCACACATTCTTCCCTCCATTTTACATCGATCAGAACTGTCAAACATGTGTCAATACTTATCTGTCATTTTTACTTTTTTTTTCAGTTTTGGCTATGGCCTTCGCCCATACAGCCAAGTTGTCAGTCCATTCGTCACAAATAACCGAATGAGGCGATTAAATCGAACACTCATAATAAACTCAATGGTTTTATTTCAACGATTGCTAACATATGTGTTTAAAATAAATTGACTAAGCACTAAATGGTCTACGATCGTGATCTAAACTAATAGAAAACGTTAGAAAGACCCTTTTACACTTATCGCGCACATAAACGTAAAGGTGCGGAAATTGGAAATGCCTTCATGATAAACCTAACATTCCACTTACTCTTAAAACGAGGTATGAAACCATTACCGTTATAACGATAAATAAAGAACGTGAGACAAAATTGTTAGGAGTAAGGATGTTTTTAGAAAGACATACCAATCAGTATTGAAATAAAATATTTACATAAATAAACCGTCTTTTTCACCATCAACACAAAAGATTTGAATTTTTTCTCGTCTCATTTATTTAAAAAAAAAGATTGTATGAACTGCTTGTAAAAGCAAGCAAGTTGTTCAAAAAAAGGTCTGCTGTGTGTTATAAAAAAACTTACTAAAATTATAGTCTGTTGTACAAATGACTGATAACTCCAAATAAATCAATTTTTTTTATTGAAATTCAATGGAAATAAAACAAAATATAAGCATATTTTCCGAAGTCAAACTTAGTTATTTGTCTATTTCCGTCGCTCAGACGAACTTGTGCAAGGAAATCCAATCTACAGCCAAATCGGTTTTCCTAAACAAAGAACATTTCCTACTAGAAAACAGCATTTAGCAACGAAATAAATTTTAAATGCGATTACTCGACAAATAGACATTTTTATTTTTATTTTATTGACGACGATTTATGTCGAAAGTTTTGGCCTAGTACCTTTTTTGTCAGTTTTATATTTTATATTTGAGGCTAAGTACAAGATCGCACCCGGTGTCAAGTGCGGATGGGATGGGGGATCTACACATGATACGTATCTGCTTAAATCCAAAGTCTCGAAAAAGCTATCTTTTTCGCTCAAATCATACACCCACTTTTCAGTCTACGATGATACATTTCCGACGTTTGCCGAACCACCTTTTCAGCTTCATTTAACAAAAGATAAGTGCAATAAATCCAACAAATCGTCTATATTTCATTTTCCGATAAAAAGCTCTAGACTGCAAACTGGTGAACCACTTGAAGGTCCCTACAACAAAGACCATCTGAATTTCTAAACCTTCACAGAATAGATAACTATGAACTGAATAGTAATATCACTTTGACACTCACAGGTGTGTCTGTAAAACCATTAATATTCCTATCGGAAAGGGATAATAATTCTATGGTTAAAACATAAGTGAATTTATCAAACACACAGACCTGGATTACATTTAAAGTTTGATAAAGGCAACTTTTTTAAGATTTCAAAGGCACGGCATAGTGAGCTACGGACAAAATAAGCCTAATGCTTTTTAGGTGATTAGTTAATGCATTTACGTACGGTAAAATATATTTCTTGCGCTTTTAGATTTTATAATTAAAACGATGTTAACGATACTCGTTTTTTCGCACTGTTATGCTATAATTAAAAACACGTATTTCATGTACAGTAGTAGGGCCCCAAAACCACGCTTCACCGAGTCATAAGTCAAAACTCAAGCCATAAGAGCGCTTGACGCGCAAGCGATTCTGCTTGTGTGCAGCGAAACTATTCTTCTTGAAGAGCCATATTTTTCTAGCAGTCTTGAAGTGTGAACATTTTAAAACAAAAATATCTTCTGCACAATTTATCTCCCCTATTTGTCTCTCGCGAGTAACCACTTTTCAACAAAAATCGCACACACGACGCAAACTAGCGTCACGTTTAACAAAAGACGACACGAGGTACAAGCAATTTTAGCTCTTAATGTGGCTAGGAGTAGAAGACCATGACCGCTCATCTCTGGCATCTGCCGAATATGACTGAAATTGAATAATCGTTCCTAGCTTTACTTATTTTTTTTATCGATAAGAGACTCACCACTGATCACTGCAATCCTGTTACCTTTTCATATCCTTTCCTAACTCCTACTATATGTATGGTGAAGGTTAGATAGGTATCCGCAATAAAACTAATCGGAAAGTTCGTAGAAGCCAAAAGGAAGCCTAGTATCGACTTCCCTTCCATTCCAGTTACACTATAATTCCCGTTCACAAAGTGATATCAAGGGATACACACGGACATCAGTTTGCAAGGTTTTACAATAAAACGCGTCTGCGCTTGACATGCCGTCCCCGATAATTTGTCACTATATTGTCGACAACAAAATTTTCGACACCGGTTTGTCGACACACCGTCGATATGCCATTGTCAATGGCCACGGGTATGTTAAAACAGTTACAAAGCCAACAATTTTCAATCTCTCTGCAAACAATCACTTGACCTAATAATTACCGTAACAAAAACCAAAACTGCTTTATTAACCCACATTGTCTAGTTAACTGATAGACACTACTGGTTCATTAGTTAATCAATCTGACAATAGACTATGGGAACGAACCGATTTCAATTGGATTCTTACCACTTATCGCAATATCTAGAAAAACTGATGGGAACTATTGTTTCACTAGGAAATATAGCATTATGTGGGTTTCTAACAGATATTTGAGTCGAAAGTTATAGTAGTGTGTTATTAGTGTCTCAACTATCTATTTTGTTTCGCATAAAATTCTATGATGAAATCTGTAGATTTCTGTGTTGACCCAATTGTTGCTTTATTGTGGTATTAATTAGGATCTGATGATACTCATCATGACCCTACCGATTTCTCCTAGATGGGTTTTGAAAAAAAACCTTCATAATTCATGGTTGAGTAAACGTTAATAACTAAAAAGTTTATATCAGAAAATAAACAAAATCCAATGCTCATTGCTCATGCTTCAGTAAAAGTTACCTAACCAAATACCAACTCCATTCATTTACTTCAGAAAATAAGCATTTAAATCAACCAAATACTTTTGACCTTTAAGTATATACTTAACAACACTAATGTAGAACCTTGGGTCAGTAACAAACTTTATACATCGACTATAAATAACTAAACCTTTGAAACGTCGCGTATTGTAGCCAGCAATGAATGGCCTATTACTGTCTTTACAAAAGGTCTCAGCTGATTGATGTTAGTAGTTTTCGTTAACATCCTACATGAGGATAATGTTAAAATATTAATAAATAAATATATTTTCTTAACTTGGGTAAACATGTCACACAAGTTTGCGAAATTCTGTAGTTAAAACAGATACTTAAATACACGATTATTAATTAAGTAGCGGTACCCCTGATTTCATGCTTGCGTGCATGTTTTAAGTTAAGTACCGAATGTCCTCATTTTCATCCCTAAAATTTTGATTCGTGAAAATTGAGCCTTTTTTTTTCCTAGGTCTTGTCTATAGCAATTTTCAAACCATTTTTTCTAATCATTATCATCAAAATTTCAGAGCTTGGCTCTTGTCGGTGGAATTCTTTCAATTCTTTCCGGGTTTCAACCACTCTTGATCTTCTGTTGCGACAAGATTTAACAATTCGGTCTGTGGAATATAACTATTATGGTGGACCGCGAAATTGAGACCTCGCCTGCGGTACAAAGGGGTGCGGGGGGAGACGAGAGTGCAGTTAGTGAGCGGCGCGGGCGGGTATTTCCGCACCGTCCGCACCCCTCGCACGACCCGCTATCGCTTCTCCCCGCGCCCCTGTGCCACGCAGGCGAAGTCTCAATGAAGCGGTTTACCTATAGATCCAGTACAAAAGTTTTGAGAGGTCGAAGAGCCCCCAACAAGGGTTATGTCAAGCCCACAAGACGCGGAGTGTGAGGCATTTTATAAGAATCATACACTACGGTTAGGAAACGGTCGTTTTATGACTAGTTTACCCTTTAAGTCTCATCGGCACTATTGGGGCAGTCACGAGGTATAGCGGAGAAACGTTTCTTAGCCGGCGTTTAATTAGGGATTCAAACTTCGAAAAAAATATGAGTACTGAGTTCATACGGGAGTATGCGGATTTGGGACATACCTCAATTCTTGCTGAAACCCCGTACATACAAACTTTGATGACACACTTGAGAAAAACATAGAACAATGGCACATTTTGCTCTATCTAAAGGGTGTTGGGTCGAACTCGTTGGTGTAGTTTTCCTTTCTCCAAACAATATGAAAAACAAAGTTATTTTTGCTGCCATGCCAACAAAATATTGAGGTATTTTGGCTAAGTGCAAGTTAGTGGACCCCTAATTCAGTAAATTCATCAACTAGCCATAGCGTATGATAGGGTGAATGTAGGATTTGTCGCCACAACGTGTTCACTGTTCATATTACCAAAAATACGTAATATATAACAGATAACACATTGTTAATTGTAACGTACCGTCACACAAATTACTTTAGCAAAGTTGTGGGAGACATAGTAAAATATTATACAGTATTACTATTTAGAGACAGTTTTCGCGTAGAAATATTTTTAAATTCCGACGTTTCGAACACTTTACAGCGTTCGTGGTCACGGGTAGACTAAGATGTTATTTGTCATTTACAGTGTTTTAAAAAAATGGATGACTTCGTTAGTTTCGTTTGGGAGTTGGTTCCACTTCTACTGACAGATCAACTGGCTTAAATTCTTCAATAACCATGGCTTAACTTTAAATAACAACATAAAAGTTTTATCTGATAGAGCTTACATGCCTACTTTACCTGTTTTATGCCATGACCTTTAAATGAGCCTTAGTTAGGAGGTTTTGTCAGAGCTACAGTTCTACATACGTATCTCCTGCTCACGCTGCTCACTTAGGAATTGGTAGAACTGTATCATCATACCACATAACAGCTTTGTACAAACTTCGATTTGTTATTTTAGATTTTATTTTAATTCTGTACCAACTGAGTCTGCCTAGTCCATTTATACTGTGGCGTGCGGATTGTCTTACATGTACAGCGGAAGTCTCGAACTACAAGTAACGTAATATTAATATTCATGAATATTATAATTCAATATTCATAGTAATTGTAACCGGCCGACTGTTTTGGAATTATTCTGAATATTGTAGCCGTAATAGAATATCTGGAACCGTACTCGTAAGTAATAGTAGAGATGATATTAAATGGAATTATAATATTCCATTAATTCTTAATTATGAGAATTTCAGGGTGGTTAAGATGTACAGGTACGTAATATATATTTTTCTCATCTTGGGTAACCACATTAACAGTTTCTGTGGTAGAACCAAACTGTTTCATTTAGCTCTCATGCCCGATTATATCATTAAATTAAGCCCATAACAATGACATCGTAATTATTTAGATTATAATATTAAATATTATATCTTCACTTGTACTCGTGTCTTGTCGTTTACCTAGATGTCGTCAATTTACGTCATTTATAAAATAGTTGTTGTGTATTTTATGTATGTTAATTATTCTTTTGCCTATTTATTTTTGTCTATTTGTGTAGTATTCGTATATCTTTGTGTTGGCATATTAATGCATTCTACAATAAATTTTATATTACACTCAGTAATTGCAAATATTCCGCCACTGATTCAAACACTTCAACTGTCTGCATTCCTAAGCAGTTGACTGGTAGAGAATACCCTAATTAAGGCATTAAATCCACCAATAATTCAACTCACAGTGCGATGAAGCTTACATAAATAAATATGCAAAAAATGACTTAAAAACTCATGAAGAAAATGTTTCACGCAAAAGAAATAAAGTTTACTAGCAGTTAAACACATTAATAATAAAATAAGGAGGAGTCCTTTCGCTTCATTTATTCCTTACTTGGTATTTCAACAAATACCCCTTTTCTTCATAAAAATTATAGTAGCCCCCAGGAAATCTACCTACATTTCATTGGTCCAGTATTTATAGCCGCGCCGCGTATCGATACAACTTGCGTATCAAATACGATCACAGGAAGGACTAATTGAAACCCTGTTCAGAGCCAGTCCTTGTTAAATACTAAATATACCTTTGATAGCTTGGCGTTAGAATACCAGTCTGGTGAAGCGAGGTCCGAGATTCGATTCCGGGATAGGATAGGTCGTAGGGTACTCAATCGAAGAGTTATCAAAAGAGTATATGATTAAATTTTTTGGTTAGCGCTGATAAGTTTTTTTTTATTCTCATCTCATTCATTATCTCTTACTCTTAGCTATTTGTCAGGCCGCGAAGTAACGGAGCTTCGCCATAGAAGAGATAAGCTCTGCTGTCTGTGTGTGAAAATGAGGAAGTTTGTTTTTTAATCGAATCATCTAATTCAGTGCGGATAGGTGTGCGCTCACCTTAAGGAGAACAAAACTATCAAACCGATCAACACAAGATAAAAAAAGTAAAGTTAGCCTGTAAATATCCCATCACCATGGCCATGGCCATGCTGGGCAAAGGCCTCTCCTCAAGTATGAGGTGGTTTGGGCCACACACACTACATCACAAAGGCTCAGTACGTAGGGCTCAGTAATCTAATCTAATCTGATGTAGAAACGTCACTTATATAGTCGAAATTCGCACCTATTCAAACACGATCGCGCAGTAGTAGGTTGCTTGCTTAACTTCGATATCACATCACTACTAGTGTAGTGCTGCCACCACTGCGCTACAAGCAACTCAATACAAGATAATTCAACTTTATTGATAGCAATTTAGACAACAGCAATAAAACGGTGTGGGCAGTAATTCTAATGGTTCTAGTTGACAGACGAGGGATCGAAAAACATAATAATAAAAACCGCCAACAATAAATCAAGGTTCTACGACGGAACAATTACATGTTTTAGCGGAGATAACTGTACCAGTAATAAAATGCTGCGTATATTTACCACACTACAGCTTGTGACAGGAGACCCGCTTAAAGCTGCATTTAAAAATAAACGTTTCTATGTTACAGGAACGTTTTTCATGTACATATTAGCAGTTTTTTGCGATACGTTTTTAGTACTTATGGAATTACAATATAAATCTAAGAATGTGAGGATCTTGTTTGAATAAGTATATCTTCATGCTTTCGCTTAATCAGTCAGGTATCAAACGACTGCCGGGAGTCGCATAATAATGGAATTTCTATTGTGTCTCGTTCACACATACTTGACGAGTTAATGCCGAACGAGACTTTGATTAAAATGTTTGAAAGATTTAATTCATTCATTTGTTTATACTTTTATCAAGCCCAAAATTTTTGTAGAAGACGAAAAATAACACTTGATGCCTTATTTTTTTTCGTGGTCCTATATTTGTTATCTTCCAACGTTCATGCAATATTTAGGTAAAAGTAAACAAACCTTCTGTATTTTTCTATATTATCACACTGTGCTCAGCTGAGCGTGATTTTATGCTCATGCATGACTTCTAAGAGCTCTAAGTCGTTTTAAAAGCTCACGATGGTAACTGACGTGTAAAATATTAGACCAGCAAGCATGCCAATAGTTTTTCATCTCCAAGATTTGTAGAAGCCTTTTTAACCGACTTAAAAAAAGATAATTAATGAAAAAAATTATAAATATGCACCAATTGTCTTGGTTTCGAATTAGGAATTTTCTTCCTTGTGTTAAAAATACCTGTCAACGATTATTACAGGGCCCAGTCAGGTATATTACTATTAACATAGTGAATAGTGAATAGTGCAAGTTTCATTAAAATTAGTTCAGTAGTTTCCGAGATATGGGTACAAAAGTCAGCCTGTAAACATTCCACTGCTTTGAAATGGCGTCACCTCAAACCAGAGATGAAATGAACCTTATTCTACCAAGCGTGCTCAGTGCGGGTTGGTGGAGGGCCTCTGACTATGCTTAACGACTAATATCAACCGATATTAGCCGGTACCTACTACGAGTACTTAACGTGCCTTCCGAAAACTCGAGATATACTTCATTTAAATGGCCGTAATGGTCAACCATCCAAACACGACCGCGCCGTAGGTTGCTTAAAATCGGTATCACTACTAAAGCGCTGCCATCACTGTGCTAGATCTCCCCTAAATAAAAAAGTTTATTTGTAAAATATTTCCGTATGCATGTCATACACAGACTTAACGATGCATACAGATGCGCCACCCTTTTCATTTCCCACGCACAACCCCGCTACCAGATACCAGCTTTGTCACGGCGCTGACAGGTTGATAACGACAAATAACAACACACCAGTTGCTCGTTTCACACAGATAAGATAAATGGGTGCGTATTGCGACGCAACTATGACAGTTAAGCAGCTCTGCTTTTATGCTAATTAGCAATTGTTGTATTGCATTGCATAATTTTGATAATACTATTATAATAACACAGCAAAAATATTAGGTTATATTCATATCATTGTAGTATTATTATTATATTGATGATATTCGTTCACACTGAGTGGGAATTGAACTGCCTGACAATTAAAAGGATTAAGTTGGATCGCAATACGCCCCCTGTTCAGAATATGATGTGTCTGCATTTAGTTTACAGATACTAGCCGGTGGTTATGATCTTTAACTAGTATAATGATTTTGAAAATGTTACGTAAGAATTCGTGCAAATAATTGCAAATAATATCACTTGGTTTTTCGCAAACCTATATTTCATCACCTACGAGTACTTCCCTATTTTCGATATACACTAGCTCACTCAACAATACTGTCACTATCATTCCGGAATGCCCTCGTCAATCTGCAGAGAGATCTGTCGCACACAGAAGCCCCCTTTTCCGGGGCGGACCGGAAACGAGACTTCACCAATGGACTGACAGACGGACGGACAGCTCAGTTTGGCTTCCCAATTGTTAGTTAGGAACCACTGACCGCCTGGTATTGGTAGTAAGATATATGTATATGTCTGGGAAAGCTTGTTATGTGTTTTTGTGTGATATTCCTATAGTCTACGGCTTGTTTCACAATGTCATTGAATCACCACGTTATTCAATAACAACGTTACTTGACAATTATTTCATACGAAATGACGTTCCTTAATTGAATTATTCGTTGGTTTGTGCTTATTTGTCAATGGTGAAACAGACACTAAGGCCCACTTGCGCACGGTGATTTAACTCAGGATTACGCTAACTCTCTGTCAGTTTATATGACGTTGACAGAGACAGAATGATGATTTAATCCTGGGTCAGCGTATTCCTAGGTTACAACATCGTGCGCATGTCCCACTTAGAGTTACAATGTTGCTTTCTATGAAGACAGTGATATCAGCATATTAATATCTACCCATGTAGAAACTCAACATCTACCCATGTAAGATGATAATTTTCACCAAAATGGGAGCTAACAAATAATACATTGCGAAATACTCTTGAAATACATACACAATGCTTGTAATCCGTCAAATATTGTCAGTCATAATATCTTGGGTATTTTAATTAAAAACGAGCCACGTTTATTTCAGCTATAGCGTTCACCTTTTGTATTATATCAGTCAAGGTTCACAATACACTCAAAATACAGAAAGCTCTCGGAATGCGCTTTGTAATTATGAATTACGAGTACTTTGACCTTTCATGCTCTTTAACATTAGAATAATTTAAAACGGTATTTCTACAATAACATACCCTATAAATAAATAAGTCTACGATATTTCAACACATGATCACGGAATTACCCAAGATCTGAGAATTCGGCGATACTGTTCGCAAAACTACCTTGTGCTCCAAACCGAGTTAGCATAATATTTGCATTTTGCCTTACAAGATTAATGAGGGTGCTTCATTTTGCGGTTGAAACTCGCTTCTATAAAACACCTAAATCCTTTCTCTCTTTCGCTTGGAGTCGTTCTTCACTTGCTTTGGGATTTGAACCTAGCTTTTTTTGGTTAAAAAGGGATCGGACTTTGCGATTGTATGTTACACCCAAGGGAAAACGGCTATAGGAAAACTCTTCTATCTAAATATTAAGATGTAAAGTCAGTTTTTCTTTGTTTGGCCGATATTGCGAACAATATTTGAATGAACATGAAATCTGTACCTTATTAATTATCTTTTCGATTAAAAAAGATCACAGAGCTGCAGATTTCAATGATGTCATAAAGTTACCTATGAAGCTTCTACGAACGAAGTTGAAAGTAATATTCGATGTTAAATTTAAATAAAGTAACTATTTCAATTTATTCCAAAAACAATTAGAACCGTACTAAGAAATTAACTGAACAATTTAAGATGTATTTCTCTTAATAATATCCAATAATGGAGGTACACTTTTATAATTGGTCGGGTGATTTTAGTTTTTTTATAGGGGTTAATAGCACCAGAAACCTATGCAAATGATTATAAATGGTTCTGATGGAGCTTTCACGTTAATAACTTCAAAGCAAATAAATGATTCCATATAATATTCACACAGTTTGAAATGAGTCGTTTATATTTGGATATAATCGCGTAAACAAATCCCAGAACTCTGATGGAGGCGGAAGAAACTTTTTAATTTGTCAATTTCGTTTCGTTCGTGTTCGTTGGATTGCCTTACATTTAGATTTCAGATGGAAATGAATAGGTAACGGATAATGGAGATTTGCTAATCTAAATAATAAGCAAAATTTTGATTAGTCATTACGGGAGATGCGGACTTGATTTAGCCGAGTTGGACGTTGGGTAATAGGCATTTGGACAACTTCGATTTTGCAAGCGAGTAAGATGGCGATGTTCAACTGTTTTCAGTCACAAATGGGGTTATGATGATCACCCTTGTGAATAATAATAATTATACACAATTATTAATATTACTATAATAATAATTATATTATAATTAATATAGTAATATTATTATAATTCTATGGTCACATCCCTTCAGGAATATTAATTTTAAGGATGTAACATTCTACAGTTAATGACAACTCAATTATTGTGAGATAGCAAAAGCCAGATCAGCAAAGCTCAAGATTTTATGTAAGTAAAAGCTGTTCCTCGCGTAAATATTGCATCTCACAAAATATCATTGTAAATTATAGCCTTATTAGCCTTTGTGCTATTTCAATGTTTGAGCTTTATTATTGTAAAATTTCATTAAAACCATATATTGGTGTTTGCGTGCAGGAGTAACAAACATACATCCGTACATTGATCCTCACAAAGGATAAGTCACATTAATGTTTTTGTTTTCCAAATTTCTATTATAATATTTTTTCCCGTAAATCGAGGGAAAGAAACAGAATTGCCTCCGTTCTTTTAACACGCGTACGTGACGTGTTATATTCACTGTAACAATCTTAGACATTTCTTATTTCTCGTAGACAGAAATGTAATAAAGTGAGCAATAAAGTTTACGTGAGGGCAGGAATGCGACCACTTGACGTATAGGGGTCCGGTCGCTCAGGAAAACTTCCGTCTAGGAACGCTGATATAGTGATTAACGTATAGCATGAAAACGATTTTGTCTTTCCGAAAATCATTCTCAGTTTTTCCTATGATTATGACAGGTTTTTTTTTACTATTCTTGGTACCCTGTATGGATAAAATGGCTCATATTCCATACGATTTCGTTGCAAATCTTTATCTTACACTTTACATGAACAGCTCTCCACGGCTTCATCTTGAATATTGTATCTTATTCTAGCCTATGAGCTATTCCAGTGTATAAATAAACTATGCTATTGTAAAGTTTCATCTAAATCCATTCAGTAGTCTTAGCGTAAAGGAATAACAAACATCTAGATTTCCTTACAAACTTTGACATTCATCCATCATATAAATAGGACTAGCTTTTGTCCGCGACTTCGTCCGCGTGGAATAGTGACTTCTTTCTCCCGTTTTTAACACATTTACCACTATATCTTTGCTCCTATTGGTCGTAGCGTGATGTTATATAGCCTATAGCCTTCCTCGATAAGTGGACTATCCAACACAAAAAGAATTATTCAATTCGAACCAGTAGTTTCGGAGATTAGCGCGTTCAAACAAACAAACAAACAAAAAAACTCTTCAGCTTTATAATATTATTATAATATTAGTATAGATTATTTACGTGCGACATACAAGGTGATTTGCAATGGGGAAATTTTGCTTTGGGGCCATCGGTCAAAACCTTAATTATTTTTGCCTCTTCATACATTATCGTCAATGAAGCTGGCTGACTTTGTATGGGGCACCTGAGATTACGACCATGACCCCAGAGTAAATGTTGTTCATATTGATGGTTTCATTCACCTCCAAAAATTTGGCACCCCATGCAATGTCAATGCCACGATTAACTCGTCAAGTATGCGTAAACGAGACACAATAAAAATTCCATTGTTATGCGACTCTCGGCATTCGTTTGATACCTGACTGATTAATGCTGAGAACCCGGTGCCTTTTCGACTCATTCTCGATGGTAATGTTAAATAAGTGTGTGTCTGTTTATTGTATGTGTTTACGAGTCAATGTATTGTATATGTGTTTGTGAGTCGAATAAATGTATTTTCTTTCTTTCAGTGTCACCCTGTATAAACGACACTTTAATACTTCTTCAAAAACATTCATAATGTCAATCCACTGACGAAATATATTTAGATTTGATCTCCTATCTGTCACCGTCAGAATCTCTCTCCGTAGAGACGCAATTTGCTTTTTGTTTGGCAATATGGTTGTGATATTGAAACGCTTAGAAGAGTGATTGATTGAAACTAAAACAATAATATTGGGACAGGATTACGCAAGATTGATAAGGTAAAGTAATATTTACATGCCATTATGAGAGGGATAAAAATATGACAAATGGATTCTTTGTTTACGATAATGTACATTCGAGGTCTGTCGACTGTAAATAAATCTCTTGCACCACGCAGTTTTTGTGTTGTGTGTGCAAGCGATTTTCGTTGTTAAGTGGTCAGGCGCGAGAGACTTCGACGAATTTTTCAAGAATGGACAAAATATCAACGAGTAGAATTGATAAATTTTTACAATTAAAATTACTGTCACTGTTATAGTCGCTTTTTGCAAAGATAATTTATATGCTATGGGTTATTTACCTACTCGTCCTAGACCCAGACATGTACTTACTTGTTCCATTTGGATATAAATTTTTGGGACGAGTGGATTTAAAAGCTTTAAAATGATTACCAAAATAGCCAAAACAAAACCTTTTCATAAAAAATACACACGTCAAATAGAAATCTGTTTTATGTGTATTCTGAAAATCCGAACTCTACAGCGCGTAGGAATGAATGCCATCCGTAAAATGCGTGCCAATCTTCGTAATCCAACAACAAAGGAGCATTATGCTTTTGGATCAGTAGGATAACACGAAAAAGATTTTTGGATTACATAATCGTATTTTTTAAACTCCTACCGCAATCTGGTTTTAGCTGTCAATCTCAATATTAGAGGTATAGTCAAGAGTGACAATTAAATTAAATAACTTTATTAGCTTTTAATTAAATTGGGTTTGGTAACAAATAAATCTTGATGGTAAATGTAGGTATACGTCCTTATTGTTAGTGTATAAAACATAGTGCTAGCATGCAAATGTATCCAAGTATTGTGGTATAGATTTTAAACCCGATGCAGAGTTGTATTATCTTAAACTAAGCATCCTTATGTTTCATGCTTGATTTAAATTTACCTAAAAGCCAAAGAAACTAAAGAAAGAAGCTAAAGAAACGCCTAATTGAGGGACAAATTCCATAAGAATAAACACGAGTGACGATTTTATTTAGCTAACCGACCTAAAGGGAACCATTCAAAACCACCCATTTTGTGGTACACCTGTAAACTCTCGTTTGCCGCATTCATTAAATAATGTATCACCTGTCACTAACGTCAAAGTGAAACACAACTTATTCCAATTACATACCGCTCAATTTCGTGTGGATGTAACGTTGCGGTTTGACCCACTTGTCAAAGGGTATGTCGTTTTGAGAGGAATGTATGCGTTTGTGAATAGCAACTGATTGTTTGATGGATGGACTGATGATATACCTGGATAGTAATGTGTCTTAATTTTTGCATTGAAAATATGCAACTATGTTATAATATTGTTTTAAATTTCAATCGCAAACTAAATTGACACAACATCGTTTTGAACGCAACACAAAAAGCGATATTAAACATGCACTTCTTTTTGTGGTAAAGATTTAAGGCATTTATTTCACCACAACACAATGGACAAAAGGTTTCTTACACTAAGGCATCCCTTGTATATTTCACCCCTTAGAAAGGTCCAGGCAATTTAATCTAATTTTCTTTTGTTGAGCGTCACTTTTCAGCGCCATTTTTTCTCCAGTTATTCAGAGAGCAAATTAAGTTTATTCTCATTCAATAACGCCGGTATAAAGGCGTTTAACACTCTGTTCGCTTTTGTAGGTGGAATATCATTTGACAAAAGGAAGATGCCAGGAAAAAAGGACCTACGACATTGAATACCTGATAGTACAGGTGCAGAAGGTACATTTTTATATAAAAACGCGAGCTACGGAAAATGCTTTGTAAACTGAATTGGACAGTCTGTTATATTTTATTTATTTATTAAGGTCAACCAACAGTTTTTATATACTAATACAAGTTTTAAACTGTAAAGAGATTATTCATTTAAAGAACTTATTACAGAAACTATTTACTGGTAAACATCACATGGCATATTAAACAGACTAAGGGCCTATTTCACCACAATTAGCTCCTATGAGCGAATATTTCTAATATTGATAATTCATTATTTCATATGAAGTATTGGACAGACAACGCTAGCCAGAACGTATTAGGATATTGTGAAACAGGCCGTTATTATATTAGCGATCTTGTCCCAACTCGTCCCAAATGGGACGAGTTGTAGATATTTTAATATATTTATCGTCCTTTATTAAATATTGGATTTTATGAGTGTCATAGAAGAAACTTAAAAGAAGAAGTACATAAATCAGTACTACAATGTAAAATCGGCACTTCTGTACTTATACTATCTACTGTGGTAAAGATGAAATATTATTTGACAAAGATGTTTTCGAAATGGGACCCGCAGCCTTGTCACGTAATGTCTGAAAGGTTTCCAAAGTAATTGCAATGTCATACTAACATTAGGACGTTTTATTGTTAGTTTTTAGGGTTCCGTAGCCGAATGGCAAAAAACGGAACCCTTATAGTTTCGTCAAGTCTGTCTGTCTGTCTGTCCGTCCGTATGTCACAGCCACTTTATTCTAAAACTATAAGCATCACATAGCTGAAACTTGGAAGGAAGGTGTATTTTGTTCACCGCTTTCCGATTCAGATACAAAAAGTATGAAAAATAATATTAAAGGGGGGCTCCCATACATGAAACTAAAACCTAAAAATTTTTTTTTACTCAAACCTATGCGTGTGGGGTGTCTATGGATAGGTCTTTGAAAATGATGTTGAGGTTTCTAAAACCATTTTTTCTAAAAGTGTAAGGTTTGAGATATAGACGCTTCCAAAGTGGTAAAATGGGCGTCCCCCCCCTCTAACTTTTGAACTAAGAAAGTGAAAATTTTGAAAAAAATATATGATGTAGATCTCAACAAAAACTTGCAACGAAAATTGGTTTGAAGGAACTAGTAGTTTTTGAGATATTGCACATTTTTATCAACCGCAAATATAACTTTGTCTTTCATACAAACACTAAGAAAAAAAAGTTATTTTTGCTGACGCAATATATTGTGATGTTTTCGTTAAGTGAAAGTAAGTGGACCCTGAATTCAGTTAAGGGTGGCACGGAACCCTCAGTGCGCGGGTCCGACACGCACTTAACCGGTTTTTTATTTTCTTGTTTGGACGAGAAGATGGAGTGGTCTTTACTATGATCGTAAAAGGCACGTTTTTTCAGGTGGATATTTACGAGAAGTTTGTAAGGGGCCGGTTTCATTATTGATAGTCAGCTTAGCTAATGGTTAGTCGTTACCATAGGACAATTAAGTTTGTCTGTTCTTTGAACAAAATACCCTTATCCAATGTAAGGGTTTTGGGGTCACTGGATGCGGAAAGCCGTGGAGGCCTAAGTTCAGCAGTGGACGTCCTTCGGCCGATTATGATGATTATTATTTTTTATTTAGTATGCGTTTGCTCTTGACTCCAGACCAAGCCAAGTGCGACTAAGACGGAGTCGAAGATGGAACGAGCTCGCCCAGAAGAAGCCTGTTCACTCTGACTTCGAATAGATTCGGATTATAGTCACTAGGAAACACCGACGCGGGCAGCGAGTTCCACTCTTTTGCCGTGCGCATTATAAATGTTGATGAGAAGCGCTTAGTTGATGATTAACGGTCAATTTGTACAAATAAAAGACTTGTTTTTTTATGTTATTTTTTATGTTATACCAACCAGATAAACTACAGGGAGCACTACGAGCTTTTTATTCCACTAATACCTTTAACTACACATCTTAGCCTTAGGTAAATATTTAAAATTGCATTAGTAAATAAAATAAAATAAATATAAAAGAACTGAAAAGTATGCAACGAAGAACGAATGTTTACGTGCTTAAAATGTATCATTGAATTTTACACCACCCAAACTTTCGTTACAAATGAAAAGTTATTACAATATCGTTTGCATTAAGCGACATGGAAAACTTTATTATGATAACTCTACTGCATTGTCACTGGTTCTTTTGTCTAGAAGAGTATCCCTTTCAACGTTGATGATCATGGTCATGAAAAGATGGTCTATTATGGCATGTACTCGGGGGAAATAACAGCTGGAGTAGCTGTTACACAGTCATTTTGATCTCCAACGTGGTACGATTGCAATTTTCGGATTGGATATTAACTATTGAAGTCGTTTTTGGGGTGTTTTGACACTGAGTCATGATATCAGTCTATTATTTTATAATAGTGTCCTTTTTGTTACTATGTGGATAGTTGTACTGGAAGATCAGGTGTATTCTTTCTTAAGATAAAATAGTTTTCTTGTCTTACAGTCAACGAAATTGACCATTTGAAGGTATTGTGATTTACATTGACGTTTCTTTTAAATTTGTAAATACAATAATATTTAAAGTAACTAAAGTACCTATTGCTATTCAGAATGCAAAAGCTCTTTTCATGACAGTGCAAATGATATTGAAACAAATGGTTTCAGATGAAAATCAAAATAAATTTAGCAGATATTATTTTGTGAAGTAGTTTCCAAAATAATCAGATTCAATTAGTATTTAGGATAGACTCCTCTGCAAGAACCAATTTAAAATGATAATGAAAGTCTCATTTGAAGAGAAATAACAAAGAGGGTAGGTACTAGCCCTGCACAGACTAATAAATAGTTATGCCGCTGTCGGTCGACCTTCATGAAGGCAGAATTTTGGCCGAAGAGTGTTTTGTATCGCCGGTTTCGTTGACGGTTACCGGACACCAAGTTCGCAACACTACGCCGGCAAAATAGTGTGTTTGGATACTTTTAATGCTGTTATTTTATGTACGTTAGTCTTTAAGGTATCTATTGTATAGGCTTTTGTTGCCTGATATAAATGATTAAAACAATAAAAATACTTTTGCTTATAATTTAGCGGGTTAGTTAAGTCGCTATAAAACCACACTTCAGATTTTAAAGTCTAGTCACTAGCTCTATTTAATGAAGAAATTTTAATCTCCTCACTAAAACAAACTTGCAGGACGCTCCGTTTTCTTCTTAAGCTATAATTGAGCTTGCAATCGTTATGAAACCTTTTCTAGAGCAAAACCAATTCGTTTAAGCTGATTGCAGTCTTCATTCATTTATAACGAGAAATTAAAGTTATTATGTAAGAAATACCAAGGCTCGTTTACAAGAAATTGCATTTCAAAAATGTGGTTATTGTGTTGAATACTTTTATTTTTTAGTTCTTGTAACATACCATAACCCTTCACTTCGTACGGCCTTATGTGTTTAGTATCTAATATATTGTCTTCTCAAATATATATTGTCCTCATCAATGTAGGAAAGGTAATGCAATGTCAAATATAGTACGTTGGCTCATTGTTTGCAGTCGATGAAAGCGCCGAAACGGGCAGTGAGTACAGTTAAACACTTGTATGTCAAATATAATTTTAGTTGATAAATATTTTAACATGAGGCAGTGCATTTGTTTGCCTCTTCAGTTTCAAAGCTCGCTTATGTAGAATACGGTATACTAATAACCTGGTAGGTATGTTTTGTTAGAATTATGCTTATTTGTCTTTAATACCTCACATCGTTGTATACCAACAAGCAAACTAGTGGGCGTTTGCCGACCGCTATCTAGTGTTCGATAGGAGAAACTGTCCAGACTTCCACACAATTCAATTAAAAAAAAAACCGAATGAAGATAACCTATATCTTTAAAAATACATTCGTTTTTTTTAAATCAATCATTACAAAACACGAACAGACACGAATTTTGTCTCAGCGTTTATCGAGCGATATTTGGTGTTACAGGCAAAGCTTGTAGAGGCTTTCACCCCTGAAAAATCATAATATTATTATACCTTAGCCATAAAGGTAAATTAAAATTTAAAACATGACACCACAGTTATTATGTATCTAACCAAACAAGAAGGTGAAGTAGTGAATATTCCATTAGTTCTCCAAAAACATCCACTCCGACCCATTTGTTCTGTTCAACCACTTTAGTACGAATTCCCTGAGTAACATTAGATCCGTGATTGAACAAAGGCACTCATTCGGCATTGCTGAGAATTGGGCTCCGACAAGATATCACGAGGTCCTTCAAGGCTTCTCTTAATGGGGCACAAGTACCATAGAATAAAATGTATGCAATACAGACTCCTCATTCTTTACTGCCTATATGAGTGTGCATGTTTATAAGGATTCTTGATTTAAATCCCTCACGGTTGACATATAACATTATTTTGTCCTGCTTTTGTTTACGCAACAGCCGGCGTCCTATCATGAGGCTGTAAATAAAGCTTAATAAGTTGCACAATATCTTAAATTTTCATGGTTTGTCTTAATTATTTCTTGATATTTTACTATCAAATGGCATTTCGACGACGTTATTGTAGTTCATGATAACGTAGTAACTATGTATAAATCTGTGGCATAACTTCAAGCCGGGAAAAATTTAACAAAAGATATGACTACTTGGACGCAAGTCGGTTCTGTGATGCTTTGCAGTGTTCGCAAGCTATATAAATGAATATATAATTAGACAAGCTGATATTTTAGACACGTTACATATTTTAATAGATGTTATATTACTTTGTCGTCACCTCACCGGGTTTATGAAAACAAGACCGGGAACCACATTGACGTCCCTCAAAATAAACAATGCGGAAACTTAACTTGATGCGGTTTTACTACCTACCCTTCCAAGAGGGGTAATAAAACGCATGTCGTACATAAAACTGAGGCATGTACTTGCAACAGTAAACTAAAACAAAGCATCGTAAATTGTTGTTATTTCGTGAATTAAACATCTCTCTTCCGCAAACATTGAGAGCCCTTGGATGTACCTTAGTAATATTTAAATGATTTATGATTTCTTAGAAAACGTTTACCTTGCATGATTTAGACCAAGTGTGGCATAGTGGGATGGGCTTCTCTATTAAACTACAATATTCAGTGACGATCCTATGACATGGCGAGAAAACGCCGCCATTAAATAAGCGTTCCCCTGGTGTTGAGTTGCAGCAACATCAGTCCTGGCAGAAGGCTGAAGATAAAGTATATCAGGAAGTGCTTTTGAGTTGTCATTAAGAGGTGGGAAAGCCGGTTATCTTGACGCACAATTGCCCAATTAAGCAGCCATAGCTTATAAGTGCGGAAAACGCCCAGCAAAACGAACTAACCCGGTTCTGAAACTGCAGTGTGGATGGCTTATGGGAGGGAGTTGGAGTTTTGGAAAAGGCTCCACCGACAACAGTCTAGCTCTTAATATTGATCGATGACCAAGGGTGGCAGGGACAGAGTAGAGATGAAGCTGCCTAACCTAGAAGAAGTCTATTAACACTCGATTTTAATAATGTGCGTTGAAATTTAAATCTTTCGTTCTTTAATTCTTCTTCTTTAGTTCTTTAATAATGTGCGTTGAAATTTAAATCTTTGGGAATAAATAACGCAGATAGTAATTGTTTTGTCATAGCGTCAATCAAAATATGTGCTTACCTAAAACCTAGTCGAAAAAATATACCAAAAAAGTTGAACTTCTGCATTCTAATGTAAAAGCAACTCTTTGTTAAGAACCACTCGACGACACCCATCGTCTTTTTGTTCTTCATAACCTCAATTAGCCTCGGTCCTCCGAGGTCTCCTGAAAATATTGGTTAATTAAGAAGAGAACACTTGAAAAGACACGTTAAGCACTTATTATTACTGTTCCAAGGGCTTTACAATTTGAATAGGGTCATTTGTTTTGATTTTAAGCCGACTTCAAAACGAAGGAGTCTCTCAATTCGTTTTTTTATTAAGTTAATTGAAACTTAAAGCAAATTATAGACTTTTGTCTCGGAAAGTAAGTAGTGTAAACCAATCTATAGTCAGAAGACACAAAGTTTTGTTAGGAAATTTAATGCACGTCAAATCGTTGGTGCTGCGCCTAGTCTCTCACCGGTCTTTCGTCTTACCGAATAATGAGAGTATAGGAACAGAGAGTGTATTGCGCACACACTTGAGCTCTATAAACAATGTCCCGCGCCGATGACCAATTTCAATTGAGATTGACCGCCGTGGTCGGGTACGCCCAGGCGCGGAAGTCTCGACATAGTACCCTGTTAAACCACCAGGTGGCGCTCGAAAACTGCTGATACAAATTGGTATTTTCGTGTATTTATTGATTGAGAAGAATGTTTGAATCAAGCTTAAAAAAATAAAAATATTTTTTAAGATTTATTAAAAATTATGCCACGTAAGTTAGAAGGATATTCGATGGAGCAGAAAAACAGGATATTGAAATTGTCTACATGAAATGTCAAAAATCTTGCTTCAGACTTTTAGCACAGGAGAACGTTATGTTGTATACTCGTATTATGTTAGGAAGGGGCAATATAATTAAGATGAATACCAGTAATACAAGTTGTATCTTAAAGTTGAAAAAACAAGTCGGATCAATAACCGAGAAGTAATCATAGTAAAAGCGACATAATCTTCCAGTTTTGCCTTAGCGGGGGAAAAATGATAAAATCTTATACAGCTCGTAAAAGAAGTAGTTAAAGAAGTAGTCCCATTATAACTTCTGGTTTTAAATCAAAACTGCTACATGGTCAGTTCTTAATCAAACGATTTAACTAAGCCTCTATTCCAAAAACTTTGTATTAGGTTAGGACCTTACTAAAATATAATCCGATCAATTTAAAATACATTGTATTAAGGGGATAGTTTTTTTTTTTTTTGTAAGTGTTTATATTATTACTTAGGTACTTACCTATTTCTGTTTTCATTGCTATTGACTGAATTTTTTGGACACATTTACCAGTACAATAAAGTTTTTTAAATAAAATTTACACTTAAGAAAGTCTTTTGTATTATTTTTTCTTTTCTGTCATTTATACAATAAAGTATGTCTGTTTTTAGTTTTGTGGCACAGATTTCGATTTCTAACTAAGCAATACTACTGATTCTATATCTAAATAATCGAGTCGATAGAGCAGGTGCGTGAATGAACTGATTGCCTGCGCCCGCGCCGGGTCAATACACTTTGGCACCACCAGTGTCTTTAGCATTTAATTTTGCATCTTAAGAGAAGGAAATAAGACGTGTAGTTGGATGGTAACTTATTATGATGGTATACGGTTTTTATTGATCAAATCAATAATATTTGCGGTGTTCGGATCATTTACTTGAAAGATTACGTTTCATTGCATTTTTTTCTTCATTTTATGATGGGACATTACTTGGCACGAGTGACCTTTTTTAGTTATTCTCATTCAGGATTCGGGAAGTAACCGTTTTATTTGTAATAAACAATGTAAGTAGCCTAAATTACGAGCTCAGTATTCAGGCTATAATATTACTAGCTTTTGCCAGCGACTTCGTCCGCGTGGAATAGTGACTTCTTTCTCCCGTTTTTTACACATTTACCACTATATCTTTGCTCCTATTGGTCGTAGCGTGATGTTATATAGCCTATAGCCTTCCTCGATAACTGGACTATCCAACACAAAAAGAATTATTCAATTCGAACCAGTAGTTTCGGAGATTAGCGCGTTCAAACAAACAAACAAACAAACAAACTCTTCAGCTTTATAATATTAGTATAAGTATATAGATAAACAGTGTAGGTAGCACCAGCCTCAATTAAGTGCTATGAAATGAGAATTCAGGCTATAATATTATGAAAGAAATCCACGGCTTTTGTTCAGGAAATCTCCGAACTTCGGCCATTAATGTTGAGAATCCCTAAAAATCTTCAACGCCAAGCTAAACAATCCAATATTTCGTTCGAGGAAATTAAAACTATGTTCGAGTACTTCTAAAGCAAAGGAAATCATGCCAAGATTACTTTCTTTCATGTTCCCATCGTTCGTAAGTATTCCACCTACATTTATAATGTATCTCCACAAAATCTCTAAAAATACAGAGAGTGTAATATTTCTTGTGCGTAATAAAGCACTTTTTAACGAAACTCGCTTGCACAAACATCACAAAAACGGGCGTCACTTCAAACAAAAACGACGCGAGATGCAAGCTACTTTGGCTCTTAATGTGGTTCGGCGCGAGAGATCTCGACTGTACATATTACAAAAGAAAACCAATAATATTTTTCATATCCATCTAAAGACCAATGGGTGCGTCTCATTTGTTATACAATCATTTGATATAATTCAACTTTAATAACGATCACTTTACATAAGAATCATTTGTTATAGAAACACATGATATAATTTTGTTTATCATAACGTTTACTTCACATAATATTCATTTTATATAATACCATTTAGTATAACGTTCATATCTTATAAAAACATTTGAAATAAAACTTATTTAATATATCCTTCATTTGATATAATTTTGTTTGACATACGCATTATTTCTTATAACTATTATTTGAGATATAACGTTTCAAATAATGATTAAATGAAATTATCGTCAAATTAATATAATTTCAATTGTTTTTTTTAAAACTAATTATCAAAAATCTGAATTATGTTAACCCCGACTCGCCGTGGTCACTTCGCCGTGGTACTTGCCTGCCCGATACTAGAGTGTAATTTAGAAGCCGGAGGCGCGGAGGGAGAGTAGCCTCCGCCCGCTGTAACAAGGGGCAGGCACCCGTGCGAGCCGTAGTGGCTGAGGCTGGTCGCCGAAGGCCGAAGGCCGAGGCGACCAAAAAGCCGAAGCTGTGGAGGTGAGCGTGGGTGATTGCGCTTTGTTGCGCAAGGGCGGAGAGGCTACACTTCCCGCAGCGCCGAAGACGTGGAAATAATGATGCATGTGTGCTTGCTTGCATGCTGCATGCCTGCTTGCATGCTGCATGTCTGCTTGCATGCTGCTTGCCTGCTTGCTTGCATCATTGCCTGCATCCTGCATGCCTTGAATAACCTAGCAGCTGCATTTTTTTTGATGTAATTGTTTTTATATTATATGATATCATATAAATTGGAGTTTATATGAAGTTATCATTATATGTTTTAAATGTTATTATACTAAATAAACGTTATTTGTTTTAATTATTATATCATGTAAATGTTATATTAAATGTTGTTATATGAATTGATTTTAGCTCAATCGTTTGTTATACGTTTTAAAATTATATCATTCAAAATTATATCATTCCATCATTATACTAAAAAAGTGTTATATTAAACAAAATTATACCATGTGATTGTATATGTTTTGAACTTTATATGATATGTTGTTATATTATATATTACACACCCAAGACCAATAATAACCCTTCAACAACACTTATTTATATCTCTGCAGTGTAGATTAGCGCTGCAAAGATATTACAAATTTACACACACAACATTAAAAAAAAAACTTAATATTTGTAGTAGTGATCCACGGCTTCGCATGGGTACAATTTTCGTTCAGGATGTAAATAAAAAATAAAATAAAATACAAAATCGGTTTAGTAGTCCCAGAGTTAATACAAACTCTAAATTATATTAGTATTAGTAAAGCTGTTACTTAATTTTCAACTCTCTCTGTAGGTTTAATCACACATGGCATACTTAATCAGTCAGGTATCAAACGAATGCCGAGAGTCGCATAACAATGGAATTTTTATTGTGTCTCGTTTACACATACTTGACGAGTTAATTCTCATATTGTGGTTCCTATGTCGCAGTAAGATAGATATAATGTAAGTATATCATTAATTAATTTGGACCGTTATATAAAGTAACTATATTCCTAGTGAGATAGTAATGAATCGCTCTCGTATAACTATGTTACGGTATACAATTACATCCCTAGAGGTATAACTATATTAAGGCTTTATCTATCTTACTGCGACAGGTACATACCTCTATTGTTATAACGTAATGTGTGTGGATATTAGTATTAGTTTCCACCCACATTCCTGGCAGTAATAAGTGGATATTAATGATATCCTAGCACGTTCCGTGATACCCGATAGATGTCAGTTCTGTCAGCTAACAAGACTTAATACTTTGGCGCGAAGATATAAGCAGACATTTCCTCATATACGGTAGAGTAATAAAGTCACAAGATAATATTCCGGGAAATGCTATTGCGTTTCATATCCATTTTTGGAGTAATTTAATTACGATTTTGCCGTGCATGTAATTCTCTGTGACTCTCCATCAGTTGAATGTATGGCTAATAAAAAAACAAAAAAAAACCCTGATTTTATAGTGCAAGTGTGCTCATTCCGCACAAGTATGCGCAAATTTAATTATTTGCTTGTTGTTTGTAACTTTTGATACTGACTTTTGATAATGAAGGACAGAACCTTAGCTTTTTTCTTGCAGCTAGGAAATTATTTTACGGAATCATTAAGTAACAAAGAAAGTGGAAAGGTACAATATTCCTCCTTACAGTCAGTCAATATTTAGCCAAGAGCTTTTGTACCGTTATTTTGCCAATTGCGACCATTGAGAACGGTACCATAGAAATTGCGTCTCCGATGGAATTGGGCTCAGCTAAGGTTTTAATGAAATGTAATGGCTACACAGCAACAGCACGTCGAGCTTAGCACTGCGGTACCTTATGCATTTGTTGCAAGGCTTACATTTCAACGAAAATGTAGTCTTATGTGCTGGAGATTTACGTTCACAGACCGAAGCAATCACTTTTTGAAATGATTGTGTACCTAAGCGCCCGCTCTAGTTTTACGTTAGAAAATATCTGTTTACGTTTACGTTTCATTAAAAGTCTCGATTACTTTCCTTTGCCAAGTTTCCGTTATGGATTGTTTGGCGTGACTAAGTACATAGTGTAACCACAATATTAATGCTACAAAAACTCAGATACTGTTGGGCATCAGACAACAAATGTTGGCATAACGATGTGAAGGAAAACATTTTCAGAAACGAAATATAAGCCTTATAGTTAACATAACAATTACATGCAGTACACAATACAAGATTTCAAACTTTCGCGTTGCTTTATAATGAATGAGAATTAGACAGACAAAACGAAACAAATACGAGTATATGCTACCTACTACAGTTTCATGTAGTTCACCTAAGAATACTAAGTATCGAGTTTTGCTCGCCACTCAAAAACATGAGAGATTATCAGCAATTTATGGCCTCACGATCATTCCCTGGTTACGGGCCGGGTCGTAGTTTGGGATGCAACTTGTGTCGATACTTTTGGGATCATTGGGAGATTCCCATCTAAGGGAATCATTCCTTAAAGCTGAAGCAGCAGCGGAGTTGTCTGAAAACGCCAGGCGTCGCAAGTAATGTGTTTGCGCCGTTTGACGTTGAAACGTTAAGACCCTCTGTTAAATTGCTGTTTTAAGAAATTGCTCCAAAATTAATTATTTTACCAATAATAAAGCTTGCTGGTTCCTAGCTCAAAGGATTGGTATAGCTATCCAAAGCGGCAACGCACCCACTGTCGTACGACGCACTCCTTGCCACAAGGAATTGGTTTTGGTTTTGAATAGGTAGGCAGGTGTTATTTATGATGCATGTCTTAGATTTATTTTTTCTTGTTTGTTTGTTTTTTTTTTATTGCTTATTTTTCTTACACAAAACAATACACCTACTACTGGCCTATATTGATTAAGATCTGGGTGAAAACACGAATTAGCATAAACTATTGTTTCAACTATATCTTCGGTTGCTCAATGAGAACACATGCATATTTATCACACGTATAACAGTGCAAGCTTATATTCTATGCGTTATCTATGCAGTACCATCTCATAATCGCTTTTACTAATAATGCATTATCATAGGATAATACATAAATTATTATAGGCTCATCTTGGAGAACAATAGACCGTAGCGAAGATGAAGCATGCCAATGGGAAACCATTAAATTTTAGTGGAACCTACCCCTAATAACGAAAAACAGTGTAATAAACTTGTTTTAACTATTACACTGTTTTGTCTCGTTCTTTCTTGGCGCTGTCATCATTTGACAGAAAGTGACAAAACAGTGTAATAGTAAAAATAGGTTTATTAGCCTGTTTGATTTATTATGAATAAGGGGATAAACCAATAATATCTACAAGAGACTAGAAATTCTATTAATTCTATTAAAAGTGGAACTTTATATTTATTACGACTGCGAACTACAATGGACAGTTGCAATTTAGCCTTTCTGTACATAATTGACATCTCACGACTTGACATTAGATTCTCTAGATCTAGAATATTCGCAACTCCGAAGCTATTGAAGTGCCGAGTGTGATATTTCCTTTTATAACCGAATGCCTTTGAGGATTCCTAAAGGTGAATGTTGTGTACCAATGCTGTTTGTGATACATTGTATCTGTTACTTCAACTGTGATACTTGAAGAACATATTTGCAGCGCATTATTAGGAGTATCTGAAAATTTTGTGTTCATGTCGGACATTTATTTGAGATGCTCGAAGCGCAGTGGCGGCAGCGCTTTGGTAGTGATACCGAAGTTAAGCAACTTACAGGGATTACTTTATTTTATTTATTTATTTATTACACTTCATGCACAAACAAAAGGTACATATGGCGGACTTAATGCTAAAAGCATTCTCTACCAGTCAACCATTGGTCTATACAGAGAAAATACAGGCGGCGCGAAGCAAGTGAGGGGTAAAAGAAAAAGCTTGACGATAAAAATTACAAAAGGTTTTTAAAACACAATAAACATACATACTACTTATTACATAAATACCGCATACATTAATACATAATATAAAGGTATAATAAACATAAACATAGTACATATACATAATAATTATTACTTTAATAGATTTAATACAGAGAAACGAAAGTGTGGGTTTCTTTGGTTTGAAATAAGTCCTAAAGAAGTTAAGTTATGGTATGGTGAACGTAGGATGAAGATCCTTCGAGGAACATCATATGATTTAGTACGACAAATACCAAAAGGACCAAAGCTTAGATAGAGATCACGCCCAAAAGTAAGATAAAGTTCAGCAGAAAATATATTCCTAATATATTTACATAGAAACCAAACTAAGTTTATCTATAACTCTTAGATATTTACTTAATAATTGAAAAAGGTACTCGACAAATGAATCATCTTTTCAATATTAATTGCATCTTCTTAAACTCAAGAGTTTTTGTTTGCCTTTCTCTTGCTTGACCTCCTGGTACGACATCACATTGACTTTTTAAGGTTCCGTAGTTCAACAAGGAACCCCATGTCCGTCTATCCGGACGCAGTTTAGCGCAGAAACCTGAGGTGATAGAAAACTCTCCTCCAGAGGTAATTTTTTTTAATATTTTTTTTATATGCCTTTATCTTCCCCTCTGTCCTTCTACTTAATTAATTGCATGTTATGTGGTAATTAAGATATCGTAACCGCTAGAACTAGTCGTTTCCATTAGTACCATTGTTTCGCGACAATAGACGGGCATAGACTAGAGTGGGAGGATATTGCTTTTGTTTGTATGGGCGATCAAGCTGAAGTTATGGTTTGGCCAGAGACAAGCATAGACGATAGCGAGCGGAGTTAGTCAGGAAAGAGAACGGACAATGTTTTTTTAACATCTAAAAGTATTAAAGACTACTCACGGGAGCCGACTTTGCCGGTGGCTAACCTCAAGACTCGTTAGACACTAAGCAATTTGCACCGGCAATGCCGTCGTACCTTTATGTATGATCTTGAAAATATGCAAATGACAAATGGTTTTACATTCATTAGGAACTAGACATAAGAATTTAAAGCAAACATGTAAAGCCCATGCTTCGCAGTCTCATATATCCCGGTACCCGATCAAATCGATTCAAAAGTCTTCTGTAAACATGATTCAATTGGCTCTTGTTTTGGAAGAAGCAGTTCCGATCTCTCCCGTCAACCAATAATTATTTTGAAAGAAATTTTACTTTTGTCGTTATGAAAATAATGATGACATAGTAACATGGTTAACTAAAGGGAAAATTAAAGTTTTAAAATTATTGAAACACGTACTTTTCAAAATTAATAAAATAACAAACAACATTGCTTCCCGCTACCGCTTACGTTTGGCCGTTCAAAGCGATTGCAGGATCAACTAATGCCGATTAAGACTATCCTACGCCTTCGGGTCATCATCAGTTTATTGTTAATTACAAACAGTTAAACTAAACGGGCCGGCAGGCGTAGGAGGATATAGCAACAGCGGGAAAGCCATATTTTCTTATAAGATTAAATCAGAAACCTAAAACCATCTCGGTTAGTAAAAGGTTGCGGGTTCGATTCAAGCCCGACGTAATTTTTGGTTTCTTATTTCATCTTATAAGAATACAAAAATATGAGTGTTGAAAAAATTCTAAGCCATAAAGTCAATATATTTCACGATAGTTACAAATATCATCTCTACTCTACTGTATTTTATTTCGTATAATATATTAAAAATCATGTTATCACGACTCTTTCATCTAGATATGGGGAGATTATAGGTATTCTGACCAACTGTCTAAATACAACAAATCAATCGATACGATCCATTACTCGGCAATATGTCCTCTTTGACTTACTAATATTGCAGCCAAATGTATGGCTTATGAACTGTTTACTTTCATAAAGTGCAGTGCAGATAAAATGTTCGAGCACTTAACATATCCATTAACTAATATACAGGTTGTTGCCTGTAATAGGAGCAAAAAAATTAAATATAGGCCCTTTGAAGTAATCAATAACCAATTTTAAATAGTTTTAATTTCATATAATGATTTTTTTATTTTATTTTATAACAAAATATCTTGGGTGTACCTATGCCCAGCAGTGGGATGATGTAGGTTAGATTTAAAAAAACACTTATGATATACATTGATTAGGTATTATAACTTTGGATTGCTATATCTCTGCGTTAAAGCATTTAAGTACCTATACTCTGTAAAATTATTTCTATACTAAAATTTTTGCTCCTATTACAGGCCACACCCTGTATATTAATTATTCATAGGTTTAGTGCTCGAACGTGTTATCTGCACTGCACTTTATGAAAATAAACAGTTCATAAGCCATACATTTAGCTATTTTGGCTGCCATCTAGGGAGATTACACATCCCTGTTCCATGCCATTAAAATCTACAATTTCACATGCACAAACAAACTCTATATCTGTTACTACGTTCGGAAGACAGAACCGCTTAACCGCAAACCAGTAACCAGCCAAAACCCACTTCCGATACGAAAGGATTCGAACCCACAACAGATATTCGATACTGCACAGTTCCAGTTCATTCGTTTACTTAATTACCCAGTATAGGGGTGGTACTAGCAAAATTGTACTTTCAACTAGGCGTCCACTTCAAAGTTACCTTGTGACGCAAATACACCAACGCATTCGCATGCGGTAGAGATGCGGCTGAACAATACCGATAAGGATGCAACTTTCAAAGTTACATATGTTGAAGCGAGACACAGCATATGCCAATGTCACATGCCCCATTCAAACTCCTCATTCTCATGAAATTTTGTGAGCATATGGATTAGGTCTGCCAGCCAACATCTATTTTTCATACCTCTTAGACGGGGCCGGGGCTGGGGTGGGACGGGGCCGGGGCGAAATGGTGGGGAGGTACCTTAGAACCAGGAGGACATAGGATTCATTTATCCTGTTCGACGGGGCCGGGACTGGGGCGGGACGGGGCCGGGGCGAAACAATTTTCGCTGGGATCACTTAACTTTTAGAACTACGAGGCTGGGCGGGACGGGACTGGGGTCGAAACAATGTTCGCTGGGTCGGCTAGTACGGTTATATCTTTTCAACGCGTCCATTTAGCAAACGACGGTAGCTACACTCAAATTATTTAGGAAATCGCAGGATTTCTTTCGTAAAGGAACGTCGATATATCAGACAGATGGACAGCAAAAGTCTCGTGAATACCTAAAAAACTAACTATGTAGCAAAACTTCTCGTTAACAATTCCAAGGACTTATAACTTAGGGCCTAACTTAAATTCGATTAGTTCTTACCAAATACTCTCATGATGTCTAGAAAGTTATCTCGCAGATCCCGAGTAGAAACAATCTCGCAAACATCACTGACCCAAGCTTTCTCTATTACTAATTTAGACGGAGCCAGCCGCCCTTCAACAGCCGCATCCCAACTCAACCCATTCCCATCTCTACCCGGTTTTGAAATACCCAACGAAAACTGCCAAGTCTATCTGATTTAATTCTTGCAAATACATAGAAAAAACTATCCCCCTTATTCATAATAACTCAAACTGTCTTTTAAACCTATTTTAGCTATTACACTATTTTGTCACTTTCTGTCAAATGATGACAGCGCTAAGAAAGAATGAGACAAAAATAGGTTTAAAAGGCCGTTTGAGTTATTATGAATAAGGGGTATGAGAATAGTTGAAAAAAAAGTGATAAACTTTTTTTTAAAGTAAATCAGATTATGCTTGGGACGACAATGTTATTATTTGCAGTGTTTTAAAAAGTGTTATAAATATTTAGATATTAATTTCATTATTGATTGTTAGTAATTATTTCCTCAAATAAGCATCGGAAATACGAGTAAATAATTATGTTCCTATCAAAATCTATGTTTTAGCATGATAAGTATTTTTGTTTTACGAAATTTTTATTTGTTTGTTGTAGTTGGTGACAAATATGTTGATGATTAAAACATTGTTTAAAACTTTTTATTTTATAAAGTTTTTTATTTAGACAGTACTTTTTATCAAATCGACTAGAGTTAGCACTTTTCGATAGGTATTTAAAAATTGGGTAGAGGTGGGATCGGGTTGAGTTGGGATGCGCCCTCTTCAACTATGCGGAACTTTGGGCTCTCGTGGTTCATATGCTGGTTCTATGTACAGCCTTCTATGTTAAGATTATTGTAGCCTCTTATGTGGATGTGATAAAGGTGAATTTGCAACGAATATCTACGCACTGCCTTCCTGAGTATTTGCGCGATGCGGGAATTGTTCAAACTTAATTGCCGCATGAATTTAAAAATTCTTAAACTTAAACACTTAATAGTATTCGTCTCTAAAACTAAGCGCTGTTTGTAAGTTCTAAATATTAAAATTAACGTGATGTCTGAAGACTGGAACTAGAGGATGTTTTAAGCATAGTTAGTTTTATCACTAGTGGTTTTTAAAATGGCGTTTATTTTATTAATCAAGCTGAATTATAAATTTAAAAAGCAAATATTTTTATTAAATGTAACATGGCTTAGAACACTGTGAATAAAATTATCTATGTCACACAAAAAAACTAAACGAAAATCTGTTCAACCGTTTGGGATAATACCACAGATACACAGAAAGACACGTTAAACTTATAACCTTCCCTTTTTGCGTCGGCTAAAAATGGCATGCCAAAACTTCTTTAAACAGGAATCAACGGGCTGACATTTCGGTAGACGCACTCCCGATCGCCCGTCAACCAAATACATGTCAAGGGCATACGCTCCAGGTATAAAGGCCAACCACAGCGACCTTATCAACTCCTGAATGTATCCATTAAGGTCACACAAACGAGCTAGCTCGTGTATTCAGTGCATTCATCTATCGCACCTCATTTCGGAGCACATTTCCCAGACAGCCCAGGCAATTTTGGCATGATTTTTGTAGCGTCCCGTGAAAACTTCCTTTGCATTCACTAAGCAAGGTTTTTAACAGTAGACTGTTTGTAGGATATGTGTAAGTATGATAACACAAATCGAATAACTTTATATGCCGTCCTTTTGAGGCAATGCCGTCATCATCATTCATCCATTCATCCATAGCAGCCTTTATTGTACTCCTTTTAGGATATAGGCCTCCTCCATATTTATCCATTTTCGTCTCTCCCGTGCCACTTTCATCCAGTTCCGTCCTCCGTGGCGCTGGATATCGTCCACCCAACGAAGTGGTGGGCAGCCTCTATCGCGCGTATTGACCCATGGTCGCCACTCCATAACCCTTCTGGTCCACCGTATATTAAACAGCATTCCTTATCCACGAGTATGGAAGGAGGGTCTGATATTTTAAAGCATTTTTTTGTAGGGTTCCATTTTTGGAGTTGCCTGATTTAAATACAAATATCTTTATTTATGTACAGGTTATTTTACATTTGCCGTTGTAATTTTGCAGTTGCCTAATTGCTTTCAGAAAAACAAGATTTTAACCATTCAGGGTATTTCCACGAAACGGCAAGTTTCTGCGAAAACCGTTCAGTTTAATCAACATCAAAGAGTTTTTCTTAATAAAAAAAATACCGACCAGTCCAAAAGTCATTTTATATTCTATAGCGTCGGCTATAGAATATAAAATGACTTCAGTCTTCAATGATGAATCAGAAAAAATACTTCCGACAGAAGATGTAAAAAGGATACTTTTGAAATGTTCCCAAATAAAAATTTACATAATTATTTAACCATATTTTCAAGTATACAAAGTACATAACTCGCAAAGTACATAAATTAGATTTTTTATTTTATTTTTCTAGTTACTGTTATGGCCTAGCCTATCAACCGGTTTCGGCTTGGCCTTGACTGTCTGGACAACCTGTGTATTTAAAAGGCTACTTAGGAACTAAAAGCTGAAAAGACAGATTAGGATCACTTATTATCTTATTGAGCTAAAATATCAACGATATTATAAGCAAGATGTATACTTATAAATGTCACTGGCAAATGTAGCAATCTTTAATGCAAACAATTAATTCAATAAAACCGGCCAAGTGCGAGTCGGACTCGCGCAAACGTTAACGTCGGTTTCGTGCCAACGTTAACTGAATTAGGGATTCTTACTTCCACTTAGCCAAAATAGCACAATATTTTGTTGACCGCAAATATAACTTTGTTTTTCATAGTGTTTGTATGAAAGACAAAGTTATATTTGCGGTTGATAAAAATGTGCAATATCTCAAAAACTGCTAGTTCGATTTCGCTCAAACTAATTTTCGTTGAAAGTTTATGTTGAGATCTACGTTACATATTTTTTTCAAAATTTTCACTTCATTAGTTCAAAAGTTAGATGGGGGGGGGACGCCCATTTTACCACTTTGGAAGCGTCTATATCTCAAACGTTAGACTTTTAGAAAAAATGGTTTTAGAAACCTCAATGTCATTTTGAAAGACCTATCCATAGACGTACACGTGTGAGTAAAAAAAAATGTTTTGGTTTTAGTTTCATGTATGGGAGCCCCCCCATAATATCATTTTTTCAAATTTTTTGTACCTGAATTGGAAAGCGGTAAAAAAGATACACCTACCTACCAAGTTTTAGCGGTGTGATGCTAACAGTTTCAGAATAAAGTGGCTGTGACATACGGACGGACAGACAGACAGACAGACAGACAGACAGACTTGACGAAACTATAAGGGTTCCGTTTTTTGCCATCCGGCTACGGAACCCTAAAAACGGATTTTTATGGAGTAGAATTTTAGTTTTATTAGACTACTACACTAAAACATTACAGATTATAACACAACAAGGGACTTACCTATGGACGGCTCAACAGGTCTACGCCATTTCTCGGCCACCTGGAACAAGACATAGACCACTTGTAACATGTTTGTTATGACATGTGACATGTTTGTAATCATGACATGCTACGTGTTCGTCACGACTTAAGACCAGTTTGTAAAAATAATGATTTGCTGTGACAGCCTCATAATGGTTGGGATGTTTTTAGTAACACGATGTGATGGTTAAAAAGACTCCGTTTTCTAGTGAAAACAACCTGTTCAAAAACAAAAACCATGCATCATCTATTTTATATCTTTCACTTGGAGAAAATTGTAAGGAAAAATATCGGTACATTATTTTTTTCAAGACAGTGTAACAAGTAGATTAGGGAACAAGACAACAATGTGCAAGGAACAATTCAACTGGTTAATCTTAGGGCTGCATTGTAGGCATTTAGAAGGATAAACTCCTCATTTCTCATCTACTAAGTTTGATAATCTTAAAATATTCCATCAACGTTCCCTCATTCACTAACCATTATTATCTATATTTAAAACAAGTTAGTCTAGCCTCTAGGTAATCAATCTCAGCCATCACAATAGTTGGACCACCTAAGGTAGATCGTGTAAATCGTCTCTGATTTACCCTGTCATCCGGTTATCAGCGCCATTCATTTCATATCAATGTTCTAACTAGTCTGTTGAGTTAGACTGCTAGACTATAAATCATGGTAGACCACCTAAGATTAAAGATGAAGTTGATTGAGTTATAGTAGGTACCTTTTATGTTTTAGCTCGATAACTGAAGTTCTGAGGCATATAAAGTTATTTTAGTAGATGTAGATCATGCAAAAAGATGGCAACGGGTGCAGTTAAAATAATAACATAATAACAAGAATCTAATAAATATATATGTATACTAAAATTACTAAACTATTATGATTCATAAGAACATAAACATACATAAAGCAAAAATACATGCCAGCGTGCCTAGCCGAAGGTGGTCGGATGAACAGAGGTAATAGTTATTTAATAAACTCATTTTGCATTAAAAATGGTTTACCTTGGATAATCGAGGACGATCCATCTACCCACCTACTATAATAGTCACTAGTTCAATATAGCTTAAGCCACAGACAGGGCTGATTGACACGTCTGTACCAATGTGTCTAAACATTCAGTAAATTCAACAGCAGACATTGTAAAGCAAATCAATTTATCCCGTTATCCGAGCATGAAGAGTAATTAGCGCATCGATTTGACTGCTTTTTTTCACAGACTAAGTAAAACCGGAACAGACAGTATACAGAAATTGGATACCATGGGAAGTCAAATAGCATCAAGGCCAAACAGTAAGTAAGTCAAAATACAGCTAGGGCTTTTGGTGACTGTCAGGTCTGCCTGTGTGGTCGCTAGATTTAGATGAAATATATTGAGAAATATAGTACCTAATTGGTACTATTTGGTACCTATCGATAAAAAAATAGTACCTCAGCCCTTGGAATATTATATCATAAGTCTTATACACAGGCCATCCTGACGTCAGGTTGGCCTGTATGAAATCATATTGGGGTTTCTGTTATAGGTATCATTCTGGAACCTATGCTAGCATTTAGTACCTAATTGGTACCTGAGAAAATATATATTACATTTTGAAATGTCATGATATTTTTTTAGATTTTGGATTTTTTAGATTTCCCATAATTCATATTTGATCCCTTTTACTACTCGTTTTTAAAACGTTCCGGGACGTTGCCCGCCTACAGGCGTGAAAACAATAAAACATCCATTGTGTCTGGAGTAGTGTCCCGGAACGTGTTAATCATTTATATGTTACCGGCGTAATTTATTTCCCCCCTATGTCCTATTTAGGGCATCTACGAATCCAACAAATTTAAAATCATGAAAATCGGTCCACCAGTTCTCGAGTTATAGTGGTATATATAAGTGGTGTAACTTACACGACTATCTTTTATGTACATAATTAGCCAGCAAATCCAGCGAACTTCGTTTCGTCCCGGTCCCGTTTTATGGTCATTATGCTATTCGGGGCCCAGACAAATCCAACAAAGTAAAAATCATGAAAATCGGTCCACCCGTTCTCGAGTTTTAAGTGGTTTAACTAACCAAACTGCCACGGGAACCAATGAACCCTGCGCGACCAACCAGTTTTTAGGGTTCCGTAGCCGAATGGCAAAAAACATAACCCTTATAGTTTCGTCAAGTCTGTCTGTCTGTCTGTCTGTCCGTCCGTATGTCACAGCCACTTTATTCTGAAACTATAAGCATGACATAGCTGAAACTTGGTAGGTAGGTGTATCTTGTTCACCGCTTTCCGATTCAGATACTAAAAATTTAAAAAAATGATATTATAGGGGGGGCTGCCATACATGAAACTAAAACCCTAAAAATGTTTTTTTACTCAAACCTATTCGTGTGGGGTGTCTATGGATAGGTCTTTCAAAATGACATTGAGGTTTCTAAAACCATTTTTTCTAAAAGTCTAACGTTTGAGATATAGACGCTTTCAAAGTGGTAAAAAGGGCGTCCCCCCCCCCCCCATCTAACTTTTGAACAAAGAAAGTGAAAATTTTGAAAAAAATATGTAAAGTAGATCTCAACATAAACTTTCAACGAAAATTGGTTTGAGCGAAATCGAACAAGCAGTTTTTGAGATATAGCACATTTTTATCAACCGCAAATATAACTTTGTCTTTCATATAAACACTATGAAAAACAAAGTTATATTCGCGGTCAACAAAATATTGTTGTATTTTGGCTAAGTGGAAGTAAGAATACCTAATTCAGGTTAAGTTGGCACGTAACCCTCAGTGCGCGAGTCCGACTCGCACTTGGCCGGTTTTTATATAAAAGTTTTAACGGCTTTGGACGAATCCTTCCTGAAATGACACTGACAATATAAAATTAAAAAAAAAAACATCTTGGCATTATGGCGGGCAGCCAAATATTTTAATTGTTCTTTAAATTAAAATTAGAAATTGTATATTTATTAATCAACGACTATACATAATACCTATACAATATGATTTTCAATTTATAGCTAAGCAAAAATGTTTGTTATCTTAATAACATGATGTGACTCAATTATCTTTGGTCCAAGTTTTGACTGCAGGCCTTGACTCTATCTCATGTCAATTAAAACTTAATTACTTTCCACCCTAGGGATGGATAAGCTATTTTCCACCCGGCTATCTACACAGGAAAGTTATATGTATTTTCCGAACAGGAGAGATGCAAAAGTTATTGATTGCAAAACATTTTCATAAACTTTAAAGTGCTCTCCTGTATAATTTGCAAATATGCAATTGTGCGGTTATTTCACCAGATGATCGAATGTTATTATTTACTAGTGGTAACAATATTTAAGAACCGGTTAAGTGCGTGTCGGACCCGCGCACTGAGGGTTCCGTGCCACCCTTAACTGAATTCAGGGTCCACTTACTTTCACTTAACGAAAACATCACAATATATTGTGACAGCAAAAATAACTTTGATTTTCATAGTGTTTGTATGAAAGACAAAGTTATATTTGCGGTTGATAAAAATATGCAATATCTCAAAAACTACTGGTTCGATCTCCTTCAAATCAATTTTCGTTGCAAGTTTTTGTTGAGATCTACATCATATATTTTTTTCAAAATTTTCACTTTCTTAGTTCAAAAGTTAGATGGGGGGGACGCCCATTTTACCACTTTGGAAGCGTCTATATCTCAAACCATGGTTTCAAAAACCTCCACATCATTTTCAAAGACCTATCCATAGACACCGCAAACGCATAGGTTTGAGTAAAAAAAAAATGTTTGGTTTTAGTTTCATGTATGGGAGCCCCCCCCCCCCCCCCTTGAATATTATTTTTTCTTACTTTTAGTATCTGAATCGGAAAGCGGTGAACAAGATACACCTACCTACCAAGTTTCAGCTATGTCATGCTTATAGTTTCAGAATAAAGTGGCTGTGACATACGGACGGACAGACAGACAGACAGACAAACAGACAGACAGACTTGACGAAACTATAAGGGTTCCGTTTTTTGCCATTCGGCTACGGAACCCTAAAAACTGGTTGGTCGCGCAGGGTTCATTAGTTCCCGTGGCAGTTAGGTTAGTTAAACCACTTAAAACTCGAAAACGGGTGGACCGATTTTCATGATTTTTACTTTGTTGGATTTGTCTGGGCCCCGAATAGCATAATGACCATAAAACGGGACTGGGACGAAACGAAGTTCGCTGGATTTGCTAGTTATTTATGTACATAAAAGATAGTCGTGTAAGTTACACCACTTATATATACCACTATAACTCGAGAACTGGTGGACCGATTTTCATGATTTTAAATTTGTTGGATTCGTAGATGCCCTACATAGGACATAGGGGGGAAACAAATTACGCCGGTAACATATAAATGATTAAAAACGCGTAGTAAAAGGGATCAAATATGAATTATGGGAAATCTAAAAAATCCAAAATCTAAAAAAATATCATGACATTTCAAAATGTAATATATATTTTCTCAGGTACCAATTAGGTACTAAATGCTAGCATAGGTTCCAGAATGATACCTATAACAGAAACCCCAATATGATTTCATACAGGCCAACCTGACGTCAGGATGGCCTGTGTATAAGACTTATGATATAATATTCCAAGGGCTGAGGTATTATTTTTTTATCGATAGGTACCAAATAGTACCAATTAGGTACTATATTTCTCAATATATTTCATCTAAATCTAGCGACCACACAGGCAGACCTGACAATCACGGCTTTTGGGGCGTCATCATCACGAATTTCTATTCACAACTTTCTATTCGTGCAAAATATGTATTATGCAACCATTAATATTCAATATCAACAGTGATATTTTTTATGACATACAATTGTATGTCTTTACTGAATATGTAAAATTCAATAACAAAAATGATGAATGTAAAATAAAATTATAAAAATGTAATTTTAGAAAAACCGAGTTCTTAGCTAAGTTTCAATGAAACTAATTAAAACTCAAATCCAATCAGAACTTTGAGACTTGAGTAAGCTAAAAATTAGTCCAAAGGCAGTTGAGTGAGAAATATGAAAGGATAGAAGCGTAAAACCGTATGGTCTGGAATTCACTTGAATATTAGTTTTATTAAGTTAACTAAAAAAACATAGAATCAGCTGGGCCTCAATTCCGCTAATTGAGTCGGCCACTGAGTTGTGCATCAGTGTACTATGAGAGTACAATTGACAAACCTCGCTATTCTGACAGCGGCGTGTCACCTTTTAATGGACTTTAAGCTCACGATGTGTCACAGTAGCACTACTGAATGACTGATGCCGAGAATACGTCAATCGGGAAACTGAAATAAAGGCCGATCACGAAAAAGTTGTAATTTTGAGACTGGTAAACTAGGAACTTAACCAAAAATATATAAAAAATAACGCTCAAAAATATTGTAATATACGATTCAAACATGACAATATCGTCGTTAAAATTTTCGTTTTTATTTATAATAATTAATCTTATCCCAAAAGTATGACTGGCAGAGAATGCCATATGGCGCTGAAGGGTTATGGGCATAAATAAAAGATTTAATCAGGATGGACCGAGATTTATTGGGATACGAAAAATGTCTTACATAGCAGTACGGCAGTCGAGAACATGAAGACCGGCGGAAGCACAGATTAGCCGGAAACGCAACAATCTATCATTATTGACACTGACAGTAGCTGTCAAAATAGTGACGTTTACATAGATTATACAACACTGGCCCTTAAACCAAACTATTTTGACAATAAACATTTTGTACAAAAACAACTTGTATTTTAATTTTGTTTACAAAATTCTTAGCAGTACACAACAATGCAGAGCAGTAAACAATTAATAAAACAATGAAATGGTTATCTCTATTATAATAGTATCATTTTATCAAAAACAATGATAAGCTTTACGACTAAATTAGCATTAGTTTCTTTACAAACTTCTCATGCATCTCTTTAGACAATGGCTTAGTCAGCAAATCTGCTAACATATCTTTAGTACATAAGTATTTAACATCAATAGAACCATTACAAATATGATCTCTAATAAAATGGTGGCGGATATCGATGTGTTTAGTTCTGGCATGAAACATTGTATTCTTACACAGCTTTTGTGCAGATTGATTGTCATTAAAGATTGTAACTTTACATACAATGCCTAAAATTTCCTGTAAAAAATTACGAAGAAACAACGCTTCCTTGCAGCAATCTGAAAGAGACATGTACTCCGCCTCTGTGCTCGATAAGGCGACAGTTCGCTGCTTTCGACTTTCCCAGGAAACTATAGATCTGCCAACCTGAAACACATAACCGGTGTAGGACCTCCTATCTGTTTCACATCTGCCCCAGTCAGCATCTGCAAAGCCTGTAACACTAATGCCTCCTTTGAAGAAATTCAAACTTAAATCCTTTGAACCTTTTAGATACCGAAGTACTCTCTTTGCTGACTTCCAATGAGTTTCATCATAGCAGTCATTAAATTGGCTTAGATAGCTAACTGCATGTGCAATATCAGGTCGTGAACCTACTGCAATGTACATAAGTGAGCCTATGAGACTCCTATAATCATATTTAAAGCTGTCTTTATTTACAGATTTTTCTAGCTTTATACCAAGCTCCATAGGTGTAGCCGAAGGCTTACAATCCTCCATTTTAAATCTTTGTAATACCTTCTCAATATAGTTTGTCTGATCTAATGTTATTTTGTCTTTACATTCAGTTATTCTCATTCCTAAGATATACCTTGCTGGCCCTAGATCAGTTATTTCAAACTCACTTTTAAGTTTACTTTTAATATTCATAACCTCTTCATGGGCATTTTTGGTTGATAATAACATTATATCATCTACATACAAAGCAATTACAATGAGTCTATCTTGACTTGATTTGTAATACACACAAGCTTCTAACGATGACTTATTAAACATCAACTTCTCGCATAATATTTTATTTATCTTTTCATACCATGCTTTTGCAGCTTGTTTCAGCCCATAGATGGCCTTGTTGAGTTTAAAAACTTTATTCTCACTGCCTTTTATAATAAAGCCCTCAGGTTGCTCCATGAATACAGATTCATGAAGGTCCCCATTTAGAAAAGCTGTCTTTACATCTAAATGTTGAATATTCATTTTGTACTCAGCAGCTACAGCTAACAATGTTCTAATACTTGAATATCTGACAACTGGAGAAAAGGTTTCATTGTAGTCTATCCCAAAACGTTGAGTGAATCCTTTAGCTACTAGTCTGGCTTTGTACTTAACAAGTTCACCATTAACACCTAGTTTCCTTTTAAACACCCATTTACACTTTACAGGGATATGACCATCCATTCTGTCAGTAAGTGTCCAGCATTTATTGTCATTGAAAGACTTATACTCATCTGCCATTGCTTGCTTCCAGCAGTCTGCATCTGGAGCTGACAAGGCCTCACCTACAGTAACTGGCTCATCGGTGTTACTGATGCACGTGGTTCCTTCCACAAGCTGAGCTGTCAAGGCTTCAAGACTGCTATCTGGATCTGAACTTGAAGATTCTTCTTCAAGATCTGGAACATAAGTTTCATCCGAGGAATTATCTGTGCAAAATATTTCATCACTCTCTTCAGAATCATCGAAAGAACTGGAACTATTATTAGGTCCATCCTGATTTGGGGCTGTGTCATCAGAATGTACCTCACAGGAAGTATTTTCCTCATTTAGAGATTCTGTAGGAGACTGAGTCCTACTATTCACATCTATAGCTGCTTGTGTGAATGACTCTTTGTACTTATCATCATGTGACAAATCAGCCTCTTTACTGAGAAACTTATCCTCAAAGAAGGTCACACTTCTTGCTTTTACACAGACTTTTGGATTATTCGGGTCTATTAATCTATAGCCCTTTGTATTTTCACAATACCCAACAAATATATACCTTTTAGCTTTAGGTTCTAACTTGGTTCGACTATTGACATGTGCTCATGTGCATAAGCAATGCACCCAAAGGTAATCAAATGTGCAACTGATACCTTGCGATTGGTCCACTTCTCCTCCGGAGTGCATCCTCTGACGGCTATAGTTGGAGAGCGATTCTTCAAGTACACGGCTGTATTCACAGCTTCAGCCCAATACTGCGGGCCAAGGCCTGCCTCCTGAAGCATACAGCGTGACTTCTCCATGATACTTCTATTAGCACGTTCAGCAACTCCATTTTGCTGAGGCGAGTATGGTACAGTCGTTTGATGGATAATACCATTCTCCTTCAGGTAATTCTGAAATTTTAAATTACAATATTCAGTACCATTATCAGATCGTATCGCTTTTAATTTCTTATTTGTCTGATTTTCTACCAAAGTTTTCCAGGCTTTAAATGTTTCAAATACCTCATCTTTCCCATTCAAAAAATAAACAAAAGTTTTTCTTGTGTAGTCGTCAATGAAAGTTATAAAATACTTTGACCCACTAAATGATTTGCTAGGCATAGGACCACATAGGTCACTGTGAACTAATTCAAGAACCTCAGAGGCTCTATTGAACGACCTTTTGGGAAAGGATGTGCGAGTCTGCTTTCCCTCGACACATGGTATACATTTCTCTAAACCAGTACAATTATATGAAATCCCAGAAACCATACCTTTTCTCATAAGCTCCATACTGCGAAGGTTGAGGTGTGCCAGCCGCTGATGCCAAACCTGTTGCGAGACTTTTTCTTCCATTGTGTTGGCTGTCATCGCAGACGCTGCAGCTTGCTCGCTGGTCGCCGATGGCTTCTCAACACAACCTGTATCTAGAGTGGGAGAGATATCACATTTCATGGTAAGGTTACAATCAAGAGATGATGGTTCAGCTGTGTCAAGTTGATAGACCCCATCATATTGAGTAGCTGTGGCAATTAAAGTTTTATTATCATATATATGACACATGCCAGGACTAAACACCACCCTAAATCCTTTATTAACCATTGCGCTAACTGATAGCAAATTAACAGTTAAGTTTGGTACGTAAAAAACGTTGCTTATAGTCCTTATACAACCGTTTTTCATCTGGACTTTCACTGTGCCTTTTCCTGCAGTGTAAAGTTTTTCACCATTTGCTACAGTTATAGCCACAATTGGCTTTTCATCACTCACATTACACATAATGCTTTTTGTACCACACATGTGCCCCGTGGCACCACTATCCACATACCACTGACCGTGTTTGATGTTCGCTGAAAGTGCAGTCAGCAGAGCTTTCGATGTGTCGCCTTTGCTCTTTGATGTGTCTGTGTTGGTCTTTGCAGTCTTTGTCTTCATCGGTGCAGCCTTAGGACAATCTTTGATGAAATGGCCCACCTTTTTGCATCTGTAGCATTTTCTTTCTTTCTTGAAAAACAGAGCAGATTCTCCGTCGGTTTTATCACACCTTCTAATGTTCTCTTGGAGTAATTTACCTTTAACAACCTCGCTGGAAAGGTGCACTGCATCTGCTGGAAGTCCGCTCAACATGATGACTGCTATGAAATCATCATCTAGTGGTGATCCTATTTCACTCAGCTGTTGTGCTACCTCTGTAATCCTATTTATATAGCCTTCCATGTTGTCATTTAATTTCGTGGCAAATAGAGATCTGAGAAGCCCCAGCCGGCGGCACAGCCCGCGGTCTTCGTAGGCCCTCTCCAAACTGCTCCATGCCTCGTGCGCTGTCGTAGCATTCCTGATATGTGGGATGGCGGATGGTTGCACAGCTAGGGCTATTCGCGCCAAAGCTTTCTGCTGCTTCTTCGCATCATCCTGAGCCTCACCTTCCTTCTTCTCCACACACTCCCACAGGTCCTCCTGTATGAGAATCATCCTCATCATAAACTTCCAGGAGCTGTAGTTGTCGATGCCCCTAAGTTTATCGATGACCCCGTAGTTAGCAGACGCAGCCATGGCAGCAAGGCGGTCACGCACCGTATTGTTGTAGGTTAGGTTTCCGCAATGTGCCGATCTCAGTTTTTACTTCATTAGAAATAATTGCTGTCGCGATATCCTGTAAATAAAAGATTAAATCAGGATGGACCGAGATTTATTGGGATACGAAAAATGTCTTACATAGCAGTACGGCAGTCGAGAACATGAAGACCGGCGGAAGCACAGATTAGCCGGAAACGCAACAATCTATCATTATTGACACTGACAGTACCTGTCAAAATAGTGACGTTTACATAGATTATACAACAGGCGCCATATATAAAGTAATGTAATTACCACACAATTTATTTTACATTTTGTGTTGCGAAGTATGTCTATATTTTTCTAAAAACAGATATTTGGGTCTGCCACGTTTTTGCAGCGCTTCAGGTATGTTTGCGGAGTACCAAACTGATGGCCTCGACGCCGTTATTCGCAAAAAAACAAGCTCCCTGATCAGTAGGGTGAGAAACAGTCCCAATAGCATCCTGAAGACATTAGCAGATAGGTTCACATCACCGATCTGGAGATGTTTTGTGCAAAAGGTGACATACATGGGGACATTCCCCTTTTTATAGAAATTTTTAAAACTGTTTTTTAATACATATATAAAATGTAATACTAACGTAGTATACAGGGTGGAATTGCAAGGGGGTGCCAAATTTTTGGAGGTGAAAGGGACCATCAATATGAACAACTTTTACTATGGGGTCATGGTCAAAATCCTAAATAAAATTTCAGGTTCCCCATACAAAATCAGTCACCTACATTGACAATAATGTATAGAGAGGCAAAAAATAAAATTAATAATTGAATGATGGTCCCATAGTAAAAGTTGTTCATATTTATGGTCCCTTTCACCTCCAAAAATTTGGCACCCCCTTGCAATTCCACCCTGTATAAGTCATACGCTACTAACATTCATATGGATACATTTTGTCCGAAATAAAAGATATTTTATTTATTTTTTTGTACCCGAATTGATATTTGAGAGTTATGCAAATCAAAACCGATTTCTTTTATCTTTACTCCAATTAAGTGGCCTAAGGTAATTAATATCATTTTATCGCACAAGTAACCGAGAAATCTCAATTACCTTCATTTGCCGAGTTATAAGAGCTCAGGAACAAAAGTTACTTGGAAACTTTTAATTAAGACGCCATAATAATCTTTGCGAGACTTAAGAGTTATGAGTGTGGAGTTCGTTTATCGCATTTCTTATTTTCTTGATTTCGTTAATTTACTTAACAACGGTTGTACCTAAGGAATATTGTTTTCGACTGTAAATACCATAATCTCGTTATGCTACGAGTACGCCGGGTTTTTATAAGGTGTAAATATGCAATCTAAATTAAACATATTTTATGTATTTTATTGCAGATAAGATATGATAAGATAATCATGTATTGTCTCAAAACTGTGTACAATAGTTGTTATAAAAATAAAATAATGTGTCAACAGTTTACCCATTTCGGGCATGCAATGTTTAGTACCTACCTACCTATATAAATCAACCCAATCATTCGATTCATTCATCATCAGAGTACTTACCTTTTGATGGAAACAATAAATTATTTTCTAAACGCATTCAAATCTAACTTACAAGAAGCTCATATACATCTAAAAGTGCGTCTGAAAAGGGTAAAATCATTTGCCAAAACATTTACGTAACATCCTCGTTGGCCTAACCATTCTCCAAAAATAGGCATTTTGTCTTTTCTCAAAAGGGACAATGTTTTCAACCTGTCATCCTGTAGATTGGCGTCGTTTGTAACAAAACTATCGAGGCTTATGAATATTTCAGTAGGGTAGTCTGCGGATCGGAGTTGACGGCTCCTAAATCTGAAAGTAGACAATTAATATAATTACTGTACTAGTGCAATAAATATTCAAAGTGTGCGGGTAGAAGAAAATATTTCATCGCGCACAGGCAGACGACGCCGAGCTTCAACAGTCACCCCGAGACCATGACTCGTGTAACCGGGTCGAAACGTCGGGAAGGTAAACATCATTTTTACCTTTTAAACAAGTGAAAGTTGCATAAAATCCCGTTAAAGTGTGAAGTTTAGACAATTAATATTACCGCAGTGGATTTCAAAGTAATAATTCACTGAATTCGGTGATGGTGGCAATCTTCTGGGGGGCAATTCACTAACGGCAACATCACCGCTGTGTTCAACGTCGAGCTTGAATTTCAGAATAGCTTGTCGGCTCTAAGTACGCTGCTCAATGTTGAAGTAAAAGAAAATCGTCAAACTATCTTAACGTTCTCGATGACAGCATTGACATTTGCTTAGTGAATCGACATGCTGAGACCAGCCGAGAGAGCTGTATATTAAGAGTGCACTTGTTTGTGCGCTTTTTTTATGATACTTATGTGTACTGTTTAATTCTCACTAACATCAGCCACCCTCAAGTTTTCTTCAGTTACTCCGAGATTATGGCGCTCTTGCAACAGTGCCGAAATATCGGAAGCTCATTTATAGTAAAGTACACGTAAAGTACATGGTAGCAATCTCGTATCTAACTATTCCAATTATATGTATGTAAGGATATTATTTCTATCGTTTGGAAACAAAAGCCAACGTGTTGCTCTAGAACAAGAGAAACAACATTTAAAGCTATTGCTTCACCTATTAAAAATTATAATTTTCTAACTCATTTCGCCATTTTAAAATAAAAGACAAATTGTCCATAGACATTAAAATTCATAGAGCACCATAAAGCTCAGCTTACTTACCACAGAGTAAAAACCGATCATTACCATAGACACAATAAGGGCAGCTGTACAACATCTGAATGAAGACAAGATCTTTATTTACATCTCCCCCCCTTCACATAGTTATATCAAGTATCTTTAGGTATTGGTATTAATTTAGTGAGATGAAAAAGATTTGATTCTGATTTTCTATGTCCAGTATTTATTTTATATATTGATTTTGATAATTTATCTGTAACTTCATAAGGACCAATTTTTAATTCTTCCAATTTTTTTCTATTTAACCTGTTCCCGTTTTCAACATACACTAAATCTCCCACCTTTAGTTCGTAATGTATTCTGTTTTTATCAAATTTTTGTTTATTATAATTATGTGATTTTCTAGATCTTTCTAATGATAATTTCCTGTCTTGAGATAGCTCATTTAGTGTTATAGACTTTTTTAATTCATCTGGCAATATATTAACATTTTTTCCATATAATAAATGTTTTGGGGAAAACCCGGTTACTGTATGTTCTGTTTCATTATATTTTTGTATACATTCATGGGCAATAGTAGTCCATGCTAACTTTTTAGTTTTTTCATTAATACGACATCTTATTTTATTAACTATTGTCTGATTTAATCTTTCATTTAATCCGTTAGAAAATGGAGAATTAACTGCAGTGAATACAATGGGAATGTTATGATTTTCTAAAAAGTTTTTAAATTCCTTCGAGTTTATGCCAGGATACTGATCCGAAAGTATCATGCCAATTCTATTTTCTTGTAATACATTTTTAACCAACTGAATAAAGTCGTTTGCATTCTGAGTTCTTGATGTTAATATAAAAGCATATCTTGTAAAGTGGTCTACCAAGAGATGCAAATATGTTTTTGTAGAACGTGAACCACCAAATCCACCAATTGTGTCAATGGATACAATTTGAAAAGGGTAAGTAGCCGGACCTAGGTGTGACATCAATCCAAATTTATATTTAGTTCTTGATTTGTTTTTTATACAAATATCACAATTTTCACATGTTTTTTTTATGTTTGATGTTAGGTTTTTCGCTACAAAAAATGGTTTAATTTTACTTTCCATTTGTTTAATTCCAATATGACAGTAAGAGACATGTATGCTTTTTATTATTTTTTTACTAAATTCTTCAGTCAATATAATTTTTTCTGTTTTTCCCACAGTTTTATAATATATTTTATTTTTCAAACTGAGTTTATGCTTGTTCACTTCTATATTCGCGTTATTTTTTTGATCACTATATATATCTTCTAATTTAATTAAGTTTACAGTCTTTAATATTTCGTCTTGACTGTCATTTGGATCTAGTACAGGATTTCTACTAAGACTATCTGCTTCTATATTGTACTTCCCTGGTGAGTAAATAACTTCAAAGTTATATTGTGATAGGTAATATGTTAGATCTCCTAATTCTTCATCAGTTCTAGCTTTGATATTTAGCTTTTCTAGTGGTTTATGATCAGTAAAAACTGTGAATCGTTTTCCAATGAGCCAGTGCTGCCAATAGTTTACCGCTTCCTTTATTGCTAAGCATTCAAGATAAATAGCTTTTTTTCGTTTCTGAGCATCGTTAAGTTTCCTTGAAAAGTAACCACAAGGTTTTTCTTCTCCATTTGGTTGTGGTTGTTTAAGAATGGCTCCAATGCCTTGTATACTAGCGTCTGTGTAAATGTGTATTGGGAGCTCTGGATCAAAGATAGATAATACAGGTTTAGAACATAGTATTTTCTTTATTAGGTTAAAAGATTTTTCACAATTTTCTGTCCAGATGAATTTTTGTTCTTTTCTTAATAAGTTGTGTAACGGTTCTAAAATAATCGACATGTTTGGGACATATTTCCCATAAAAATTTATTTTTCCAAGAAACTGACGGATATTTTTTTGTGTTTTAGGTATTGGAAAATCTTTTATAGCAATTAAATTATCTTTCAATGGGGTGACACTGTTATTTTTTAGTATATGGCCTAAATACTTTACAGAATCTTGGGCAAAATTACATTTTGAGAATTTTAACCTGAAACCTTCTTTTGATATAGCTTCAAATAACAACGATAAGTGTTTAATGTGTTCTTCAAAATTTTGAGAAAAAATCAATATTTCATCGATGAAATTGACAGTAAAATTTGACAGATTATGTTTTCTAATGATGCTACTCAATACTCTTTGAAAAATTGCAGGTGCTGTTTTCAAACCGAATGGTAGACAAGTCCACTGAAAATGATTTTCTTGCGTAACAAATGCTGTTTTGTGCCTATCTTCAACTCTCAAAGGGATAGACCAAAAAGCTGAATTAATGTCCAGGGTTGTAAAAATGTTACAATTTCTTGTTTTAACCATTAAATCCTCTATAAGTGGGAAAGGCTGTGATTGAGGAACAATAATCTTGTTTAGGTCACGAAAGTCTATGCATAATCTAGTTCGTCTCCCATCTTCTTTTTTATACGCCAAAGTTACAGGGGCTGCGAAGGGACTATAAGATTCCTCAATTAGTTTTTTGTCAAGTAATTGTGAGACTTGCTTTTCTATTTCTTTTCTATCTTCAATGTTACATCGATATGGTCTTTTGCTGCAATAACTATCTACCATTAAATCAATACGTGCTTCATAACCATTTACTGTGCCTATATCAAATTTATCTTTGGCAAAAACAGATTTATATTTACTAATTAAGTTATCAATCTGTGATTGTTGATCAAGGTTAAGATGATTTACCGTTATATCAAAGTTTTCAGTTTCAATATTCTCATTAAAGTTCACTCTTATTTCATTATGTTTTTTTTTATTAATTTTCATTATATTTTCTATATCCATTTTATCATTATTTTCTTTTTTTTCTTGTATTATATTTTTACCTGTGAAGCCAGGAATTTTATTTTTATGTTGTAATATACTTTGTGATATTTCTAGTTTTTCATTTTGAATTAGTTGAAATGTCTTTATGCAGTCAAGTCCTATCAAGAAATCATAATCGAAATTCTCTTCATCTATGACAAATGCTGTAATATTTTTTTCTATTTCAAAAATCTTCATTTTTAAATTTACTAGCCCTACTGATTTTTTTACACCATTAATTGTTCGTAACTTTGCTTTTTGTTTGCAATTATTATTTGGGTTAATTTTTAAAGATAATAACTTTGAGTTGATGAGGGATACATTGGAACCTGAATCATAGATTCCTAATGTTTCTATTGTATCATTTATTATTACTTTAATTTTAATTAATGGTGGAATATCTAGTTTTTTGGATCGGATTCATTTAATTCTGTTTCTAATTGTGAATTGTTTACACTCTTTATTTGCTCTCTTTTTGGTTTATTAATTCCTATATTTTTGTACCAACATACAGACTCTGGATGATATCTATTTGGTTTATTTTCTCTTTCGCAAATTTTACATGGTTGATAATTCATGTTTTTGTCTTTGGAATTATTTTTTGAAATTAAAACCTGTTTATCAGCATTTTTTTTGTTTACTAAATGTTCTAAGCCCCTAACGGCATTAAATAAATCCTCAGTTTGGTTTAAGTTTGTCCTATCAATTTTGTCTGCCACAAAATTTGGTAATCCAGTTGTAATAAGATCAATCATAGTGATTTTATCCATTGATTTGTTTATCTCAAGCAAAAGTTTTTCTTTCTTTATAGCATATTCTAATAAGGAGCCCTGTCTGTATTTAAATAAAATTGCATACCTTATTACCCCCCTTTTATACCCCTTATCTGCATATGTATCACAAAAACTTTTCTTCCACACAAACCAATCTGAATTTACTGTGTGCTTCATAAGCATGGAACTATACCAATCTAAACACGAGTTATCTAAAAATAACCTAAGAGATTCAATTTTTTTTATATCTTCTTCGATGCCTAACCGTGTACACTCTGACTCAAAAATGTCCATCCATTGGACTCCATTAGATTTTTTTAGAGTAAATTTGTCAATCACAAACTTTTCAGATACAGTCTTAGAATTCTGTGGTTTTTCTTCTTTCTTTGCATCACCATAGTTTTCCAGAAATCTTGTTAAAATATCCACAGACGTGGCTGCAGCTTGTTGTTTCCTTTCTGGTATAGCTTCTTCCAGTAAATATTCCATAAACTGCATGTTTCCGTCTTCGTCAATGTAAACTTTGCGCAAATCAGGCGTTAGTGAAATCCATACTTGTCTTGATTCATGCCTTCTTTTCAAAGTAGCTTTTACCTTCAGATAGATTTGAGTTTCGGCAATCTTATCATGCAGTGTTATATGCTGCAGTTGTTCCAGAATCATATAAGTATGGTTATCTGTATCCGTTATGGAGTTTATACACATCACGTTAGATTTCGGATCTGAGCCTGCCTTTATTATGAATTCGAACTTTAACTTTTCCATGTTTATCGACAGCAGTAGCTGTGCAAAATGTTGTTTTGTAAGGATATTATTTCTATCGTTTGGAAACAAAAGCCAACGTGTTGCTCTAGAACAAGAGAAACAACATTTAAAGCTATTGCTTCACCTATTAAAAATTATAATTTTCTAACTCATTTCGCCATTTTAAAATAAAAGACAAATTGTCCATAGACATTAAAATTCATAGAGCACCATAAAGCTCAGCTTACTTACCACAGAGTAAAAACCGATCATTACCATAGACACAATAAGGGCAGCTGTACAACATCTGAATGAAGACAAGATCTTTATTTACATGTATAGTACATAAGTACAGTCTTTGTTCCTTTACTCTCTCACTTTGGATCTCATCCGAATGGATGACCGGAGAGAAATCAAGCGAAGGGCCAACCTAAGATCGTTTCAATGTGTTAGTAGTGTCCTAAGGAGTTTTTTGGTCCTGCACTAAAATCTCTTTTACAAGATTTCCGCCGTGTGTGTTGCCCTGCATGCAATCCTATATAGATTATTAAAAAAAATATACTTCTGCCTAGAGGTTATAGAACCTCCCGTCATAATGGTATTTCTTTTCAGGTAAAGAAGACGAGCGCATGTGTATGAATATACAATATGAATGTCAAATTAGCTCATTTACATTGCGAATGCTTAATTAATAGTCATAAGGTTCTCTATTTTTTCATCATTTATTTATTGAGCAAGCAATAGGCAGCATGACATGACATGACGCATGGTCCTTAAATTATTCCTTAGGGTCGAAATTAAAATATGAAAAGGTAAGATAAGTTTCAGATTATTTAGCCAGCGATCTGCCTTAATTTCAATAACTTTAGTACTTATATTTTAATAACTAGCTTTTGCCCGCGACTTCGTCCGCGTGGAATAGTGACTTCTTTCTCCCGTTTTTTACACATTTACCACTATATCTTTGCTCCTATTGGTCGTAGCGTGATGTTATATAGCCTATAGCCTTCCTCGATAACTGGACTATCCAACACAAAAAGAATTATTCAATTCGAACCAGTAGTTTCGGAGATTATCGCGTTCAAACAAACAAACAAACAAACAAACTCTTCAGCTTTATAATATTAGTATAGATTTATATGATTCTGTATTTTATTTGTGCAATACGTTTCTAAATATTTTTATCTTTACTGGATTCCTACTATGAATATATCGTCCCTATCGTGTCAAAATTAAATAACTGACACCTTTGCCGAAATTCACTTTTTGTTATTTTTAAATAATATAAAGTGTAAGCTACATTTCGGTTTATTTTTCATTGCAATATGTATGATATTCGCGAAGATATCATAATTTTAGTAACTCTATTGACCACATATTACAACAAGGTTTGTTAAAAAAGTTTCGTGGAAAAACTGAATAAACGACAAAAAAATTCAATAACTACAATTAAGGGTTTTGACATACCTACAAACAAAATCAATAAGTGACTTTGTTGAATTCTGCCACAACTGACTCGGAAACATTGTTACAAAAATTGGTTGTGGCAAAATTGAATAAGTGCTCTTGTTTAATTTTTCATTAAAACATTGTGTTATATATTTTTATCATAATCAGCCAAAGGACCAGTCCACTGCTGAACTTAGGCCTCCCCCACGATTTCCTACAACGACTGCAATCTTTACAAGGTCGTCTAAGGGTCTCCAATGTAGAACTCTTCTGCCCCAACGACCATCAGGCCTAATCCGGCTTGTTCGGGAGGCTGGAACTTATTAAACCTACGTGCGAGACGATTTGCGATAACTCTTGAATCAGCTTGTTGACATGGCTCAGGGCTAAGGTGGGCCTATAGTTCCTCAATAAGGTATTGTTTATTTATTTATTTATACTGTATTGCACAACCACAGTTTGTACAAAAGGTGGATTTAACGCCATATGGCGTTCTCTACCAGTCATACCTTTTGTTTTGTGTGTTTGGTGGTGTTGTTTTTGAAAAAACAACACCACCAAACTCCTGTTCCATGACTCAGGCAGCCCTCAAGCAGCACGGAATTAAAGAGTCTCTGAAGGACTTTGAGTACCGCTGTTCCCCCCCTTTTGAAGGCTCTGCTGTGATTCCGTCCTCACCAGGTGCCTTGTTGTTTTTAAGCTGTTTCAAGGCCATCCTTATCTCGTAGAGGCTGATGTCCGGGATGTCTTCGGTGTAGTGTCGGGTCAGGATAGCTTTTGGGTGTCCGGCCTTAGCTATTAACGGGTGTGGCAAATGAGGTGTACAACTGCCCATAGAACTTCTCGATCTCAAACTCAAAACATCTGCTTTTGTCGATGCTACACTGCCGCCCTCCGTCTTAAGCTTTGTCAACAGGCTTTGCCCAATAGACATGTCTCTTGCTTGGGAGCCTTGTTTTCACTCTATCGGTTCTTTAACACTGTTCGTGTTAAAGGAAGAAATGTCGTGTCGTAGGGACTTCCATATTCGTCTTTTAACCTACTGTAGTTTTCAGTATTAACGGAGGTCTTCAATGCTATAGATCGACGTTCTGCTATAAGGTCGAGAGTGTGGATCGAGAGTCTTAGAGAACGATTTTTACGGCCAGGACTAAAAATCTTAGACCCCACCGTTTGAATAGTTTCCATAAACTCGTTGTTTATTTCGTCCACTGAAACGCAATTCTTTAGGCACTCAAAGCGGTTTCACAACTCGAGTTGAAAGCTCTCGGGATTGTGGATATGGGCACGAGTAGGTCGGAGCGTGGACCTCATCAAGCGAGACCTTTCCAATTTGACATTTAAAATTCCATGTGCCTCAAACCATCCGGTAAACACTACCTACCGGTCTTTATTCAGTTGATCACGGTGACATCATTAAATAACCGTTTCTTGGCAGTCATGATGAAGTCTATCTCATTTCTCGTCGGGCCATCCGGATTCAACCAGGTCCATTTCCTTTGAGGTGGCCTCTGGAAGAAATGTCCCCTGGCGTTCCTTTCACCATATTAAAAGGATCGATAAGATCCGGAATACCACAATACGCTCCAGAACTGGAATAGCAGATGTAGGCGAAAAGACAGCAAAGCTTTAATGGGAGTAGGCGGGGCATGTGTGGAGAATGCACCCGAATAGATGGGCCCAAATCGTCACGCGATGGATACCACCAGACGGCTACCGACGAATGGGTAGACCTAGAAAGAGGTGGAGTGACGATTTGTCCAGCTTTGCGAGAAATTGGGTGTCGTTGGCCGTTGACAGAGACAAATGGAAAGAATTGGGGCAGACCTTTGCCCAACAGTGGGATGATGTAGGTAATATAAAAAAGTATTACTTGGTTGTGTGCCAAAACTTTCAAAAGTGACATACAAAAACTTGATAATTGCAATTTTGTTATAAAATACGTTTGTGGCAAAACTAAATAATTACTTTTTTATTTTTATATTTAAAATAATAGAAAGTAGCATTATGATAGACTATTTAAATTATGAAGTTAAAGCAGCTTCATAACATATCAAAATCTCCACGGTAAATTTCCTTCGGCTTGTAATGTTATCGCCATTTTTGTTTAAAAAAATCACAAAAACTCAAATATCTCGGAACTTTGGTTTTGTTGGTTATTTAATTTTGCCACGACGGGGACGATATGGAATATGTTAGGAAGCAGCAATCCCAAAGATACACCTCACATGTATCTTGGGCCACGGCATTGGCCCGTCAAAGCCGAGTCGAGCGATCTAATGTTAGCAAATTATAACGTAGAAGTCGTTCAGTCGCCAGCACAACAGATTATAGAATTTCGTTGAAAAGTAACCCTTATTACAACTCAATAAGATACCGCAGTGTATACAATGACGTGCTGTTGTCCGTACATCTTCCCCCTTAAATTACCAATGCTAATTAGTCCATTCAAAATATAAAAGGGACAAACACCAGTTTCCAGGTAACAGGGGGCAGATTGGAAAAGTTTCCTCGTTGCCCCCGACTGGTTTGGGTGGCTTTTAGTGCTCAAAAGGTTTTCCGGGAAAAGTTCGTTATTACGATAACTGAAAAGGTCTCTCGTAGTGATGAGCAGAAATATTTTATAGTTTTCTAGGTAAAGTGAATACCAATTTTGGAGTTTATAAACTTATAATGGGCAAAATCAATTAAGTATGCAACTGACTGGTTGGATAGCCACTGGGGCTGATGATTTGAGATTTTACATTTGTACCTTTTTTTCTAAATAAAACATATTAAAATATTAGAAGCTGTCTTAAGGAAAAACGTCAGTAGTAAGTAAACCATAAGTTAAAGTCGGTTGTACTCGTATATGTTACTTTGTGAAAAGAAAAAGACAATTCGCAATAATCACAGCCCTCAGTTTTATCCGAGGATCATAATAAATTAAGTAGGTACTTACTTTTATGTAAGCAACACAAATTAATAGTCTCGCTTACCTAAATGTTGATTAACGAATTTACAAGCGATTGAAACACTGATAACGAGGTAGAAACAGACTATCATTGAAACATCGGAACAAATCAATACAAATTGCCTCTTTCACAATAACAAGCGTAAGATGATAATTAACTTTCTCACTATAAATCAAAGACAATTAAATGTACCGATATTGAGTTCTAACTGTTTTGATTGGAGCTAAGATTTTGGATTATGAACGCCGCAAGCAAGATTCGGTACTACTAAATACTTTATTATACAGTGAAAAGCTTTTTAAATTAACTTCTTTATCATAGCAGTAGAAACAATAGACAACACATATTGTAATAATAGCTCCGATCCCAAATAAAGTAGCTAAAGCAATTATGTTTTGAAAAAAATAAATAACATGGTTGACATTTTAGCTCGTTCGTATGACCTTATTAGTTTCAGAAGCTACCAACACGAGGCTAAAAGTAATATAAAATGATGTAACTTTATCCGCGAAATAAAATTCAAGAGCAGAAGCATGGTAATGAAAAAGCAAAGAAACAGTCATTTAAATCAAAACAATACGAAATAGACAAAGGTAATATTATATTTTCTGCTACTCTAGACATTATCATTAGTCTGAGCCCCTTAAGCTGTTTTAATACGTATCTCCATTCATAAATATTTTCCTCTACGTAGCAAACATTTTTATCCTCCTCATTATTTTTCATCCAAGAAATTATTTCGTTGAGGCTAAATAAGATATACTTAATGAGAACATTTAACGCTCTGTTGCTAGCATAGCAAACTGGTATCTATAACTAATTAAAACTCATATGGATGTTACAACAAACAGCTTGCCGATGACACATAGGTAACGAACGGCATATATTGGCTGTATTGACAAAAAGCGGTGGTAAAAATTCTAAGTTTTGTCAATGACTAGTGCTCACTGTCGTTGTTCGGCCTCAGCCGTTCGTCAAATACCGTTCGAAATTCAAAGCACAAAGTGATGATTTATGCTTCTACGTTTTTTCCATTAACAACTTGAGAATTGTAGAAAACTCCCGGACTAATGCTGTTCTCGTGTCAGATCGTTTGGTGAACGATCCAGTGGTTCTAATAAAAGCTTTTATTGAGTTTGTATAGGATTGGATGCTAGCAGCTATCTTATTCTGGATCTTTAGATCCAACAAAGAGAGTCTAACAATTGAAAACACGACTTCAATACAAGTAGTTTATACAGTTTTTTATGAAGATTTTAGCTTAAGGAAGGATGTAAAAGTTATAACTGTCTTTAAGTTTGAATTCATGACTTTACATTATCAGAGTAAACGGTAGACACTAGCCCATAAGAATAGCAAAGAAGAAGGGATTGCAAGATATTTCAAAAGCGCATCTTGGCAGGGAAAATAAACTTTATGAAGATAAACCACACAAGTTATTTATTAAGGCCAATTATCTCTCTCAGGTTATAAATTCAATGCACAGTAAATTTTCTCAGAGAAAGGAGATCAGAAAGATGTGGCATTTAAAGCCATAAACTATTTTGCCCTTAGCTATAAGGCTTATAGACCCAACGATCTTTGCGAAACGCAATCAATCGTGAAATTTAAGCAACCAGTGGCGTCATAATTATACATCTTCATTTTATAGCTCAGCTTTGCTATGTGGATGAGGAATAAATACATCACAGATTTATGACAGCAAATAAGCAAATATTACTTCTAGGTTTGACTATCGAGATCGTGATTGATTGTGGCGGAATAAATCCCAGCATTAAATGCAGCTTTATGCAGATTCTTAATGTGGGAGTAGGGGTGTTCTTGTATAATAATGGCACACCCCGGACTCTCGGAAGAAACTTTTCATTTTGGCCATAAATTGACAGACTGGCGCGATAGTGAGGTAAGTCAGACTAGGAAGGGGAGGTGAGTGGCCGTTCTGTATGTAGTACTATTATATATTCTGTGATAATGGAATAAGATCAAAATCGTAACTCAGCGGCGTCTTTCCTTCTTCCTTTGGAAATGATTATACATATGTAGTTAGTAACTTTTATTTATGAAAATGCATTCCAGTTACATAACGCAATCAACAATCATCTCATGAATGTCATATGTATTTAAGTATTTATGGGAGACGCCCCCGTCATAATCGTTGTCTGGTACTTCGTAGCACAAGGAAGAAAATTCCTTACCACGAAACCAGACAACTACCGTCATCAAGTGTCCAATTGCAGACAGAGGTTTCTCCGAGCTAACTTTTAAAACCTATCCCAGAATCCTGAAAATTAAGTCACCTAACAAAGTGTTCTACGAATTCGCGAATTCGCAGAAATATTCACCTTAACCTTAATTAATTAAACTTATGACAGGAATTTAAAAAGGACGACCCAGTTTCCGCAACATTCTGCTGCAAATGATAATGAGGCTAAATTCACCGCATTTTTATCTTTTGTCGGGTTTTAGCAAGAATACAATAAATTTTAATTACCACTAAGCGGCGCTCTGGGGTCCTTATGGCATAAATTACGTGAACAATCCAAACAATTGAGGATGGGTTATGTTATGGTTCAATAGAGGAATGGATTAGTCGTCAAAGCTGTGCTTTTCCTATTACACAATTATTATGTTTAATAAATTAAAAACTAAGTAGTTATGTTGTTAAAAAGAGTGACGGATAGAGTCATGAAGGTACCGGTGTGTCACAGAATGTACGATAAGCCTATCATTGTCGCTCTCACGTTTATATCATAGGACTTAAGAGTGAAGGAACATACAGCATATACATATACATAATATACATATTGGGATCACAATTACACCTCCTCTGAACTTGACTAATCTCTGTAAAGATCTGTGTTGTAACAAAATTATTATTTTTCCATAGCCGAAGGTATTTTAAAGGCAATACAAACAAAATACAGCTATTAATACTTCTTCGTTGGTTAAATTATCGCCAGGGGCGGTTTATTAACGTATTCTAAAGGCAAATCCCATTATAATTAAAGTGGATCATTCGCTGTAGGCCGCTTTTCAGTTTTAATGTCGGAGCTTATGGAAATTAAGTGTGATAATAGACACTCTTTGAAAGACGAACAATGTTCTGGTTAACTCAGTTCGCGAATAGCTTGAAGTGCCTTAACCCAGCGAAATTATGTTCAATTTTATTACAGAAACTGTTTGTGTCGAAAATTTGTCATCATAAGGCAATTTCTCTGCCAGATACAAGATCACCAATACACGATTCTGTCAGTGTGGACAGATTTGACAGATTTCAGTTTCGAGAAAATTAACAAATAATAATCCAGATATATCGTTTTTTTTCTTCACATAAAGTCAAAGAAAGTACAGTTAGTCACATCACTTAGAACTCGAGAACGGATGTACCGAATTATATGATTTTTACTTTGATGGATTTGTCTAGACAAAGCGGGGCCTAGGCCCCGAATAGGATAATAGGATAATAATAAACATAAAATCAGCCGGGGCGAGACGAGAACCGAAGGCGAAACAAAGTCCACTAGTTAAAATTATAAGTTATATCCCACAGCAATACTTCTTTCGGGTCCTATAAAGGATAATGCACAAAACTAAATCCAGATGGTTTATCACGAGTGGCGTAAAAGGTGTGATAATAAATCACTTTTGAAATCAACCACTCGGTATGAAATATGGCGTCACATTAGCCAGAATAAAATTATTTTATAGAACCCAAGCCTACCTAAGTACTGCAGAACGAAATGAAAAATGTTCCCTAAAGTGACATGGAGTGGCGCCTGATGCTTTTGAAAGCCATATTGCCAGAAAATATTAAAAACTGAGAGGCTAAAAAAGAAGCTCTCGCTCCATATAACATTAAGACAGTACCCTGTCAATCCGCCAAGTGGGCATGGTAGAGCGCATCGAGTAGCTTTTCGTTCCTAGCGGTCATGGTATGATACAGTGCAGTGGGAACAAAACCTTTATGCTAGTTTAGATTCGGTAGTAGGTACTAGGCTGTTCTAACACTGCGTGTGTGAGTGCCGATTTCGAAAAAAAAAACTCTTCTGAATATAAATTTAAAAAACCGGCCAAGTGCGAGTCGGACTCGCGCACTGAGGGTTCCGTGACAACTTTAACTGAATTAGGGATTCTTACTTCCACTTAGCCAAAATACCACAATATTTTGTTGACCGCAAATATAACTTTGTTTTTCATAGTGTTTGTATGAAAGACAAAGTTATATTTGCGGTTGATAAAAATGTACTATATCTCAAAAACTGCCAGTCCGATTTCGCTCAAACCAATTTTCGTTGAAAGTTTATGTTGAGATCTACATCACATATTTTTTTCAAAATTTTCACTTCTTAGTTCAAAAGTTAGATGGGGGGGACGCCCATTTTACCACTTTGGAAGCGTCTTTATCTCAAACGTTAGACTTTTAGAAAAAATGGTTTTAGGAACCTCAATGTCATTTTGAAAGACCTATCCATAGACACCCCACACGTATAGGTTTGAGTAAAAAACTTTTTTTTTTGTTTTAGTTTCATGTATGGGAGGAGCCCCCCCTATAATATCATTTTTTCAAATTTTTTGTACCTGAATCGGAAAGCGGTAAAGAGGATACACTTACCTACCAAGTTTCAGCGGTGTGATGCTAATAGTTTTAGAATAAAGTGGCTGTGACATACGGACGGACAGACAGACAGACAGACAGACAGACAGACAGACGGACAGACAGACAGACTTGACGAAACTATAAGGGTTCCGTTTTTGCCATTCGGCTACGGAACCCTAATAAAAACTAATCGATAGGCAAAAGACGTAGTTCATAAACCACCGACTAACCTGGCGGTCGAACCCGGAACCGCTGCAATTTTGCAACCGTGTCACTGGTCACTGATTACATTACGAAAGATGCTTCATTTCGAAGTCACTTATCGCAAACTGAAGACGCGGGTTGCATCAAATGAATCGGTTTAGCAACGCATTTCGGGTCTGTGGCCAGCTGCAATATGCATCTGCTGATCTTGCAAAACAAGATACTAATAATGTAGCTGAACAATTTCAAAATCCATAGATTACTTTCTGCAAAGAAACCCACTTAACTTCATAACTTTACCCTGTTTGTAATTTATATTAACAGAAGCAATGACGCAGATTTAAGTTTTTTTTTTGCAAAAAAAAAACTGTTTTCAGAAATGTTTTTCTAAGACTACGAATGCATCAATTTGTCCTATTGCGGAAGCGACAGACAATTTTTTTAAAAAAAACATACAATCTATTCTTTAAGCAAATATTTGGTAGGTGTGACCATATATGTTTAGTGCTTCTTGAAGTAACTGTTTATTACATCTAATTACTATGCTTTTCCTATTACTGTATACAGGATCAACATGATACATATTACATATAACGAAGGTATAATTAGTAAGTTATATGCTTAGCACTGACTAAGTTCATCAACAAATCCAAATAAGGATGCTATCACACAATCAGCTTAGCCGACGTCTGCTGAATAGCAATTGAACCTAAATAGACCTCTATAATGCGATTCTGTCTTAGAAGGAATTTGAACTCCATTGTCTAGCCTAAACATCTTCTAGCTGCCCTTTAAACGGAGGTAGTGTGCCAAGAATTCTGTTTAAGGTGGCCATTAAAAACGAAATGTACTAGCAGGTAGTACTCAGTACAAATGTCGATAATTAAGGTAGAAAAACGAATCCGAGCCCAAAGTTAATAAAATGAATTGAACTAGTTAAAATTAATTAAAAAAGCAACAAAAATGAATTCTATAATAAAACTTACTGAATACATTTTTTAGATGTAAATGCCAGTTTCTTTTTTTTTCGGTTTTCATCCTTGACATTATCATGACGAATTTATCTTTTTCAATTACTTGAGGCAGAATTTATAATATTCTGTAAGCGTAAAGTTCAAAATTGTTTAATAATTCGTCTGTTCAGTAGTTACACCTAAGCTGGATTATATTTTCAATAATGTTTGGCTTTTAACTACTACTCTATCTATCTATAGTTAATATGTTTGTCTTTTCTAGAAACAGAATACCACATAATCGAAACTTATTTCTTATTTGTGCAAGACCCCTTCGGTATGCCAGTTGAATTTGAACCACTGTTACTACTGTTTCGTAAGCTTACTCAATATTTACAAGCACAGATATTTATTCCAATCTCCTAAGTCAATTGGCTGAACCCAACATTTTTGTACAAGGCCAAGCTTCGTCTGAATCGAATCAATGTATGAGTTGTGTTCTCTCTAGAGAAATTATATCCGTGACAACATAGACAGTTCCATAATTCGTTTTATTCCCACGCGTTCGTATGTAATTTCGCATGTTCATCACAAATGTATGGATTTATGACGAAGCCTCATGATGAATGGCCAAAAACATACACCTCCGAGCACGGTGGATCAATGTTAGAGCTATATCATCCAGTTGAGAAGCCTGCGAAAGAGATGTGACAACATTGTTAGCATTAACAAACAATAGTTTATAATTCCCTAAAACAGAGCAGAAAGGAAAGCAGTATAAAACGATGATATTGGATAAGCTCCGTTTACTCATATACGTTTTGCAATTTAGGTGACCTTTGCTCGGTATTTTCTTGAAAAAAAAGTTAAAAAAATACGAATAACAAAAAATACAGGGTGTTTTGAAAAGGGGTGCCAAATTTTTGGAGGTGAATGAGACCATCAATATGAACAACTTTTACTATGGGGTCATGGTCGAAATCTAAAATAAAATTTCAGGTGCCTCATGCAAAATCAGTCAGCTGCATTGACGATAATGTATAGAGAGGCAGAAAAAAAAATAAGTTTTGTACGATGGCCCCATAGTAAAAGCTGTTCATATTGATGGTCGCATTCACCTCCAAACATTTGGCACCAACTCGCAAAAACACCCATAACATAGGTACTTGGATTCAAACCACCCGCTTGATATGCCGAACTTTAGTTTACTAACCTTGACTTGATTATGTAGTCCCAATCGCAACAACCCCAAAACACACAGTATTACAAACGCTCGCGATATTTCATCAAAAAATCTTAGCAAACCTTTTGTATAAATTGCACTTGTAAAAAGACAACTGTGAACCTGTGACAGACGAGGAATTCAACCCCGTGTCTTACGCAATCCGGGCGTATGCCTATACCACTCGGCCACCGTCACATTAACAGGCCTGTTGAATTTTGCAAGCGCTTCTTAACGCGTAGGCTGCGTGACATCATCAATGTTGTGAGATTGCTCTCACAATATCTGAAGGAAAATATTTTTACAAATATTTTAACAATATAATATAATATTTTTACAAGTGCAATTTATATTATAAAGTTTGTATGGTGACAAAACACTATAAAAACAAAAATAAACTATAAACCTTTTGTAGGCTTAATGCCGCAAAAAACCTGTAAAAGTAAGAAATAGAACGTAACGCTCAAAGCCGCCTCGGAACGCGGTAAAAAGATTAAAACGATCTGCATGAAGCAATGGCATTATAGATTTTCACGGTCACACAATTCTCGGTCAAGTCTAGGGTTAGGCTTGTCGTCCAGTGGTCAGCTACTGGACATTGTAGCAATACTGGACTCAATAGCTAGGCAATCCAGTCAAGCTCCAGTTTCAGTTTCTTAGTCACACTGTACTTGCTGATTAACTTAATAAGCGTCTGAAAGATTCCAGGCCTCGGAGAACAATCTTTATGCCTAACTCTAGGTTTAAGTATCGTTGCGGCATTTTCGTACATATTCTATATACAATATAAAATAGGACTCTGATCCAAAATAAATCTACAAAAAAAAAACACTTATAGAATTCTGACTCGAATTTTTATTTATATTTGAATTCAATTGTAATGGCCCCCTTCCATCTCAGAGAATCAGCCCTTAAAGCTGGAGCAGCAGCGGAGTTGGCTGAAAACGCCAAGCGTCGCAAGTACGGCTCACTTGCAAGTGATTATGTATTTGCGCCGTTTGGCGTTGAAACGTTTGGGCCGTGGGGGCCTTCGGCTAAATTGCTGTTCAGAAAAATTTCGCCAAAACTTAATTCTGTTACGGCCAATAGTAAAGCTGGCTGGTTCCTAGCTCAAAGGATTAGCATAGCTATCCAACGCGGCAACGCAGCCAGCATTATACTCGTAGCCTTCTTGCCACAGGGAAATGGTTTCGTTTTTGAATAGGGTAGTCTTTTTTTTATGTTGCATGTCTTAGGTTTAATTTTTTCTTGTTATGTTATAAATAACTAACATTGTAATGAGAATCCACCTGTATTTCTTCAATTTTATCGTTTTGACCAAAGTATTCATTATCTTGTCTTATTGCTAACCCGAGACGGTGGATAGGTTTAATTTATATATTGTTTTAAAATCACATGGTCTCTTACATTAGAAAGAATAGTATGATAGCGCCATGATCACGGAGTGTAATAAGTTATCTTCGGTTACTTCGTGATCATGGTCATGGCGCTTGCAATGGGGCCGAAATATCGGAAGCCCATAAATAATACAGTACATGGTAGCAATCCCATGACATGGATCTAATGACTTTGTTTATGTTTCTTCAATAAAATAAAATTCACAGCACATAAATTAGCCCTGGCCAGGCGTCGTGTAAATCCAAATAGCGGCACTTACTCAACACTGGACAACATACCCAACGCATAAGTGTTTGAAAGTAAAAGCAGCGATATGGTCGCGTGCGGCATGCCAACAGCGATATGAATCCAGTTTTTTTGCAAGGAAGTAGACGACGACAACTTCTGAGACGACGATTCGCATCGGTTGCTTTGCTTTGGATCGCTTTGAAGTAGCCGCGTGACTTTGTTGCAAGATGTTCAATAACGAAGTTATTTATTATTTATTTAGTATAGGTTTGCTCTTGACTCCCAGACCAAGCCAAGAACCACTAAGCTGGAATCGACGATGGAACGACTTAGCGCTTTTAGTAGCACGCCGGTAGCGCGACAGCCGCGCTGCTGATAATTTCAAACATAAATGACAGCAGTAACCAAATGTCAGAATGGCTATTTTCATGACCATTGGTTAAGGTATTTTTTCATCAAACACACACAATCGTAAATATTCAACCGCTGGTAACGTAACTTGACCATTACTAACGATGAAGAAATTGGGCCTAAGAGACTACTTACTCTATATTTTTAGAAACATAAAACTGAAAATCACAAAGTTTGCCGTAACAGAATATGTCGCAAGAACTTACGAGCAGTCGCAACTTAACAAGGAACCAGAAAAAAGAACCTTACACTTACTCCTATTTCAAGACAATTTTGTATTGTAACACAACGTCTTATCAAGTGGACATTGAAACATTTTCATTATCAGACACCAAAGTGCTCAGTAACATCGCCGTATCGAATTTGTACCGTGAAGTGTGGAGGCCGCGGCGACATTTTTTTACTTGTTTTGATGCTGAGAATTTTGATGTTATCAAAGTTGAAGCAAAAAATGCTGGTCACTCGTTCGGAACTATTGTTGCGAATAGTTGGTGGATTTCAAGGAATGTAAGTAAGAAAGTAATGTCATTTTAAAGGAGTCATTGGATTGAAACTTAAAGTGTTTTTATAGTTAAAAGATCCAGACAGATGGGCCCAAGTCGTCATTCGTTGGATACCATCAGACGGCTTCTGACGAAGAGGTAGACCCAAAAAGAGATGGTTGGCGCTTGGGTGTCATTAGCAGCTGACAGGGATCATTGGAAGGTGTTGGGTCCGCAGTGGGATGATATAGGTGGAATAAAAAAAAAAGATGGGCCAATTGGAAGAGCACTAACCAATTAAAAAATTGGAGAACCTTTTTCATGTAATGGTCAACACTTGGTAACAATAGGTTTGTAGTCGATACAATCTAAAAAAACTGTACGTTTCCTTAAAAAGATGTTCAAAGAAGATCAGGCGAACTTCCCTCTGCATTTACAATCAATCAGCCTTCTAGGTTCAATCCAGTCAAAACGTTGACAGAACTGAAAAAATTTAAACAATCAAAGAGATCGTAAAAAGCAAGCATCAAATATTTGAAGCAAAAACACAAACCATAATCTTTGAGCTAAGAACATTTAATCGAAATCAAAGACTTTAAGAAAAATAACATGGAACCAAGATCAAACATGACAACTTCAACATAGAAAATAATTACAAGCTCTCCGACGAAAAAAATACTTTCAATAAAAGACAAAACAAGATGAAAACGAAACGGATTACCTTTTTATTCTTCGTCCCGAATTCCTGATCGTAAATATTGTATCTTCCTAATAATTTAATCAACGGGGAATTTATCCAAGGCTGCTTATCCACCACACAACAGTAGAGGGAAACGGTAGGTTCTTGTTAAAGATATGAAATAGTGAGAAGATCAACAATTTTTAACCCCCGACGCAAAAAAGAGGGGTGTTAACAGTTTTACGTGCCTGTCTGTGTATCTGTCTGTGGTATCGTAGCTTCCATAAGGATGTACCGATTTTCGTTTAGTTTCTTTTTGTGTCATTTTTTGTAGATAATTTTATCCCATGTGTTCTTAGTCATGTTTCATAAAAATCAGCTCAGCAGTTTTTTTTTCGCGACGGGGATTTTTTAATTAATGCAATAATTTAGCTACACAAACGTCGCATCTGTCATCTAAAACATCAATAAAAGTAAAGTCATGGTATTGTTGTCATACATATATTATTCATCTATGGTTACTGGGGTAATCGATTCCTTTGTTATGTGACGGACATCAGATTAAAAAACCTCACTTTCTTTCTAGTCGGGAAAAGGCTTTATTCACCAAGACCCAGTAATCCCAGCTTTTCGCAAGCACTCTATAAGAAAACCATCACCATCATCATTTTGTAGGGGTACAAAAAACAGTTCCGATCAAAATAATATTATTTCTTTTTATTATGAGTTTAGCAAACACACTGAACATACTTGTATCTTAGGCTGCCTATAGAAATTTCAGCATTTTATAAACGTAAGCCAAGGGCAAAAAATTACTCCTTGATTCCGGGGATTTTTAATAAACACTTTACGCGCAAACTCTGCAGCAGTAACTAGATGCAAATTACTCTGTCTTGATAATGCCACGATTCTCAGACTAACTGTTGTGATGCCTTGTTTATAAATCATTTAATGGCATTATATAGTTCTTTACGATCAACTTCATCAAGAACTAGATCGTTTGTTTTAAAGAAGAGCTACTGATGTAAGTAATGACATCAAGGTTTTTGTGGTCTTCCCTGTGACTTTGTTAGTGATTCGTCAAATAAATGCAATCGTTAATAACTTTTGAAGAAATTTTTTACTGTGTGTGCAACAACCATTTTTATAATTACGACAACAGATATATTTTTTTAAGTTTGCTAGCAGTCGCATCTTCTTTTTTTTTAATATATCTCATAACCACATAGGTAGATAAAGAATTTTTTATGAAATAATATGGAAGCCAAAGCCACTATTCAAACTTGTCATCAAGATAGACCACACAGCACAAACACTCAGACTGCCCACTCACAAATCATAATATTAATTCAGACGGCACTACTAAGGTTATGTAAATCGTAGAGTACATTGATCCCATGTCTATGTCTAGTCTGCCGGTTAACCTTCATTTTTAACGACTGTCAGAGGCGAATGTCTTTTATCTGTGGTTAAAGAGTTTATTTATTGTATGCCCAAACATTTATCTATTCAGTGGCCCAAACCGTGCAAGGTGATTGTTACATATTATGTATTGCAAACGCAGCAAAAATTTACTGATTATATTTTGTATGAAATGACGTATTTCACAAAATGGTTACTCATTAAAAATTTACAAAACAAAAATGACGGAGTTAAAAAAAACCGGCCAAGTGCGCATTGGACTCGCGCACTAAGGGTTCCGTACCATTGACTAGGTAAACAACTGATATCCATCGAAAAAGGGCAAGATAATCCACCTTTGCTGTGTAGGAACCCCTCAAATATTTATTTTATTTTGTTTTTAGTATTTGTTGTTATAGCGGCTACAGAAATACATAATTTGTGAATATTTCAACTGTATAGCTTTTAGCGGTTTTTGAGATACAGCCTGGTGACAGACCGACAGACGGACGGACAGACAGCGAAGTCTTAGTCTTAATAAGGAAGGTCCCGTCTTTACCATTTGAGTACGGAACCCTAAAAAGCAGAATACATAGTCTGTCAACTCCACAAGAATTGCTCTTGTAAGGAAGCGTTAGTACAATACAGTGCGCACTAACGTATGCGCATCAGCATATTTTTTGCGTTCTTTTTTACTGAATAACCAATGAACATAAGCCGGCGCCATGTTACATCAATAATTAGATCTGGTTTAAGTATAGTTTAACGCTTCGATAGTTTTAGTACCGGTTTGGTCCCGATTGAACGTTCGTGTTGGCAATAGTAAGTAGGATTGATTAATGATAGTTCAAGCGTTTTTGAGACCAATTTTTTTTTTTTTAAACTAATTAAATCATGTAAATGATGAATATTTTTAAAAATATCAATGTAAGTATTTGATCAATATATTTACTAGGGTAAGATATTATCTAGTTTTTGAAATTAAGTCAACTAGCCTATTATCAAAATGTTTAGCATTGGTTATGTTATTGAGATAGTGAATTAAATTTTCGCAGGCTATATGAGTACAAATAATTTCTAGACTTATTTATTAGCATTCTACATTACATTGAGTACTGGAATAAGTTTTTTTTTTTCCTTTTTTTATTACAAGAGTCTTGAATGGTAGTCTGAAATGCTAGTTCATATTTGATTGTTGTTTTTTTTTTGTCAATGTGGAACTTTTTAGGGTTCCGTAGCCGAATGGCAAAAAACGAAACCCTTATAGTTTCGTCAAGTCTGTCTGTCTATCCGTCCGTATGACACAGCCACTTTATTCTAAAACTATTAGCATTACACAGTTGAAACTTGGTAGGTAGATGTATTCTGTTAATCGCTTAACGATTCTCATAGAAAAAATTAATAAATAAATTTTTATTTATTATTATTTATCTCCCATACATGAAACTAAAACCAAAAATTTTTTTTTTTGACAAACCTATACGTGTGGGGTGACTATGAATAGGTCTTTTAAAATGACATAGAGGTTTCTAAAACCATTTCCTCTAAAAGTGTCACGTTTGAGCGATAGGCGCTCCCAAAGTCGTAAAATGGGCGTCCCCCTCCCATCTAACTTTTAAACTAAGCGAGTGTAAATTTTGAAAAAAATACGTAATGTATATCTTAGCAAAAACTTTTAACGAAAATTGGTTTGAGCAAAATCGAACTAGTAGTTTTTGAGATAAAGCACATCTTCAACAACCGCAAACATTTGTTTGCGGTTTTTCATACAAATACTATGTTCTTCATACAAATACTATGAAAAACAAAGTTATATTTGCGCTCAACAAAATATTGTGGTATTCTGGCTAAGGCCGCGGCCCCATCTCTACGGCGCGGCGCCGTAGACCGTGCTACGGCGCGGCGCCGTGCCGTAGCGCGGCGCCGCGCCGTAGATTTCCACGGCGAAAAAACGTGCCGTAGCGCGGCGCGGCGCCGTAGAATGCTACGGTGCGGCGCCGGACTGCGATGCGCACGGTGTGGTTTGGAGCTCGGTGCCTGCCGTCCACCACATTGCGTCTACCTAACTAGCTAGATAATTATGATAGATTAAAAAAAAGGGAGAGAAGTTTTAAACACAAATATAACAAAAATAATATAAAATAAAAACTATATACTTGTAATAAAACAAAAAAATCGATGAACTACCAGGATTCGAACCTGGGACTTTACGATCTGAACCCGCCTGTTTTACTAACCGAGCTATCACTGCGTTAATAGAGTCAGTGAAATTTGCTTTAGTATTGGTCATTTGGTCAAAACAGGATGAAAGTACACACCAAGTCAATCAATGACGTTTTAAAACTGACTTGTGGCTTTTATTCAGATAAGTTGGTGACACTGACGACAAATGCAAAAGTTAATTTCGCCGTCACTGACAATGTCATGGTAGCTCAGTGGTTATAACAGGCGGATTCTGAACGTGAACTGCAGGGTTCGAGACCTCGTGGTGTACGATATTTTATTTTTGTTTTATTAATAAATATTTTATTATTGTTAATATACATATACTACATATTTTGTTTTTTTATCATTGTTATTTTATTAGAGGTTTGAAGTTTTCCCCTTTTTTAATCTATCATAATTATCTAGCTAGTAAGGTAGACGCAATGAGGTGGGCGGCAGGCACCAAGCTCCGAACCTCATCGATCGTGCCTACGGCACCGCGCCGCGCTACGGTTTTTCGCCGTGAAATTCTACGACGCCGCGCCGTGGCACGGCGTACGGCGCCGCGCCGTAGAGATGGGGCCGCGGCCTAAGTGGAAGTAAGAATCTCTAATTCAGTTTAAGTTGACACGGAACCCTCAGTGCGCGAGTCCGACTCGCACTTGGCCGGTTTTTTTATGTACCTAACTCCGTCAGTCCACCGCCGCATTAGCATGCGTGAACATTTGAATGCGGCATGTGACATTAGCATATGCTATGTCTCATTCTAACATAGCTAGATCTATTATTTGCATCTTAGTCGGTTAGTTCAGCCGAATCGCTGCCGCATATGAATGCTTTGGTGTACTTACACCGTATAAATATGCGCCAGACAACACACCAATTGTCTGGTTTCGTGGTAAGGAATTTTCTTCCTTGTGTTACGAAGTACCAGACAACGATTATGACGGGGGCGTCTCCCATAAATACTTAAATACATATAACATCCTTGACTTAGATACAAATGCTCATCACACAAACATTTTCCCCTTGCGGGATTCGAACCCGCGACGGCCGGCGTAATATCTAGGAGCGCTAACTACTATACCAAACGCGTCGTCTAATAACGGTTTTGAACTGAACAGATTCTCTATTGTCAGCTATACTTCACGTAACTATGCACCACTTCAGCTTGCAAGGCTGTAGTGCAGGGCAAAGTTAAAGGGCCTGGTAAACGCTCCACAAGTTCCACAACTGAGCCACGGCGAACAAAGTGCCTCCGAATTTCGGTGAATTCACCTCTTTGATGTGCTGTAGCTGACCGTCAACTAATTTCGGAACATGTTGATTAACTCGTCAAGTATGTGTGAACGAGACAATAGAAATTAATCATTATTATGCGACTCCCGGCAGTCGTTTGATACCTGACTGATTACATACCGCTTGCGTTATTTATTTGTACATTGACACAACTTTACTCATTCTAGAAATAGTATTAAAAATAGTTCGCTGGTTGCTGGCAGCAGGCTGGACCCAAGAGGGTTCGATTCCCGGGTTTCTGGGCTTTCTATATCGACACAGCTCGGAGTCAGGAAGTCAGTAATAGTGATGACACATCCGTGCCTTAAAAATTACGTAAAGGCGTTGTTATATCTCACTGTTCATGTCGGATCTACCGTCTCACCGAATAATGAGAGTGAACGAACAAAGAGTGCTCTTGTGTATTGCGCACACACTTAAGCCCTATGAAAAATGTCCTGCACCGATGGTGAAACCAATTGAGATTGGCCGCCGTGGTTTGATACGACCAGAAGGACGTTATATACGAGTAGGATTTTAAACTTTCGCGGTGCATTGCAATTACTATTAGACATGACGCAGGTCTAAACGCGAAAAAAACTTATGAGTGAGTAATAACAACTCATACGTTTTTATTCGCGTTTAGACCCGTCATGTCTAATAGTAACAGAAGGACGTTATTGGTATGTTTTTTTTTTTTTAATTCCAAATTATCTGTCTAATACCTCCAAACACACGTTTATGTCCCAAGGCGGTGCTTTACATGTTGTTTTCAATTAACATTTCATTCGACACTCCCAAGGAACAATGCTGCAATTAGCGCTCACTCAGTGAAATGTTTTCGAATTTAACCCATTATATCCCAAAACTTGATTGAAGGTAGTGTTGTACACCGCGTCTATTTGGTAATTTCGTATCGACATAAGTGATGTGCATTTCGGAAGATTATGAATAACGAACCGTAGGATATAATGTCACATGAGAACAGCTAATATACTCGTATGTCACCGTAATATTGTACAACCCACGTGATTACAATCTCACGATTTTAAATCCGTTAGGTTGTAATTTGACGATTTATTGTGAACTGTACCGAACTCCATACGTTATAACGTAAACTAAAATGACGAATCACTGGGCAAAGTGGTCGGTCAGGAAAGGTGAGTTTATCCTTCAAGTTAGGTTGATATGTAAGTACAAAAATATCGATATTTGTTATCGATTTATCGAAGTCCACACATCACTTAATTTTAAGCTAACAATACCAATAGTAATTACCGTAAATAAACTATTCTCTCACGCGCACGCCATACTTGTTTGTGTACATGCCGCAGTCATTTTTGACATATTGTGTAATAACTTGAAGTATGACAAGTTTGTAGTCAGACAAGATAATTACTTTGGTCACAGATTGCTGATTGGTACATTGTAGTCATGCAACCAATAGAGTACAGCTAATAAATGTGCTTGTTGTGTTATTTCTGATTATTTTGCCGTTATATTTCAGCGATTTCTTATCCTGAACCCAAAAATGATATTAAATAAATGTGTTAATGGAAATAGGCATCAAAACATGGAAGAGCGCTCTTTTTATCCCTTATTTATTATGATAACATCAGACAGCATCTTAATTAAACCAAATAACAATGTTTATCCAATATTTTTTGAAGATTGCCAATTTTTGTCGTTTGTGACGAGCCTTAAATAACAATATTTATTCACAAATCAATAATAATTCATTTTTATAATAAATTATCGAATAAATTGGGCCCCAAGAATACGGTTTCACCATACCATAGTTAATGCCTATTTTATAAAATAAGTTTAGGAATAAGTCAAACCTACAGATAGCGAAGCACTATACCTATTATAGTATAATATAAAATGTTCAAATCATTGTTTCAGCGGTGAAAGTGGACTCAGTCTTAACTGCCCATTGTTTGGTCGCTTTCTAGCTGCAGACCAGTTTTGACGGTATTGTCCAACCGAACTTCAAGTTAGGCATGTCATGGCAGATATTGTGGACCTGAAGCAACTTAATCTACACTAATATTATAAAGAGGAAAGATTTGTACCTATTTTTATATGTTTGTAATGAATAGGTTTAAAAAAGTACTGGGCCGATTTAAAAAAATTCTTCACCAATAGAATGCTACATTCTTCCAATTTGTCATAGGCTACATTTCAGTTTGAAAAAAATTAGGGATCCTTGCTAAAATTTGAACAATGTAACCGAAGGTGTAGAAAAATGAGTCTTAAAATGTCTTTCGTCGAATACGCTGCCGAAACTATTAGCGATAGAACAAAATAATGTACTACAATATTGAAGAACATCATAATGTCTACAAAAAACTCCGCGGTAGCATATGTCCAACTATTGTCGTTATGTCACTACAACAACTTTTTTCATTTTAAACATTAATGAAAATGCTAACCAAATTCAAACCATGCTATTTATGTGTTTAATAATAATAATAATAAATATACTTTATTGCACACCATAAACAATAAAAATACAGAAACATCTTAAATATTAAATACATAAGTAATAATTTAATACATAAGTGTTTATATTAATCCTTATCCAAATAAATTATTTTATGGTCAAGACCATTTAACTACCTATAAAATAGTTTTTAAATTATAAATTGGACTTTCCATTCAAAAGATATAACGAATTAAAAAAACTGGCCAAGCGAGAGTCGGACCCACGCACTGAGGGTTCCGTACCACCCTTAAACTGAATTCGGGGTCCACTTACTTCCACCTAGCGAAAATATCACAATATTTTTTGACCGCAACAATAAATTTGTTTTTCATAGTGTTTGTATGAAAGACAAAGTTATATTTGCGGTTGATAAAAATGTACTATATCTCAAAAACTACTAGTTCGATCTCGTTAAAACCAATTTTCGTTGAAAGTTTTTGTTGAAGTCTACATTACATATTTTTTTCAAAATTTTCACTTCCCTAGTTCAGAAGTTAGATGGGGGGGACGCCCATTTTACCACTTTGGAAGCGTCTATATCTCAAACGTTAGACTTTTAGAAGAAATGATTTTAGGAACCTCAATGTCATTTTGAAAGACCTATCCATAGACACCCCATACGTATAGGTTTGGGTAAAAAAATTTTTTTAGGTTTTAGTTTCATCTATGGGAGCCCGCCCTTAAATATCATTTTTTTTAATTTTTAGTATCTGAATCGGAAAGCGGTGAACAAGATACGCCTACCTACCAAGTTTCAATGGTGTGATGCTTATACTTTCAGAATAAAGTGGCTGTGACATACGGACGGACGGACAGACAGACAGACAGACTTGACGAAACTATAAGGGTTCCGTTTTTTGCCATTCGGCTACGGAACCCTAAAAATTCAAACAGTAAACAAAACCGCCATTGCGCAATAATTGTCTACCCTGTGCGAAGCCGGGACGGGCTGCTAGTCTATTATATCTATATTTCTAATATATAACAATGAATCGCAAAATGTGTTGGTAAGCACATAACTCAACAACGCTTGGACCAATTTGGCCAATTATTTTTTAATGTTTGTTTAAAGCATAAAATAAATAGGAAATCGACCTGAACAATCTGTTTTATAACAACTCCGAAATGAAAAACCAAATGCATTTTAAAATCCGGCTGCACAAATGAGATGTATTTATCATATCAAATTACTTACCTAACAAACGCACTTGTGAGAGAATTCGTATCGTTAGATTGTTTACCTGAAACAAAAAAATACAAAATAATAAATAACTGTGCATTGACAGGTTAACAAAAGATATAATTTCTTTAAAAAATTGTTACCCTAAGATTGATAAAGCACAGAGCACATTATAGGCAAATATTTTTTGGTTGCAAATGAAGATTAGGCCAATTACACATCGTTGTACAAATTCTTAAAAGATGAAATATGAAACCAAAAATTGCGCACGGGCGGGATTCGAACCAGCATCTTTCTGGCAATCCGGGCCAACTGCTCTTCCAATTGAACTACCGTGCTGTCGGTCCGACCGCGCGAAATTCTTGGTCTCATTGATACGTCATTGCGTGACGTTTAAGAATAAAATATGACACTGTGAGTGTTAAAAATATTGTAAAACCATTGAGTAGCGAAGCGTTATCATTTCCAAGTTGAATTTATTCTGTAAAGAATAACTACTTGGCCCGCTGTTGCATAAACAGACGGGTAGATGGCGCTAACGTCACGCAATGACGTATCAATGAGACCAAGAATTTCGCGCGGTCGGACCGACAGCACGGTAGCTCAATTGGAAGAGCAGTTGGCCCGGATTGCCAGAAAGATGCTGGTTCGAATCCCGCCCGTGCGCAATTTTTGGTTTCATATTTCATCTTTTAAGAATAAAATATGACACTGTGAGTGTTAAAAATATTGTAAAACCATTGTTGTACAAATTGCTCAGATGATTGCTTGTGTATTTCGTAACAATATGGAGATTTCGACTTTTACAATAATCATTTCGCCATAAAATTATAATTGACTGAATTATAACTGAGTGGTTGATTGGGTCATAGTTGCGAGTGCATAATATTTACTCGTATTATTTATTTTACTTATTTTACGACCAGCAGCCTTACTCTGCCTTTTTTAGCATTTTTATTTAATATAGCCATCCCTGTCACTCATACCAGGCCGTGTATGCGTGTGACAGGGATGGCTATATTCATTCATTGGATCGGGTTTGTGTCCAGAGTAAGGCCACAGTATACCTCAATAAACACAATCAAAGTTTACATTGAGGTCCATTTCAACTGAATCTGAGTGTTGTTTCAGAGCAGTCTCATTTAGAAGGAAAATGACATCTTTCAGTATTTATAAAACCAGATTCTTCATATTTCAGAGCTTTGTTTACTGTACTTCACTGTAGTTTCCTTTGTGTTGCGCACAAAATGTTTTTACAATGAGTACTGTCTTCAAAGGTTTAATGTTTCGCATTACCCCAGAAAAAAAATAAGCAAGGTTGTTGAATAAACAAGGAACAAATAGGCTATACTAGGTACTGGAAAAAACACACCAGATTTATAGAGAGTACCTAAGCAAATATCAAAATGACTGGAGTTCTTTCTTCTTTTGCAACAACTATTTAACTGCCCCGTGTTCAAAATTGCGAAAGGATTGGCGGTGCTCTTTACAACTTATTTATTTAATCTTATCTTATAATAACTTAAAATAAATTTAATAATATAAAGTGGTTTTGTTAGACCACTTGTACATTTCTTTTAAACGAATTTGTTGTAACTAACCTATTTGATATGCAATAAAGGGTTATCTTATCCTAAAGTATGTACAAATCATTGAACTACTATCACCTACTAGCGTATGGAACTGACACCGCGAATAAATTTCGTGCTCCATGAATTGACGCCACTTGGCATCAACTCATACTAACGGTTTCATAATTCAAAATTCTAATTTCAAGGAATACGTCACAATCATGTCGTCGTATTTGCGAAACATTTTTTGCTGGGCTTAGCTTCTCTATACGTAGTAATAACAACTCACTGGTACAAATGGATATGAAATATATTACCATTTTACCCGTTACCTAATAACAAGGTATGGTACAAATAGATATAAAATATTATACCACTTTACCTATTTAAAAGGTCAGCCCATCTCTAGTAAGCAACCGCCAAGCATCCCGGTCCTGCCTCGTTTTATTGCAATTTCCTAAGACAATGCAATTTTCTTCGACCTTAGCTTAACGTTAGATAATACGTTATAGTGTAACCGGAATGCAATTTTCTTAAGGCACGAGCAAATAGGTTTCTTGTGGGCTGAAATAGACCTTCAAGCTTGTTTATGGAAGTTAAGTACAATATTTATTTCTAGCATAAAACAAGTTTTATTTGTCGTCCGGATTTTAAATTTTTCGAGATTTTAGTCTACGGGAAGTCAAAACAATGTGTCGATATGCAAGTAATGTTTTTTTTTTTCAATTTTAGTAAAAAAAAACGATGTAACAGACTGTTCACAACATTAAATGCTGAAAACACCAAAAAAAATATTGTACACCAATCACATACATTGATGTGATCCCAAAGTAAGTACTTAGCTAATGCACTGTTGTTAGGGAAATCAGAAAGAACAGTGGTACCATAACACCCAAACCTGAGACAATATAGAAAATTATGATTTCCATATTGACCCGACCGGGAATCGAACACGGGACCTCGGAGCGACGACGCGACGCCTTGAACGCAGCGTGCTTAGCTTAGAGAGCTACTACACCACGAAAGTTCTTTAATGTCGTTCGAAAATGAGTAATAATAAATAATAAATATGCGGCACATCTACAGATAAAAGATTAAAAGCGTAAAAGATGACATAGAAATTACCGCAATACAATTGGACAATTGCACATTAAGAAGAAATACCTTAACCTTTTTAAACCCTTTATGTGGTTTGACCGTGAAATTGTTATTTCTAATACCGAAATCGTGTCCGTTTTACTGTGGGAACGGTGATAATAACTACATTATTTTGTTCATTACACTACTATTTGTCGTAAAAATACTTTAGCTCTATTAGGACAATCTATTTACCACCACACTATCTTCCATAATTTAGATTTTTTATCTTAATTGATTTTCATTTATCTCCGTTATACATAATATGCCATATGGGGCTTTCCTCTTACTCATAGCATAGAAAAGTGACTTATGAATCTCATTTTGCATACACAATATTTTTATTTTTACGAGATACATACAAGTTGATTTAAAAGAGAGTTATGATATGAAAGCACTCGTTTGTGTATTCAATAGAATGCAAATAAAAACAAAAAGCTACGAGTATACAATCAACATTCATCAAATTTTCAAAGTTTATTGTTTCAAATGGCTACAATTTTAAAAAAATACACTGTAAAACAACATGCAACCACACAACGTTTAAAACTCGAGCCGAGCAATTTTACCCTTAAAAGCAAAGCCGGTCGAATGACCCGATCAAAACCGTTATGCAACCGTTAATCTGTGGCGTTTAAACTTGGAACGTTATACAATGCAGTCTCAATAATTAAGACTAAAATCTAGGCCAAAAACGACACTTTTGTAGCAGTTGTCCTGTCACTCTTTTGAGCGTTCTGAATTCAAATTTTGAGGTCAGCGGAATACAAGTTTAAAATTATGCAGCAGCTTGTCCTTTAGTTTATTTATAGTCGCATTTAATTATTATTTATTGCCAATTAATGATACGGTAATTTACTGTTCCATAAGTAATAAAAAATGGCCGCCGATAAATATCAGCAGGATTAAAAAAAAGTTAACCAGTGAAAAATTCTACACAACTGTAGCACTGTATCTTATAATATAATAATATAATATAATATAATATATGCGCCAAACAACACACCAATTGTCTGGTTTCGTGGTAAGGAATTTCTTCCTTGTGTTACGAAGTACCAGACAACGATTATGACGGGGGCGTCTCCCATAAATACTTAAATACACATAACATCCATGACTTAGGTACAAATGTTCGTGCTCATCACACAAACAGTTAAGTAAGTTAGTATCTTAACGAAGAGACAAAACATATTTATTTATTTATTCCGTCGTTTAAGGATCAAAAACATGAAAAAAGGCATACAAAAGAACATAATGCAATAAGTAAAATGAATAATATTATAGCTCTTAATAATAGTTTACCTATTTACAACCAGAAACCTATCCTTTTCCTCAAAATCATAAAAAGTGTGAATATCCAAGAACTTATGTTTCCTATTTCAAAGAAAATTCGTTTCTTGTAACCTGTATGTGTTATTTATTGCGTCTGCAACAACCTTTGTCAACATGGGTTTAAATATGGGTTCAATGAAAACGGTTTGTGTATGCAATGGACCCACCAACCTCGAATTACCATTGACATCAGCACAATGATAGATTGAAGATATCAGTTTATCGATATCGAGGAAAATGTGTTGATTGCTGGAATTTACTTGATTAAATATTTGAGTTCAGTAAGAGGAAAAGCCGCATTCAGAAAACGGCTACTTGTATCCATTAAACTATTATTACTGTGTATAGAAACTATTATAACTGACACCACGAAATTTCTTGCGCCATGATTTGACGCCACTTGGCATCAACTCATACAAACGGTTTCAAATTCGACATTAAAATTTCAAGGAATACGGCACAATCTTGTCATCTAGTTGCGACACATTTTTTGCTTAGCATAGCTTCTCTATACGTAGTAATAGCAACTCACTGGCTGTAACATTCAAACTCTACTTATTAAAAGATAGAGCATGCATAATATAGCTTTCAGTGTTTAAATTTAATAGATTATGCTGTAGACAAATCTTGGATAGAATAAAATACAACATAAAGCGTATTATTAGCTAAATGACATTTATAAAAAAAACTGAAACGGTTTTGAAGAGTGAACAGGCACACAATTTAGCATCAGAGGCTTCTTGCTTTAAGCTAGGTATGAAAAAAGATTATTCGCATATTACACACCATATCGATAAGACCTCAAAACCATAAACCTCCTTAGCCTTTGGGTTGTATCGACCTGAAACTTTATCGGTTCAGTATCACATATTCATACGGCACCAGGATTTTAAGGGTTGACGTTTGACGGAGAGTTTGACGGAGAGCCACTTGATAGTAGGGATGGGAACGATATCATTCTGATGAAGGTAGGGTGGACCGTGTGACAACATTTCTGGTGAGATAAGGTATGAACCCACTACATCGTATCATACCATGACAATACTGGGAACGAATCAGACACGAAAAGCAACACGATACGCTCTACTATGCCCACTGAACGGATCTACGGCGTTCTGTCTCACCGTCATATGGAGCGAGAGCGAGAGCGTATCTTGCCGGTGCTGAACAGGCACCGTGCATGACACGCGACGGTGTTGGTCGGTGACGGAACGGTCTAGTGGGAATAGTGATATAGTTTTCAATACAAATAATATTTTTTGCGTGACACAATCCTAACACGGTCGAGGTATAAAACCTTGATAGGGTCAATGAGTTTCAATAAAGGTTTCAATGAGTAGTTTTCTTTTCATAGATGATTCTTATCATCAAGAGATGGTGCTGGCGTACCTTCAGAAAAAAAAACATTTTAAACTTTATTAACTATAGCAGAGGGCTATCCTTTCGGCCAACGCAAATAATAAAAAAGTAAAATCATGCGTTCACTGTCCACTAAAGTGTTAAACATAGAAACACAAGTGTAGTTCTTGTCATTAGAATCGGTTCGATTCCCGAGAATACGAAGCATTATTTAAATTGCAGTTTATCTTTTATTCATAAACTAGCGGCCCGCCCGCGACTTCATACGCGCGTATTAGTTTATCTCCGTTCCCATAGATCGTAGCGAAAATTTATAAGCCTATACGCATTAAACTATAGCCTTCCCTGATAAACTAGCATTCTATCATATTTTATAACCTTACCAATAGTTCCTGTGAGTAGCGCGTTCAAACAAACAAATAAAAAAATCCAGTTTTAAAATATATACAAAGAAATGCGTACAGATAAATGTTATATTTTATGTACACACAACACATAGCCCGGTATAATGGTCAAACTTACACAGGGATATTATCTTTTTATTTTACAACGAATTGGAAATACTTCGTACGCCCTATAGTAAATCGTATCGTTATTTCGGGTACTAAAATGACCAGGCTACTCTCTGCGCTTACACAGCATCATGTCACATGCAGGCTGTGAGAGAAGCAAATTCCCTCAAGTCTTCTCCCGCTACCTTAAGAGTTTGAATTTGAGCTTTGTTTATGGTTATTGGTTATAGGGAATACCTACTCTACTTTCTTGAATTCAAATCGTAAATTAAAAGTGACAATTCTATGTAAAGATCTACGCCACCATCATCATCAACATCCAAGAGCCGTCCACTGCTAAACATAGGTCCTCCACGAAAAGTTTGCAGAAAAGTTCCAGATTGGACACCTTTCGACCACAGGAGCAGCGTAGAATGTCCACCGAAAATATGAACATACGATCTGCAATCTACACTGGACACAGACCGATTGATACCTACGCTGTTTAAACACAAAAACATATTATTTACTATTTCTAAGGAATAAAATCTCTTCTCGAGAGCAACATCAATAACAAACACGTGTCAAATATTCTGTCTCAGATATGTCAAATGACTGTCAAAAATGAAATATAAAATATTTTAATCGTAAGCACTCAAGAGTATTTATATCAAATTCAAAGAAAATCACCCCCATAATAACTTTGCACCCCTTTTTAACCCCCTTATGAGATGAATTTCAATAAAATACAAAATAAGTCTTCCGTCAATTTTGTTAAAGAATGTGTATGCAAAATTTGAAGTAGATTGGACCAAGGGATCTGGTTGTCCCATACAAACTTTGCACCCCTTTTTGACCCCCTTAGGGGTGGAATTTCTGAAAATCCCTTCTTATCGGATCCCTTCGTCATACAAAGAACACACCCTCCCAGTTTCAGGTCTCTACAATTAGCGGTTTAGGCTGTACGTTGATCCATCAGTCAGTCAGTCAGTCAGTCAGTCAGTCAGTCAATCAATAAGTCAGTCGTTCAGGACAAAGCATTTTATTGGTACAGACACAGATAATATAATACTACTAGTACAGATACCTCATCTCATACAAGAAAACGGTTCCGCCGTAACTGGCCAATATTTGCGGGCGTCCGAAATTTTCATTTGGAATACTACAACACGGATTAGATGGCGCTACGTAGACTGTTGCATTTCACGAAATAAAGCATGTCGATTGCTCGCAACTAGTCTACGTGTTTAGTATCTCAATAGATGGCGCTAAACTCATTGCTGTAGTGGCTGTAGCACTAAAATATGGTTAAAATAATGTAACTAAAATACAAAGGTAAATTTCGCTAATTCTGTTAGTAACACAATGGCGCAGCGGATAAGTAAGGCAGCCTTGGACTTAGCACACGTGGGTTCGAATCCCAGTACGATTTATGTTCTTTTTAGAGGTTGTTTCTGTTTTTATCAGTATTTTAAACTTTTTTCTATTTTCTTTTCAACAAAATCCTGAAAATATAAAATAATATGTGACAAGATGTCATAAAACTACTATAATAAATAATTTAAAATGTTTTATATTTTATGACAGTAATTTGTTGTGTGTAATTTGTAAATGAAAAAATTCAAACGTCGCGTTTCGTCATCCATCATATAAAAGTAGAGTAGGTTTCCTAAATAAATGCAATTTGTAAGTACTTCAAATCAAGTTCCTCCTTATCTTTTGTTCACTAGCACAAGGACCGTCCAATACGGCTCTCTCAGTAGTTCTGTTTCAGTCCCCATTATGAGAGTAAAGAGAACGGATAGATTGGTTAGTTTAGTAGGTACTGCAAGAGCGAGACAGAGCGAGGCTGTTGCACGGCTCGGCCGGCTCGCGTGACCTCTCGAGGAGAGCCCACGCTAGTCTCACGCCGCGCGCCGAATTATTATTTCGTCAGTGCAAGCAGAAATGTTATTAAACGTCTATGTAATTTATGTATTGATGTTTGAGTTGATTTTCACATTCATGCAATTTTGACTCATGTTTCATGTTCATGTTTGTTAATAAGCCGGTGTTACCTAAGAAGGAAATCAGTTTTCTTTGGAATAATTTCTAATAAAATAAATATATTTTATTCTTCATTCTAGTAGACAGCTCAAATCTTATTATTCCGCCCGGCAGCTACAGATTAGCAAGAGCCGGCGGCTAAACCGGTGTGTGGCCGTTGTGGATATGGCGCACCAAATTGTATTTATCATTCCATTGTTTTCATTAAGTTAATGGTGTTGTCAATTATATATAATATAAACGCTCGCAGCTTTGCAAAATGCCAAAGGAAAATGACAACTCGTTCAATTTACGACGTTAGTTATAGTTTTAGGGTATCCATGATTTAACAACGTTTAGGTTTACGTCAAAACCAGACTCAGATCAGAAATAAAGTCTGATTTGCGCATAGGACGAATTAGAACCAATGAAGATATTAAATAAGATTAAATTATCCGTTTTGGTTTTCGTAAAGTTCACATTTAAATATTCTCGTGACAAAAATAACATTTAAAACGAATCCTACTACTATTATAAAGGCGAAAGTTTGTATGGATGTATGGATGTTTGTTACTCTTTCACGTAAAAACTACTGAATGGATTTGAATGAAACTTTACCACAATATAGCTTATACATCAGAATAACATATAGGCTACAATTTTTGAGGTTTCTAATGTGAGGTCGTAAAAAAACACATTTTTTACTAGACGGGACGAACCTGAAGTCCACGCGAACGAAGTCGCGGGCAAAAGCTAGTAAAAAATACTTCTTCCAAAAATAATACTAACTACTCTTTGTCAGTTAGCAGAACATTGTTTAGGCGATTTCACTTCCCAATTGCAGTAACACATTTTATGTTACCGACTTATCATTTGCGAACTTAGTGTCATTTTCTAACCTCACACAGTAGTCACAAATTTAACGTTTTTTGGTTCAAATGTATTTCTAAAAATAATCATAATTTATTTCCTAAAGAAATAAATTTCTGAACGAAAGTATTACAATATTTCTACCGTCATTTATTAATTTATACTTTATTGCACAACCACAGTTTGTACAAAAGGTGAACTTAACGCCATATGTCATTCTCTACCAGTCATCATACCTTTGGGCTAAGCAGAAATGATTGTGGACGGTGCGACAAAGAAATGAAATTAATTAATATCATTTCAATTGTGTTCTAAAACATGGCAGACAGGTATTTGGTTGCAGTAATTCGATAACACAACCGATAGATAGAGCTAATAAAAATAACCGTTGAAAAAATAACACTTTCCATGACATTTAAAATAGAGTTTTAAGTCAGTGCAGTAAGACAGGTTTTTGGTTGCAGTAATTCGTTAACATATCAGATCGACGATAAGTAATAAAATAACACATTTCTGTTTGCAGTACCAGTAAAATAGCATTAACAGTCCAGCAAGACTAATATTATTAAAACGTCAATATTAACATGTTATTTATTAGTTACAAAAGTGTTATATTATGTTGGCGAATTTAAGCAGTTATTCCCAATCCTACTCATTAAGTCATTTATTGTTTCCCAAATATTTTGTTGATTTTTGTAACTCAATAATATAACAACGAACAAATTGGATAAAAAATATTTAACGTTTGAGATATAGGGGCGTCCCCCCCCCCCCCCTTCTGACCTTTGAACTAAGAAAGTAAAAATTTTGAAAAATATACATATGATTTAATTGGTGTAAATGAGATCGAACCAGTAGTTTTTGAGATATTTCACAGTTTCATCAATCGGCATCTATCCAAAAATCATCGATTAGATAAAACATTTTACAATGGCAGATTTAAAGTATGTATAGTTAAATAGGTACTACGATGGAGTAAAAAAATATTACTATTTATTTCATGCATAGTAAATATTATATTTTTACAAGTATATTGAATAGAGGTGATGGGCTTGTGTTGATCATGGTGGAAGAGTAATTAATAGAACTGTATACACGACAAACATTTCTTAAAAACTATTAACTTACTTCTTGTATTTTCTGTACATCTTTTAAGTGCAATAAAGAAAGAATATAATATAATAATCACCACTCAACATCATCATCATCATTATCAGCCAAAAGACGTCAACTGCTGAACATAGGCCTCCCCACATTATGATAATCAACGTAACAATAAGACACGTGTGCCAAAAACCAGAACTTATTTCTTCAACATGCCGCGGCATAATAATTTAAGCGGCGATAGAAATGTAAATCAAAAGTGGCGGAACTTTATGCCGCAACATTTCATGTAGGTACAATTGAAACGCAGTATGCATAATGCCGTTTTTTTTTTATTTAGTTCTTTTTTGTGCCATGGTTGAGCAAAACAAAATGGCGTCAAGTAGCGAATTCGTGTCTGGAAAAAGTGATTAAAGGCAGTGCAAATACAATATGTATGACCGCGTGATAATAGTCACTTGAAAGACGTTTGCTACAGTGAATTACAAAAAATTGAGATTCTCAAACGAGAAATATAGAAAATCCCTGTAGAAACATATTTTTAGGTAATGCACCTGTTTCAATGCTCATCGAATCTGGTATCCAGATGACGCTTGGAAGTGTGACAGAGTAATTGCTATAGTCAATCTGAAAACATTCATATTTAACATTGAGTGATTTAAATGTTTTATTTTGATTATATTATGATACGAAAATAGTAAGAAGAGGTGCTCGATCGTAGCGCAGTGGTAGCAGTATTAATATCGATGTTAAGCAACTTACGGCGCGGTCAGTGTTTGGATGAAACGTCAGTTTTTCTTTGCTTGTCGAATATTGTAAACAATCTTGAAATTTCTTTTTAACGAAATCATTCTTTTTAACACAACAATCACAACCTGCATTAGGTAATTTATCGTTGAACACTTGAGATCTTTTTAAATGAAATAGTTAATGAATGTTACTTTTTTTACTGATTTCGTTAACTGATATTCTTTAAAAGAAAAAAAAATGTTTACAACATTTGACAAGCAATAAAAAACGGATTAAATACATATTTTTATGAAATCGTTAGCACTAAGGGACATCTTAGTGTAGAAGCACATTTTTAACAAGTTAGTCTTTGTTGTTATCATTGTCATCATGCTTAATTTCTGAAATAAAATCCAATTTGTCCTACCAAACTGTTAGTCATGGTCACCCTAAATCTTCATCATTGACAACAAAACCAACGTCGTGGTGATGACGATTAAACAGTTATTATTATCAATCAATATTATCAATTATCATTGTGCAATAACCTTTGACATTTTGAAAACTGCAAACGTTTAAAAACAGTCGACGCCAATTATGAAATCTATGGAATTACAGACAACAAAGTTTCGGAGAAAACCGTAAAGTGCTAGAATTGCGTTTGGTTATTAATGTTCATGTGATGATGTTCAGAAATCTTAGAATGTTATAAAACTATTCAAATATTTTACCTATATCCTATTGTTCTATGAAACCTACCAATTTTTAAACGCTCACGGATGCGGTTATCAACATTATTTTGTTTACTCCACCGCCCAGTGGCCTATCAAAATAAATTGCATAACCTAATTCGTACTTACTTGCTTAGTTTTTAAAGTTGCATTATATCAATGGACAAACAAAAACGTTCTATGAAAATGCGCCATCTATTACCACCTCATAAATATGCCGCAAAGTTCTATCATATATCGACAGAGGGCTCTTTGTCGTTTAAGCATGCTTTTATTCGTGCTTTTATGCTATTTACAACATTTTTACTTTTTGAGAAAAAATTGGGTAGTATTAAGTTTTATCTGTTTTAAACGGCTAAAAATATTTATTTACATAATTTTTGGATACCTATTATCTTCATGTATTTTAGGTTTTTAATCAAAATTAATAAACCGTTTCTCCGATGGCCCTACGGGTAGCGCCATCTATCGAGAAAATGTACAAGCTATGAAACCTATGTTCCGAATGAGACCCCGTGGTACAGATAAAATATTGTTTTCTTTGTCAACCATTTTCTTATATCAGTATTTGAAGTTGTTCATCAATAAATAGCGTGAAACCAGAACAACCTTTCACATTTTTATTACTCGTATTAATAATTATTAGAGAAATAACCTTCATTTCCACGACCCACAACAGGACTCGGTAACGAGTTCCAGCTCAAAACTACCCTCAATATTCGATATCTGACCTCATTTCTCTGTTGACCAAGCCTATAAAAGTTGATGGTCATAAAACTGGGCTGTTTATTCAAACAATATTTCAGGAGCATCCCGACTAACCAATGGTGGTGGGGAATGTTTCCGTAAGGGTGTGTGCTTACAATCAGCGATTTTAAAACGCTTATGTTCAGAAGCTTTATTCTCATAAAAACAATAGCATTCAGTTCACTTACTAAGAAAACGATAAATAAATAGTAAATTTACTAAATAATGAGCGCAAGGAGTGAGATAAACGAGATAAACCTACACTTAATTTTATCAGTTAACAAAAGTTAGCTCCATATTGTACACCAAACATCAGACAAAAAACAAAACAGCACTTGTCATCGTTACTAAAAGAACTATAATAGGCAGATGTTAATAACTTATGAGTTTCAATCGGCCGAGCGAACATGGATGAACGAAATGTTTATACGAATATCTTTGGTTAATGTAATATAGAATACATATAATAAATTTTAAAAAAAGATGTTTATATAAATGCCAAGACCATCTACAGTATTACATAGCTAAAAATACAGTCATTAACCAGATTATATGAAATTTTAATTAAGGCGTATGCCTATATCCAGGCGTATGTAGTCACGGTTGCTTTTTACAAGTGCAATTTATATTATCAAGTTTGTATAGTGACAAAACACTGTAAAAACAAAAATCAACTTTAAGATTTTGTTTCACCGTGGACCCGCCTCAAAAGTAGAATGTACGATCTTGAGTCCGACCCGGCGAACAAGCTGTTATTGTATCTCAGCGAGCCTCCGCCACTTAATGGTGTTCAATCGTCCATCGGACCTTCGCTTTTGTTCCAAAAACAATAACAATGAAAACTATTGAACCCATTATTACTTGATTTAACCACAAAATTGGACGCAAACATCGCCGATCGAGTAAAGGTCATGGGTACTGTACCGTAGAGAAATTAATGAGGAAACTTCAATCAAAATGAAAACGACAACTTATCATTTCCCAATTTGGTTAATAAAAAGTAATAGTTTCTCTTATGAAGTCGACAATCGTTACATCGGTCTATCCAACTATGCGGGCGATGTTCGCGCGCGCCTAACTACTTTTTAACGAAACAAAAATAGGCGTCACTTTAAACAAAAGATGACGCGGGTTGCAAGCGATTTTGGCACTTAAGATGGTTAGGCGAGAGAGACCTCCATCGTTTTCTCAACTAAATCAGAATAAAAAAGTGCTTGCTCTACTCCTAAGACCCAAAATGTTTTGTTCTTTTCTATGTTTTATTTTCCTTTTATATTGATGTATAATCAATCATTCATTTAATCGCTCGAGGATCGAAACTATTTATTGCGGAATTTCGTGATTAGATCACGGCCGCTAACTACGTGATCATTTATAGGTAAACCGCGAAACTGAGACGTCTCTGACGTCACTTTTGTTGTATTTTTCTCCCTAATAATGTACTCCATATTTTTAATATGAATTAAATGATATTTTTTAAGGTAGAAGAAAGATCGTTTAATTCATATAAATGATAAGGAGTACATTAATTGGAAGGGAAATGAAAATAAAGGCGACAAAAGTGACGTCAGAAACGTCTCAGTTTTGCGGTCGACCTATAGTAGTCCTACTACTATTATAAAGGCGAAAGTTTGTAAGTATGGATGTATGGATGTATGGATGTTTGTTACTCTTTCACGTAAAAACTACTGAATGGATTTGAATGAAACTTTACCACAATATAGCTTATACATCAGAATAACATATAGGCTACAATTTTTGAGGTTTCTAATGTGAGGTCGTAAAAAAACACATTTTTTGCGCTACTAGACGGGACGAACCTGAAGTCCACGCGATCGAAGTCGCGGGCAAAAGCTAGTATAGTAATAAATAAAAGTTTTTTCCCGAATATAGAAACGTGAATAAAGTTTAGTTTTCCCATTTAGAACTAGAAATCACAGGTAAATGTGCTAAAACTCACACAGTAAGCCCTAATAGCGACCAGCAATTACCGAAGGCAAATTACCTAACTTGATCGCTTTTATATTGCCATTTCTATTCCTTACCATTCTTCATATTATTTTTATGAAAAATAATCTTCTTGGACAGTATTGGCATACGCCATTTTACTTAGCTCCCTTGTGCAAACCCGAGTTCGCCTCATCATCATCAAATATAAAAGCCAGGCTCTTGTCGGTGGAGATTTTTTCCATAAAAAATGGGTATTAAGAGGTGGGCAACCTCCGATTCTTAAACTGCGGTGTTGAAGTCAAGAGAGAAACCACCACACTATATTCCCTCATTCAGATTTCTTTACGGGTTCGCTTAATCTGGATTTAATCATGATTCTCTTGCTCTCGGTTTATTTGACGTTGACAGTTCATAGGGAACCCCGGGTTATATGTATGCACAAAGTGGGCCTTACAATCGCATTTATGCGACGACTTTGTCCATACACACGTATTGCAATAGCTATCGCTCGGTAATACGCCTGCCTGCCGTTCAGCTGCAAACAAAATAATGGGCCTAATGAAATTCGAGCAAAGCAGAGTTTGCTCACTAATGGCGCTCTCTTTGGACGTGCTAGCTTGTGAAAGTTTGTTTATTTGTTTCTCATTATTTGGCGAAAGGTCAGCCTGTTTCAACTGAGATTCCTATTTAGTTATTGAAGAACTAATGACCATTGGGGCAGAAAAGTTTCAGATCGAAGGATCTCTAACTCTTCGACCAAAAGTGCAGCATAGGACGTCGTAAGGATCGCAGGATCACGCTGGATGCAGACCGCTCGTATCCGGTCGTTTGAAAAACCGTAGGGGAGACATATGTTCAGCAGTGGACGTCCTTTTGCTGATAATGATAATGATGATAACTATAGTTATCAAGTTTCGTTGCATAAAAGAAGGAGTAATATAAATTATTATTATGATATTCGATATCTAACAGGCAGATGAAATAAAAACCTTTCATTGCCTTTATTTATTCATTACAGACTTATACGCTTACGTACATGTGTTTATGATTAGCTTTTTGACTTAAGAAAACAGAATAATTTTCTCAAATATTTACTAATACAGCATTGTTAATTAAATCAGAGTAAGTACCGTACATTGCGTAAATATCGCCCACAGCATTCGGATCTTCTTTGGGATTATAACAACGTAATTAAAATTACACTTAATAAATAATAATTAAGTAATTATTGACAACCCTACGGAATACCTGTTGCATATCGTCTGATTAAGTTTAACAACAAAGTACAGTCAATGTCATTTAATGGTTTTACAATATTTTAAACACTCACAGTGTCATATTTTATTCTTAAAAGATGAAATATGAAACCAAAAATTGCGCACGGGCGGGACTCGAACCAGCATCTTTCTGGATAACCGGGCCAACTGCTCTTCCAATTGAACTGCCCGTGCGCAATTTTTGGTTTCATATTTCATATTTTAACAATGTCATTTAGTTCAGAACTCATGTACCATGTACAGTACCAACTTTGGTCACGGAACTGCAAGTTGCACTCCACGAAGCGACTTTAAAGACAGACAGACACAATATCAAAGAATACGACGAAGAGCAAGCAAAGTTAAATTGACTGAAAAATCAACAGCTTTTATCACTTCTGACTAAAAAAACATCTTATTATGACATATGCGCAACTTGTCTCATACCTAAATATACTTTTAGCAGTATACTAGTATTTTTTTCAACCTAATTAGTACTTAATAGCGTCGCATTCTTTTTAGAATCAGCGTTGAATTCTGGTTTCAATTAGCAGTGATAAAAAAACTCCTGTGATATCGAGGTAAATGTCGCCTAACCACCCTAAGATCCAAAACCGCTTGAATCTCGCGTCATGTTATGTTTGAAGTGACGCCAGTTTTTGTGTCGGGTGTGCAAGCGATTTTCATTTAAGAGTGGTTAAGCGGCACATGCCGTACCTACTCGTATATGCCAATCATTTTCATTTTCACTGTACCATCATGTATTCTGCTCCCAAGTATACAATGAAAAGTGGGCCAGTGTTGCCAACATAAAATGAACGACGCAATTTCAAAGAGCTGTATTAAACTGCGGAGCTGAGTTTGAATTTTCGCTTAATCGAAAATCAGTTCTGCCAACTCCCGATTGAAAATAACGAGAACTTTATTGTGTATTGATTTCAATAACAGGGATTATTACGTAAATGAGACTGGAGAAATTGGCTCGTTTTTTCATCGTTATTTAATTTTGTCAACGTGAAAATCTTGCTTAAGTCTTGTACTTATTCCTATCCACTCTTCATGTACTCACGTGACTTTTCCATATCTCGGCGTGTATAAAGATAGAGCAATACAGTGTTGTCTGAAGTACAAATAATATTTTATTTCTCAGAAACAACAGTTGCTTTTATCAATAATATCGTGTACGGCATCGTATATTCGCATAACGACACTAGCGCCACAGACGGCGAGTCACGCGTATCTGTAACGGCAGCATAAACTAATGTCAAAGAATAGGAAAGAACAGAAGGCTCTAACTTTTATGTTTTCATGATCCAACATCCATATTCCCAACATTTAATACAGGTTTATATAAGGTCACCTCGTTTTAAGTGATAATATTTTAAGGGCAGATTCAGAAAAATAAATGAAACATTTTTTGTAAGTAAAAAAAAATTTTTATACGCTAGTTTTCGAGAAAATGACCTCTAAACATGTAGAAAAAATACTAAAATAAAACACCCCGTGTCGCGTGTTGCTGAGCGGCGCTCTCGGTCTTTGTAGGCAATGTCAAACGCGCCGCCAATCGCCGCCGCGTTGCCTACACGTGTCGCGGCGGCCGTTCCCCCGCACCCGCCCCCGCACGCTCGCCGCGCGACCGACGCGCGAGCGAGTCAGTCTGCCAAAAAAATTCGCCGATTGAGTTGTGTGCGCGCGCGCGTCCCGACGTGCGCCGTGCGTCGTGCGGAGCCCGGGCCGGGCGACCGGCATCAAGAAGCTTCCCGCCGCGCCGCGCCTCGACGTGGCACTTCGAGAACGACGTGCTGGATTGTTTTCACCGGCATCGCGGCACCTAGTACCAAACACCGCCCGCAGACGCTGGATATGGCGGTTTCTGCACAACAAAGGCCTCCACCTTTATCACATGAGGGTCTAAGATTTGCTGCGGGCGCGGACTACGCGCCGCAGGTCGAGCAGCTCGAGCTCGAGTCCTCCCGTTGACTACTGCGCAATTACACATTTACCCGGCAGGGATAACGTGCACAACAACAACACAATGCTGCAGTTATTCGCCTTCATTTCCAGCATAGATTTAGTGCATACGTGTGTGAATGAACAGTGAATCCCATGATGTCCAGTGTAATAAATCCAGTGCTCGTGTCGTGATAGCTAGATTAGTCATTGGCTGGCTAGTGCTTGCTTCGGCAATCGTAAAATAAGAAGTTATTGTGCAAAATAGGCACGAGTTTTGACTGTAAAAAATCTCTCATGTCGTTATTTTTTCATGTTAAATGTTATCGCGGCCGATAAATAAAGATGTACGAGTATTATTATTTCAAAACCAATGTAAAAATAAATAATAGAATCCTAGTTTTAATTTACATAATCGTGAAATAAGATTTGTATTCACATACCTATCTGTACAAAAACTGAGCAAGTGCAATGAATGAAAGTTAAAACAAATAAAGATTTAGGTAAGTTTCTAGCTGATTCTAGGATGTAATCGCGTTGCGTTGCGTGTGCCTGATGTTATGTTTTTTACGGTACCAAATAGAAAGGTCAAACTATACTCAACCTAATTTCGCTAGAAACATTACAGCTCTAACTTTATTTTTTTGCTTATTTTAGATATATTATGGATATTTTTTTTGCTTATTTTCCATGGAAATGTAGAAAACTGCGAGACAAAGTAGAGACTTAGAAATTTGGAAAAGTTATGTGGGAAACATTATTACCCAATTACATTTATTATTTATTATCAATCATAGTTTATTCCTATTCATTTCTTCAGAATAAGAAGGGACCAAAAACTTTGAC
>OY757254.1:14153930-14224833 GCA_963584085.1 Pyrausta aurata
GTCGCTGATGGCGGTGCTGGGGCTGACGGAGGGCGACGCGCCCGCCGCCGACGACATCACGCCCGTGCTCATCTACATCATCATCAAGGTAACCAGCCTATTACACTGAACTAAGCGAATCCACTGGGATTCTTCGGGGGCATTGAGCTAGCTAGGGGATCCGAGTATTCCGAGTAGACTTCATGCAATGACTTGATTGCGCTTACTTAGGCTGTATATTTGTATACACAGATGACACACTCATTCACGCCTGTCTGTAAACTGCCTCCTTTCAACATGTTCTGACGATAAAAAAATACAATCTAGCTAGAGACCTTGTAGTAAATAGCTCAACGTATTTGTGTACTAGTGTATACCTACTTCAGGTAATAACCAATAAATTTAAGGAATATTTCGTCTATGTACTACAATTACAAAACAGTGAATAATGATGCCGCGACAATGTGTTTGATTCCTGAAACGGGGCACGCACGAGGCGAGTTTATATGGTCCCTACGGGCAGCCCCCCGCGCGGAGAGCCTATACGAGTGGCGGGCGCGACTATTTTTTTTTAACATGAGATAACTGTAGCCTATGTTGAGATTTAAATGAAAAAATAATGTAGATTATATTTAATGCGTCCGCGTACTTCAAAAGCGTAACAAAAACTCGTATTTCGCAACATCAGGTGAACCCGCCATCGCTGCTATCGACGATCGAGCTGGTGAACGCGCTGGGCGGCGCGGCGCTGCAGGGCGAGGCGCTGTACTGGTGGACGCAGTTCTGCGCGGCCGTGGCGTACATCAAGACCATGGACTACCCGCGCGCCGACCACCCCGACACCTAGCCCGAGCGCGCGCGCCTGGTGAATAGCCTCTATTACATAAACTTACATTCTTAAAGATTAAATAAGAAACCAAAAATTGCGCACGGGCGGGATAATTTTTGGTTTCTTATTTCATCTTTAAGAATATTAATATGACACTGAGTGTTTTAAAACATTCTAAAAACCATAAACTTACATTACTCTGAAAATCACCTCAAATATCACTCTATCAAACAATCTTCTTCTTCGTTTCTTCCTTCCCTATTCCCATCATCTGGGATCGGGTCTCCTCACACATCTGCGCCAGGATATTCTATCCTGGGTTGTCTTCTCTGGCATTTGGGCGTCCTCGAAGTCTGTCTTAATCTTAGATCACCAGGTCAACGGTGGGCGGCCTCTGCCTTTCTTTTGTTCGGGCAGATTCAGAGCGATTTGAACAACATGTTTCTCGTCTCTTCTTTTCACATGCCCATACTATCGGAGGCGAGATTCGGTTAGTTTGTCGGTGATGGGCGTGACCTTGAAAGCCCCTAACCTGTTCATTCCGACCTTGTCCAGCCGTGTTACGCCTCCTGACCATCTCAACATTTTCATTTCGTTGACGTGCAGTTTCTGTTCATGGACATCTTAACTGCCCAGCATCACTCCCTCAAACAATACTAAGTCTTATTGCAAAGACGCATAACTTTTCTGACTTCTGACGCTAAAGAACATAGTACATCCACGAATGCGCGCCCCAGTCTTTATTGATTGAGGAATGCGCAGTGGGGGAGGACTCACGCGCAATAAAGTGCGGCCAGGTAAGCTATAGTAGTACTAAACACTCGCTTCCTCTGTGGCCACAAATTATTCATGACCTAAGGAGTGAGCCGTGTAGGCACGCGCATATCGGTATCTGTGCAGTGTGCAGTGGAGCACTACGCCTCTTCATAAGGCCTGTTAGTGTTAAAAGAGATATGAATGCGCTGTCGCAGTCCAACGTAAATTTTTACATGTTACTTATTTTTCTTCCTTTATAATTTTGACATTTGTAGTATGCCACTGAGGCTGATCACAGCGCACTCTCTTTACCCTGTATTTGTACACTTAACATCTATTAACCTGTGTATCACAAATAAATGATTTGATTTGATTTGAACGTTTTCGTGCCGCAGAGGAAGCGACTGTTTAATACTACTATAGTCACCCTATGTGACCTTAGAATCAAGGGTCACATGTGCGTTTTAACGTTCGCCCCTAAACATAATTATACTATACTTAGCGCGTTTATTAACAACTGAGTCGTGAGGCCATAATGTCAATAGAGATATAGTCTGGCAAGTGAAAGCAGAATCCTCGTTGTTTTTTTGGAACAGCAACATTACAAATAAATGTCATTGTGACAGCGTCAATCAAACTGTCGTTTGTTGAAAATTGACTAATCTTGGTACTTACTTGATTTCAGAGAATGTTACAAGTAACTATTTATATACAAAATATTTTCTACTGAATAGAACTCGTGTTTTAATATTATGAGATTTTAAAACTATTGAAACGACTCCGTATCTGAAGTCAAAAACCAAACATCTAAGATAATTTCTTTTGTAAACAATTTATAGCAAGAAAACAGGAAAAGTATCAAACTAGTTTATTCCCAATTTGATTGATGATAGATACCTTAATCAGTTTTTTTAATTTGCCGCCTTTTGCAAAGTCCATCTTTCGCTTGCCAGGTTATAGGAATATGCACCGCGCCGCTTTTATCGATAAGTGTAAGCAAGACAAGATACACATGACACTGTCAGGACTCAGTTGACAACACGCTGACTACTCTACATACAGTGAATACTTTAACGCGGTCGTATAGTAGTCTAAGCTAGACCGTATAGACGAAAAATTATAACTAATGGTCTATTTTTGAGGTATGGTCTGAATGGACCTAAAATAGATTTTTTATTTTATCTAACTATTATACGTGTGCATTACAGGTCTCAGCGCGTGTCAACGAGTGTAAATTGGAATTGTTCCGGCGAGTCGCACCCCGCCGACACACCCTCTAAAGAGTCTAAACTGTTCACACACATCACTTTAGTTGTAGCGTCGCACGAAAAGGACACCGCTCTTCCGAAGTGTAGAGTGGCGTCTTTGTCACTCTAATCAAGGGACTCAGCGCCTCTACCGAGCGTAACAAGAACTAACCTTAATATTCTGATTATTCTATTTTGAAAGACATGACGCTCGCAACTAGATGATGTTAAGTATGGTATAAGTGTAACGTAGCCTATTAACTCAATGTAAATCTGAATTATTTTTAAGTGCAACGAATTAGAGTTCAGTATGTGTAGTTGATCGCAATTTAATCTATCTCGGCATCTGATCTGTAGATAAACAGTTCATTAACAGACAGTTTAACTTAGTGGTTACTTTTATTAACGCTATTGCATTTTTCATTATATTTTAACTCACTATCACTATTTATTATTAGTTGATCGTTCTCCTAAAGTGCAGTGATATGTTTAACGAGATTTTTTAGTTTTATCTACGGATAAACACTTACAACTTTAAAATATGAAATCATATCGTTGGTCCTTAGTTATCCATATTTCTTATAAAGGCAGCTGCAAATAACCCCACGAAAGTGGAAATTATGTATTTCAGCTAAGATTCACTGTCTCAACTGTAAATTAATATTAGCGAGAATAGTTTATGATTCTACATTACGTGAAATTGGCCCTGCTTGTATAAAAAAATATGTAAATATAAAAGTGTTGGTCCTAGGGAAAGATATTGTGTTAAATACTGTATATTTATTTTAAACTTAAATGTACTAAACCTTGACGGGCCTGAAACTACTCGCTTACAATACGAATCATCTTGTACGTCTGTGATGTAGGATCGGATAATACTCAAGAGGTATTTTTGAATAATTATTTAAAATTATTTGAAAATGAAATAGTGGGATATTTAACAATAAATGTGAAATGGATTGGATCTACTAGTGTGAGGTAGCAAATTAGAATTAGGCAAATATTAGTTAAAAATGCATTGGGTATGTAGTTCTTAGATTGGCCAATTTCGTTCAGTGATTGAATCTCAGTTACTTCATGAACCAGTTTTCAAAATTCATATTCATTAAATGTAATAGAAGTTTTAGTGCCATTCCCATGTAGAAAATTGTATTGCTATACAATATGAAATTTATTTTGAAGTCTTCAAATAAATGTCTATTATTAACAATTCGGTACCGACCTTTGACCAGCTCAAATACAAATCAGCCCTACGTATGTGGCGTAATAAACGTGTCTTACATGAAAATCATTGATATTTTGATAAGTTCTCGAAGTATTTTTGTATCAGACGATATAAATATATTTTTGAATGGATCAGGGTGTTGTGCATAACGGGCTTCCTATACCAGAACAGAGGCCACTTAACACTTATCATTCGAGTAATGCGTAGTAGAAAAGCGGCCTATGGGGGGGTGAAAATGGCAAAATTGGGTAACGCACGTGACATTGTCACTCGGAGCAAGTTTAAGTAGAGGATAAGAAAAATAACTGTTGTGTATATGCAGGGAATGAGAATTTGAGAACTTTAAATCATTACTTCTGTTCAGAAGCTAAAACCGAGAGAGAGGTGATTTACAACTAACAAATCAGTTCGATTCGTTCCAAAATTTCAATCATGCGTGATATTGAAGCAATTATGATACGACCATTTATAGACAGTATACGTTAAATACCTATTCAGTTTACGTAGCGCCAATTAATTTATTTGGTGTTTACCGCAATAATAAGCTCCTGATAAATAACCACATTTTATCTGCATTCCATTAGTTGTAAATCATCTCAAGCACTGCTTTTACACAAGTATTGGTAATGTTGTAGGTCACGGAGAAAATTATTATGAAGTTGAATTTTATAAAATTACTAGTGAACCCAGCAAACTTTCGCCCCCAGCCCCGTCCCGTAATTCTAAATGTTATGCGATCCCAGCGAACATTTTTCGCCCCGGCCCGTTACACCCAGCCCCGTCTAACGGGATAAAAATTATCCTACGTCCTTCTCCTGGTTCTAAGCTACCTCCCCACCAATTTAGATAAATTTCCGCGAAGCGGCGCAGGCAATTAACATCACGAACCGACACCGCGGTGAGTATTAGTTCAGGCAAATGCAGGATGCACCACCCACATTTTTGCACGTTGGTGTTGGGTACTAATAATTGCAACAGCTGTGCGAGGGCTAATACTCAACGCGCTATGCATTCGTGTTGTTAGTTGCCTGCGCCGGCGCGTCGCTTGACGGAAATTTAAAATAACATATTTTATAAAATTCAACTTAATAATTGCCACAAAGTAACGCTTGATTCCATTAATTATTTAGAGAAAATAATTATTATTTATACTCTGTAATTAGTTTCGAAGAAGTAAGTGTATATTGCTCGTAATTATAATTTTATCATTCATCAGGCTTCAATGTAAAAGCAGTACCTATAAAACATATTTACTATTTATTTTATAGGATAAGCTAAAGTTTTAATCGTTGTTTAGCACTGGTTTAATTTGCACCATTTCAAAAGACACTAATTTTAACATTGCAATAAAAATACCTGTATGTAAACTTAACAGACTTTAACATTTAAAAATGTAGTTGGAAACTGTAAAATCACTAAAAAATCTATATTTTTCACTATCTTATGAATAATGTAGTTAATACTACCTTTTAGACTGGGCGTAAATTGAGGAATGTATGTATGATACATAATATATTTTTAACCGCTGTTAGTTGCTACAATTTAGTGTTATGCAAAATATGTATCTATATTGTAATCAAAGCAATGAAAATTATGTTTAGCAATAAATATGAAATCTGATTTACTTTGTTTTACATTTTTCGTGAGGTTTCGGCTAAGCCTTTTTTAAAAACTCTGTTTAGATAAGTAAAATATATATTATGTACCAAGCGCCACAACATTAGGGGGCATTATATTCCTACATAGCAGACTGTTACCAATGCTCGTTCCTCATCCATCACCACCAAATCGTCTAGCTCCTCTCACCACGGCATTCGACCGCTGACAGAGTGTGGATCTGTGGCTTATCTGAGCCGTGGTCTTGATAATAAGGAATCTCGTAGGAGGGGGACGCCATTGTGAGCGAAGTGAAGGTATTGACCTCACTTTTAATGTGGTAGTAATAGGAGCATGGCTCTAATGGTGTATCCAGACACCGCCTTCGAAAAGTCTTGACGTGGCCGCCGGCTGGGAGGATACACCATTAGTTGGTACATGTTTTGAAAATGGGCATTTAATTAGACTTAAAAATTTCTAGAAGTAAGCCACATACGTCTTAAGTATTATGCAAATGAAAGATATAAATTGTCGTACATATTTATTATGCACTATGATTTTTCATTTTTGAAAGTTCACTTATACAAACAACACCACTTTGCAGCAGCAAGTCACTGAAACAAAAAGAAAATGATTAAATTTTGATAACAGTGAGTCATAGTAGTATACAACTTACTTAATTCAGAAATAGTTTGAAGTCATGGCACTCAGAAGTAGCAAATAAAATTGTAATAACATCATGATAAATTAGTGCCTGTCTGATATTGGTAAAATCTTGCAATTAAATAGACCACCAACCACTAAAAATATTTACCTTATCACAGTGCAGGTTGTCTATGACCGTGGCCTCTCTTTCTTTTCTTTGTACAGGGCGAGGAGGGATACATTGGCTACCTTGACCACCTGAAAAGAAACAAGTTGTTGTGTGTGACAAGTAAGAATTTACTAAATATTACCTCCTTTTTAAAAAGTCTGTAAAAATTACAAACAGCTAGTGACAACTGCATCATGGCGCTTAGAGTTGCAAATACTCCAAAAACTGAGCTGACAGATAAGGTGCAGAACTAATAACATGTGAAGAGTGCTTTCAATTCCTGCCAAATTGTCACATTCTAAACAACTAAAACAGCGAGTAGCAAGCCTTACCTTAAACCTGACTCCGGGAATGTCACCGACGGCGTGACCCTTACGACCGAAACCTGCTACTAGCACTTCGTCGTTCTCTTCAATGTGGTTGAGGCAACCGTCGCGCGGCACGAACGCCGTCACTTTCTTGCCGTTCTTGATAAGCTGTACCCTGACGCACTTCCTGATGGCAGAGTTGGGCTGCTTGGCTTCAACACCACTGCAGAAACAAAGATGAATTGACTACATGTGTTATAATTATAAGTGAAACATGAAGTTGAGATTGTTGTTTATCAAGAGATAAACGTTATCAACTTGCAAAAACACCACGCGCGAGAAACAGGATACGTTATAGTTAATTTCATAGTAAATGTAGCATGCCAGACACTTCTGTTCACAATTAGAATAACGGACTGAACTGTAAAATTGAGTAAACACCACGCAAAGTAGCATAACCTCAATCAAGAGTTCACTGACCTCGTGAGTTACTACTATTTACTCTCCGCCCATTGCATTCACGTGGAGTGCACGACAAGCCACTCGCAGTATTATCCTGTGATTGTACTGGGAACACATTCACAGGAATAATACCGCGCGTGGTCGTGTCGCAGCCGTCGCCGACGCCCGACGCCACCGCACTTGTGGGGCGCACCTACTCACAATTAGCGTGAGTTCAACAATACTTCATTAGCATAATACTGCACTTCCTAAAGAGGTTTCTTCAACAAAAACAGCGCATTCTTGGCAATTCGGTTGCAATGTAACTGGAGAAACGTACTTACACTTTCTCCAGGACGATGCCTTTAGCGTGAGATGCACCACCGAACGGATTAGCCTTCCACCTCGTACCCATGTGGGCCTTTTTGTAATCTTTGTCTGCCCATCGCTGCTCACGGCGATGGTTCACGTGCTTGCGCGCCGTGCGAATACCACGGGGCTTACCTGAAATTTCGAAGTCGCCGGTTAGCACTTATTTCACAAAATTCACTAAAATCAACTTAGCATTTCCTCGAGTAAGTAAAATTGGAGGGAAAATTTCCTTCGCACCTATCAATGATTATACGGTCAGCGAGATGGAAAAAGATTAACTTTACACCACGAGAAAAACATGTCTCCGCCATGGCCGACAACTAGGCGTCAAGACTTTTTCCGAGTTTTACGAAACTTTTACTTGGAACTACTTCACTTTTTAAATACCACCGAGTTTAAATCACTTGATCACACAAAATAAATCTTAAATAATTAGTAAATTCACATTTTTAGCACAAAACTGCTCCTTACCCATTAGGATAGCACGACACCAATCGGCTACGGATGGGAAAAGACTTTAACTGCTAGCCAACCACAGGCATGCTTCAATTTGCCAATGCTACCAACTGCTAGAAATTAATCCCAGTGCTGCACTGAATAGAATCTATTTAAGATATCGATATTCATGATACACATGTTAGTCGAAATTCGTAAAGTAAATGTTCAATAAGTATTATTATTTTGGATAGTTTTTACGTACTCACGTAATCACAGATTTTATAAATTAATTAATAAAAAAGGGACGAACAGGGGAGTCTAAGAGTTAAAAATCAATGAAATCATCTACTTGTTTAACTGACAAAGTTGTTTATCAACTATTAAAAACTCACTCGGTCAAAAACAGCATTAATCAATCGACATTACAAACATATATCATCTATGGATTATGTATCAAACACATCAAACACTGTTGCAATTATTGCAAATAAAATGACTTATACTACCAGGAGGGCTCGAACGTAAGGAAAAACCTAAATTCCAACTTTATGAAATATTGTTTAGCTTTAAGTCGATTATTCGTCACTAAAGTAGCAAGTATCTTAAGTTGAGACCATCGACAATAAATAATCTATCATTCATTCATTTTAACTGAGCTGCTGCTGGGAAAAAGCGCGGGAACCTTGGAACACGAAAGGCGCGCAATTTCGATAAATTTTCTGAAAACTTGTAAAAAGCCTGTACATTTTGTTTAAATTAGTCTTAAATTCCTGTAAATAGTTTGATTAGTGTGTAGTAGTGTTGGTGTGATGGGGGGTAGCAAAAAAAGGAAAAAACAGGAACCGCCTGATGGGCCTCCTGTAGGCGATTCATCATCAGAAGAAGAGGACTCATCAACAAAATACCAAATATACAAGGTACCAGGGTACTCCAGAAAGTACCCTGAAAATAGCAAAAAGTCAGAATATATTGTTTTTGTTTCCCATACAGATGAAAAAGCATTCTCCGATAAAGATCGTCTTGCCATTTCTCACGCCATACGTAAGTACTGCGTGACTGGTATCTTGCATTTAAAAGCAATTAATAAGTATAAAATTGGCATAACTTTCGACCTTTCAAATAATGCGAATGTTTTTCTACAAAACAAAAAACTCTTAGATGAACTAGGTCTTAAAGCCACCATACCAGCAAGCGACACAGAAGTAACTGGGGTTCTTACCGCAGTACCTATCGACTTATCGAATAAAATTATTTCGACTCTCATTGGCAGCTCCCGAAATGTAATTCAAGTCCGGCGTTTCATGCGACGAGTGCGAAGTGAAGGTGGCGCGGTCTCATACCAGCCTACGCAGACTGTCGCGGTGACGTTCGCCTCCACGGAGTTGCCGCAGTACGTATACCTCGACTCGTGGAGACACGAGGTAAGCGTGTACGTGCCGCCGGTCAAGCAGTGTCTGCGCTGCATGAGGTTTGGACACATCGCACAGTACTGCAAAAATGCCGAAGTTTGCTCCATTTGTACTGGAACCCATAGTTTTAAAACATGTAGCATCAATCAAAAAGACGCTAAATGCGCCAACTGTGGTGGCAACCACATTGCCATATCGAATTCTTGCCCACAAAAAATTGCAAAACTAGAAGAAAATAAAATAAAATCAAGAGCTACAACATACTCTGACCTTTTCAAAGAAAATACTTTCCCTCATTTATCAATGAGAAATATCGAAACCCAATTAGCAAACTTAACAAAATCAGAGTTCTCTAAGAACATGTTAACTAACGCTGTCACCAAACTAATAATAAGTCAAAAAGACAACCCCATTAACTCTTCTACAATAAAAGAAACCCTTCATCTAACTTTCAGAAACAGCACTTCTCTTCCCAGTAATGGATCTTAACATACTGCAATGGAACGCCCAGAGCATAACTAGTAATAAAATTTTACTTTCCAAATTTTTATATGACAATAATATACATATCGCAATTATTTCAGAAACTTGGCTTACCCCTATTAAAAGTTTTAATATTAAAGGATACATAACCGAAAGAAATGATATAGGCAATAAACACAATGGAGTAGCTATTTTAATTCACAATAGTATAGATTACAATAAAATTGATACATATTCTGACAATTCTTTACAAAATATTTGTGTTAGGATAACTGTACATAATGTAGAAATAAGTATTGTAAGTTTTTACTGCCCATCAAATTCGACACCATCTTTTGATAAACTTAAATTTCAATCTTTAATTGATTCTATACCTGAACCAATGATTTTTGCTGGTGATTTCAACGCACATCATCATACACACTGGGGTTGTCACACAGTTGATGCTAGGGGCAGGGATATTCTAAATATAATTGACAATAGTAATTTAGTCTTATTGAACAATGGAGATGTCACGACGGTTGGCTCTCTGTCATGGCGTCCAAACGCATTAGATTTGTCTCTGGTTTCCTCTTCTTTAGCTCTTTCTTGTAACTGGTCTGTATATACTGATCCTCTTGGCAGCAGCTATCACCTTCCTGTAATTATAAAAGTCTTTGTAAATAATAATGTAAATAGAGATCTGTTGTATAGCAATGGTATCATGCATTCTCCAATTTATCCTAACTTTAAGTGTGTAGATTGGAAAATGTATGAGAAAATTGTTGATTTAGAACTGTCCAACTTCCAAATTTATAATTACTCTCCACTTGACGCTTACTCCGCCTTCATTGAAATTTTACACACTGCCATAAATAAGTGCCTTCCAAACCACAATTTATTTGCGTCTTGCCCTATTACTAATAATAGTAGTAGTACTAGTACTGGCACTACTCCTATTAATAGTACACCCAAAAAAAAGAGCAAAAACCCTCCTCTTCCTTGGTGGAACAAAACATGTTCAGATGCTGTACAAAAATCGAAATCGGCATATGTTAACTTTAAAAATAACCCCTCAATTGAAACTTATATTGAATTTAAACGTTTACAAGCTGTTAAAAAACTTACCTTGAAAACGGTTAGATCTAATAGCTGGATAGAATTGTGCAACTCTTTTAACCGATGTACTCCCTTGTCGAGAATCTGGAATTTTATGCGAAAGTTCAATAGAACATATTCCTGTACAAATAGTGATGACAGTTGGGTTCTAGATTTCCTTCATAAGTACACGCCTGATTATGTAAATAACAAAACAAGCAGTATTCCTCCCGATAGTGTTACTAATTCTGTAAATAGTTTTATGACCATCTCCTTTACCAAGCAAGAGTTAGTTGCTGCCTTATATTCCAGAAAAGATAGTGCCTTTGGTCTTGATGGTATTCCTTACATTATGTTGAAAAAGCTCAGCAGCAAGGGATTGGACACGCTTTTGTTAATTTTAAATAATCTTTGGCTAGCAAATGATATACCACATTCATGGAAGTCTGATTGTATAGTTCCTATATTGAAACCAGATAAGCAGCGATCTAGTCCAGACTCTTATCGACCTATTGCACTAACATCTTGTGTAGGAAAAGTTTTTGAACAGCTATTGAAACAAAGGCTGGAATTTTATATAGAAAAAAATAACCTTTTACCTTGTAATCAATACGGCTTTCGTAGAGGTATGTCTGCTCGTGAAAGTATTTGTCAACTGCAGCTTGATATTCAAAGTAGTTTAAATAAAATAGTAGATTGTTATACAAGGGGAGAAAGCGACCCATTTCACTCGAGATGTTTCTGGCGCTCGAACGAAGTGAGAGCGCCAATAATTCGAGAGTGAAATGGTGCTTTCACCCGAGTTAAACATACTATTTTTCATTTCGACTGTGAGGAAAAACATTAAATTTACAATAGTGGTTGTAGATGTCATGGTCAGGTATTATGTAGTACAGCGAGAAAGGAAAACTCAAGTTTTTGCACAAAAAGACAGTTATTTACAGTTCTCCAAACATCTAACATGATTAGAAAGAATAACGACACGAATACGTCATGAAAACAGTACGAAAAAGCAGACGATACAAAATAATTAAAATCCTTGTAAAAAATATCGATCGAATTTTCCCCACAGATAATAATTGTCAAAATTTAAAAAAGTAGGCATAGAGTTCAAAAAGAAAAAATGACACTGACAATGTAAAAAAAATAAGTGTCATCTTGGTATTATGGCGGGAAGCCGAATATTTTAATCACAGATTAGTAAATGTATATTTTAATTATAGATTGAATCAATTGAATATTTTTTATATCAACGATCATAATAAACATGTTTTTCAATGTATAGCTAAGCAAAAATGTTTATTATTTTTATAATATGATGTGACTCAATTATCTTTGATCCAAGCTTTGACTGCATGCCTTGACTCTATACCATGCCAATTAAAACTAAATTACTTTCCACCCTAGGGATGGATAAGCTATTTTCCACCCGGCTATCTACACAGGAAAGTGCTATTTTCCGAACAGGAGAGATGAAAATGAATTTTTGATGTCTGTGTTCTTTGATGTTGCTGGAGCCTTTAACAGTGTAAATATTGATGTTTTGGGCAATGAACTATTTTCCATTGGGATTCCAAGTAAAGTAGTACATTGGATTCAAAATTTTTTGACAGAACGAGAAATTTTTGTTAAATATAATGGTTTGCTATACGGTCCAAGATATGCTTCAGTAGGTACAAACCAAGGTGGAATCTTGTCTTCATTAATTTTTATTCTTTATATTCGTCGTTTGAATATGGTCTTGGGCTCTGATGTAAAAAATCTTCAATTTGCTGATGACTTAGTAGTTTACACATCTGGAAAAAGTTTGGCTCATGTTACAACTCTTGTTAATAAGTCATTGGAAGGTTTATCTTCTTATTTCTCATACTTAAATCTTGAAATTAATGCATCAAAATCAAAACTTTTAGTATTTGGAAATCTTTGCAATTTAACCCCTGATATTGTCTACAATCAAGTTTCTATTCCTGTCTCTCATGAAGTCAAGTTCCTAGGTGTAACTTTCACTCAAAGCCTTTCTTGGAAAAAATACATTGATTTAATAGCTTCTAGAGCTAATAAAGCCTTCAATATTTTAAAATCATTATGTAGAACATCTTGGGGAGCTGATCCTAAGATACTGTTAATGTTGTACAAATCTTTGATTCGAAGTCATTTTGAATATGGTTTCCTTTGTTTTGCTCATGACAGTAGACTAGTTGATGTCTTAGAAAAAATACAAAATAAAAGCTTGAGACTTATAACTGGGGCATTTAAAAGCACTCCCATAAATTCAATGCAAGTTGAATGCAAACTTCCTCCTTTATATATAAGGTTCACATATTTAAAAGAGAGATTTTTACTAAAACTTTACAGTAAAACTAATAATCACCTATTTTCAAACTTAAAACTTGCTCCACCACTTCCCACACGTAAGCCTCTTTACATATTACAGGGCTTCATACAATTGTTAAATTTTCTTGAAACATTGCATATACATAGGTCTTCTGTTCTGCCATGTTATGTTGGTGTCTTTCAAAACCACTTTCCTGCAATCAACATTATTATTGATCATAATTTGTTCTCAAAAGAAGATGTTTATAGTAAATTCTCTGAATTTGATGACTGTAGATATATCTATACTGATGGGTCCAAAACTGAGTCTGCTGTTTCTTTTGCTGTTTTTGATAGTTTGTTAAATAATGGTACTGGTTATAAAATAAATTCAAACACAAGCATATTCACAGCTGAGGCTGTGGCTATTCTTGCTGCTTTGAAACATATAAAACTCAAAAATAGTGGTTGTCTTAAATGGGTAATAGTCAGTGATAGTATGAGTGTTTTGGAAAATCTTAAAAATAATAAATTTAATGCTAACTCTAACTATTTGATTGTTGCAATGAAACAGTTATGGTTGGAATTAATATCAATAAATAATATCAATGTCTCATTTATGTGGGTACCGTCGCATGTTGGTGTCATAGGTAATGAGAGAGCTGACTTTTTAGCTAGAACCATAACAAATTGTGCTACAATAGTTCCTGATTCCAGTAGTAATCTAAATGTCCATGTACCTTATTCTGATATTGTTCCCCTTTTGAAGAAAAGGTCCATTGACATTTGGAAAAAACAATATAGTCATATAATTCAAATTGAAAAGAAAGGTCTGTGGTATAATGAGTGCAATGTTAAAATCGGAGATAAGCCCTGGTTCTGCAAAGGTGACAACTATTTAAACAGAAAGTTTTACACTTCTATTCTGAGGCTTCGTTTTGGACACTGTAATTTAAATTTTCATCTTTTCCGCTTGAAAATGGTTGATACCTCTCATTGTAATTATTGTGATTCTGCAGTAGAGCAAACTTTATCACACGTATTCTTTGTTTGCTCGGCCTTCGGCATTCAGCGCCTTGTGCTTATGGACGAGCTTATTGAAATTTACAGCAAGCCTGTTCTGGTACCGCGCTCCATTCAAGCTCTTCTTGTAAATAGTTTGACTTACATACCTCTCTACAAATTTGTTCTCAGTACGGTCGGTAGAATGAATAGAATTTAATGTTTTTGTAAATTTATGTACAGTTTGTAATGTTGTAAAGACTTTAGTTTATTTGTTGTTGTATATAACTTTGTGTGTTTGCTATTTTTTGCGATTTCTACATTACTTTGTTTTTTGTTGTTGTTTGTCGTCGACATTTTTGACATAGACGTTTAATACGTCGTTTCGTTCCTTCCTGGATATGAATTTTATTGTTGTTGCAACTTTATCTGGAATTCACTTAAACGTTAGAACAAAAAATGGATTAATTTATCTTGGAAATGACTAAATTCACGGATATGACATGTTTATAAAAAATACTGAAGACTTAATTTTCCCTAAATTTACTCTAGAAATGAACAATCTTATTATGACGTTGTACTCCACTGGTTTTTACCTTGTGAATTCACGGATATATTATCTAAAAGACTGATTTTTATACTGAAGACTTAATTTCCCCTAAATTGACTAAATAAATAAACAAACCTATGACAAGGCAGCATGGTCCTAAGACCTTAGCCTGTTCCATACGGAACGAAAATACAAAAAAAAAATGAGCTGCTGCTGTGACCATCTTAAGTGACCATGCTGACTTTTAACTAAGACTTTTAAACACAATCAACATCTTTAGACATACTCTTACTAATCTGTGACAATCAATGAGTGACACTGGTGACACATGACATAGATAGAGTACATGGAAACATACTCAATCAATTATATAAACCATATCATTGCGACTCCGTTTACGGTGCTCTAATAAAATTAATTTGATAATTGAGCTACAATTTAAAATGACTTTAAATCTCGCCCGAAAAGACGGTGGTCCGGGGTATGTAGGCATACAATTTTGTCAAGAATGTAACAACATGCTCTACCCACGAGAAGATAAAAACAACAAAGTTTTGTTGTATGCCTGTAGAAACTGCGATTACAAGCAATTAGCCGATTCAAATTGCGTGTATGTGAACAAAATTATGCACGAAGTCGATGAATTAACTCACATCAACCCTGACGTGGTGAGTGACCCTACATTGCCTCGAACGAAGGATCATATGTGTCCAAAATGCAATCACAGAGAAGCTGTGTTCTTCCAAGGGCAGACCAGGAGAGCTGAAGAGGAGATGAGACTCTACTACGTCTGTACTAGCTGCAAACATCGGTGGACTGAATGAATTCCATGTTTGGACTTTAAGTTTAAGGAAAATAAATCAGGTAAGAACACATATTGTTTTTTATTCCTCTATATCAGAGTTTCTTAACCTTTTTCCGTTCATGGACACATAGAAAATCAAGCACCACACCCTCTAAAATAAAATATAATGTCACAAGCTTATGTTACTCAAAAATGGTATGAATGGACAATCATAGATTGGATCATAATATAGGCATATATAGGTAGGTTCACAAGCTCGCAAACCTTCAGGGGTCTGGGAGGAGGACCATAGGTTTACAACCAGTACAACCACTGCTCTATTTTGTTGATAACTATCTTTGGCTGTTGTCAAAGTAATGATTAAAATGAAACTCTTGGTATGAATCATGTATTCGTTTACTAACTAAAAATATTGCCAAGCATATCTGACCTAATAATAATAATAACAGTTAACAATTCACAGCCATTGATTAATTGTTATAAATGACATTTCTTTAACTAATAATACCAAATAGTTTAATTATTTCAGCTGTGTTTTATAATAGAACCATACAGTGTGCATGTGTATATGGGGAATAATAATTTGGCACATAGTCTATTATTGGTTGGACAACAATAATACAATATCGTAGTGATGTGGTGAATTACAACAATAATAATACTCAAGATACATCTTAAATAATATTCATGCAGTATTTGTTATAGGTAAAACAAGTGGTAATGAGAATAAAAAGTAACAATGTTTTTATTTTCTACATCAATCTGGTATCAATCTGGTATATTTATATAAGATTTTATCCAAAATCAAGATTACTCTACTAGCCACAACTCTAAGGTGTAGGGTTTTAGTGCCAATGTTAAATTTATTGAAGTCAGCATTTTTATGATAATTTAATAAGTTTCCAAAATTACTTCATAATTAAAATAATATTCAATATAATTCCATACTTCTACTATTTTTTATTTTAGTTTTATCTGATACAGTTTTGATTCACTCTTACAAAAATACATTTGGAATGAAACATACTTGTATATTAACAGGAAAACTTAACAATTAGTACAATATAAGTAATATCATCAACCTTTTAGGAAGACGGAGTAATTACATAAATAAATAGAGCACAATTATTTTTAGGCCTTAAAGTTATACATCAAATGCAAAGCTTATAATGGAGGCTAAAATACTATTATAGAAGTATCTAAAAGTTTATAATTTAAAAGTGTTGGAGGAAATGGGTTACTATAATCTATCCGCTCTGAGTATGCTGTTTTGACGTCTTAGATTTTGACACAAAATTTATCAAAATAATTCTAAACTTCCTGCATTTGACAATTTTCATAAAAAAATCTGTAAAATTGAAAGTGATGAAAGCACATTCTCAGCCCGACTAATCTTTAAATAATATAAGTAATTTTATATCTATAATGTAATACATTCATCTGTTTTACTAACATATCATTTAAGCATAGTCTATGTATAACTTTGTAATTATTAATTCTTTTCGCACGTTATCACCTTTCTTGTTCTTAATAGTTCTCATTGTTATTAATAGTCACCAAAAGCAGTCCTTAATAAAAGAAATTACACATATATAAATTACAAAAGTTGTAATTTACTATTGTATTGGAATTCAGTATTGATTAATTTTCATTATTAACAAAAGCATCTCACTATTTGGACTACTAAATCTATGGCAGGCATAAAATCTATAAACTCTCTAAAATGTGTATGTGTGCGTATGACTATTGCTTCATAATTCTAAATATCTTTATCAAATTTAAGCTCAGGCAGAAACAACCAAGATTTTCATCTATCTAATTGACTAAGCACAAAGCTAAAATGGACGATGATTGTCTTGTAGGTGGTGGTGTTAGAAGTATACAATCTGATCTATGGATACGCCATATTTTAGGTTAAGCATTTTTCGTTATGTGCAACTTAATACCTTACACTGTAAGACCTAAGCACGATGTTCAACTCATAGCTGTCCTTGATTCCTGCCATGCCAGTAAGGCAAAGACAATTCGATCGAATGAGTGTGATTGCATGAGCTTAGAGATTTCAGACTGTCTTTAAGAGTATGGCATCTGTTGGTTCAAAGTAAGGCGAATCATCAAGAATGTACCAAGATGCAGCAGAACCACGAACCTTAGGCTGACTAGGCAAGGTTTTCTAGGGCTATAAGTTTCTCCATTTCTTCTTAGTGTTTGTTTAGGCTTGGACGCTTTGCAAATTATGTGTTTTAGGATAAGCTGCCCTGCACATGGGTAACAAAATAATGATTCGCCTCAGTGTGTTATAAAAAGAGTTCAAGATCCATGGGACGGTGTCAGGTCAAATACTAAAGACAGAAGAAAGTTTAGTTAGTTTAGTAAACGTAAACTCGCAAGTTTTATGCCTTATTCTGTCTGACGAGCTCACAATAGCGATTACTTACGTATTAAGTTTTAGTATCAAAATTGGTTTTGGTGTTCGTAAAAAATTAAAGTCGTTTTATATCTAACACCCTTCTCCTCGTGTACATATCGACATACAACTCTAACTGATATGAATCATGGACGTGGATTCGTATGAGCACTAAATGTGCGTCTATGGGCGATCCTAAGGCAAACGTCTTAAATAAGCTGGTAATAATACCGTCTACGGAACGGTGGCATTATAAGTTTCTATGGTTATCAATTTAAATCGCCTATTGGAATTCTTTAAAAGTATTTCTTAACCAACCAAACCTTAATTTTTCCCACACGTAGCAACATAAACTCTACAGTACACCATTCTCTTCCTTTGATCCATCTAATGATTAAATGTGCCGTCGATCTGGAACCTCCTGCCACGTATGGAAAACCTTCGTCAGTGTTCCGGAGGCGGCGGGATATCGGGGAAGTTCTCTGGCAGCGGCGGCAGTACGTTGGTCTCGAAATGTCCCGAGATATTCCCGGGGGGCGAGTAGTTGGCCACCACGATCACTTTGCCCGCGCGTGATCGGGCCTTCCCCACGCCGAAAAACCGTGTAGCCACCCACACCATTTGGGTGAAGTGACCTGCAGAAAAACAAAGTTACCGTGACATTTATGTTTCATTCTGTAGTTTCTACGAAACGTATTTAAAACCGACCGCTTCCAGAGCTCGCATGTAAGAGTGATGCAAAAGCCCCACCTCCATTGACGTTGGCGTGAAGCACTTCTGGCTCCTTGAAGAAGTGGTACTGACGAACGGCCGCGTACCAGTAGGAAGACACTTCTTGGCCTGAAACCAAAACCACATCAATTACTACAAAATTCTGAGAGTAGAAGAGGGAAAATGTTGGGACACTTTATACGACACGACAGTTTCATCAAAACGATAATAGAATGAAGAAGGAAAAGAGGAAGACTATATAAGAGTAAGCTATAATATGCATCAAATAAAGCAAAAGTTGAATGTTGCGTCGTATCAAGAGGTCAAGAGAATGGCGGAAGAGCGTAAAGAATGGAAAAACTTCTCCGACTAGAACTTAGCTCTTAAATTAGATGATGATGATAACTGTGGAGGCCTCAATTTTTCTGTGTTTGGTCAAGTTATGCCTAGAAAATGTCTTTAAGTTTACCCGTGATTTCAGGCTGGAGCGCGCTCACGGGTCGCTGGTAGAGGTTCTGCCCCACATCGCGGTCATTTCTGTAGTAGAACTTGTTTGTGTGCGCCAAGTGGTTCGCCCAGGCTTGCGCGTAATCGCACAGCTGAAAATGCATAGATTTCATTCAGATTGCATCTGCCTTGAAAGAAGATAAATGGGAAATATGGTGTGCTTGCGAAACTGCAACCAAAACATAATTACACTTTATCAACAACATAGCTCTGTAATGGACAAGGATTAGGACTACTAAACTTTAAGATAGTCGTTCATTCAGTTGTTGTTTGTTTATATTTACTTATTACTAACCGCATTCGCCATATGCTTTTAAAACGGCATTGTCTGTGCTTACTTTACTTCTGTGTCCTCGATATTTCAACTCCAAAGGTAACTCATCGAACATGGCCACGCCATGGTACAGTGATCAACAAAAAAAGCATTCCCCGTGTATTAATTATTTACTGAGCAAGTAATCACTTTATTATTATTTAAGGAACGGTCCGTTTTTCTTCACTAGTCGAATATTGTAAACGATCTTGACAAACCTTTTCTGCGAAAATATTTCTTTTAAAACATGACAAACACAAAACTTACAACATACATAGCTAATTCATCGTTCAATACTGAGATCTTATTAAATTTAAAGATATTATATTATCAGCAAATAAAATTAACTTCCTTAAAAAGTTATAAAAAGATTGTTTACAATGTTGGACTAGCAATGATGAATGAATTTTATCTTAGGGACTTGTAATAAATAAATGATAGTATTCAACAAAAATGTATAAAGCTGATCGTTCTGGCGACGATGAACTGATGACGCGTCGCACGTTTGATGATACTGGTATAATCCTACCGTACCTCGGGAGCCATATAGAGCTGCGGCGCGCCGTGCCTCTGCCGGTAGACGTTGTGCCAGCACAGGCACTCCGTGATGAAGTCGCTGTCCTGCCAGGCCGTGCGGACCTCGCTCCACTGCACCACCATGCTCACCGGCCTCGATTGTAGCACCTGCAGCAAGATTAATGTACATGAGATTAAGAACAAAGATTTGTAATGCCAAATACAGAATTTGACATAGTCATACTATGGAAATATGTATGTACGGTCGGAATCAATCGAGTCTAACCACTTTCCAACGAAAATCGCTTGCACTCGACACAAAACGGGCGTCAGTTAGACACAAAACGGGCGTCAGTTACTTAAAAAAAAGAAGACTGCGCCCTGCGAGGTATGCAATAGATTTTTGTTTGGTTTTAAGGTGGTTAGGTGGGGGGCGAGAGATCGCGATTCGCGACCATACCTCTAATTTTCCTTGTCTAATTTTGAATTCCGAACAAAAGGACAAGCTGCGGGAAACGGTTGATGCAAAACCCTTCCGCTAAAGCCAAGATTGACCCGATTTCTAACGCGACGAAATCATAATCAAAGCACAGAATATAACTACATAATCAAAGGTAGGGATATGAGTGATATCAGACCCTTAGCACCCTTTAGTTTCTTGTGATGTGACAAATTTGAGAAATGTTCAGTGCATGCAACAGCACGTTTTAAATATGAGCATGTTAGTTTTTTTTTTTTTACAAAAGTTGCAAGTACTTAAGTAATACTTTATGCTAACTTTTTACAAAGACGTTATTTAATACGAGCACGAGAAGTACAAGTTGTATACGTTGCACTTGCAACATATGTATTGATTTTCAACGCTCACAAAATGTTAGGTAAGCTACTTCTAGTTCGAGTCGTTCTAAATAATAAACCTAACATTTTACTGCACGTTTCTCATACTATAATTCAGCCGCTCAGAGGATGCTATTTTGACAGAAACCGTATAGGAAAATTGACAAAGTCAGGATGTTTGAAATTCTTTCCATATTTTTTTTGACAAAATTTAAAACGACAAATAGCATTCTCTGAGCATAAAAGGTTTGTTTAGGCATCTAAAACTAAGCAGTACAAATAACAATAAGCAGTATCAGTTTGTTATATGGTACACATAAATAAATAAATGTTTCAAACATATTACCTAGGTACTCATCTAATTAAGATCGTAGGGCAAAAAGTCTGTGAAAAAGAATACGTTAATTTGCTAATGGCACAGAATACAAATCTACATGCCTATAATGACTACGTAAGTTTAATATTTATTGCCTTTTTGTTTCCTTTACTTGCTAGAGATGCCTTATTTATTAGTTTACTTTGTAGGTGGGTAAGGTAGGTAGGTTTTACTACTGTTTGTTACTAGGAAAAACTATGTCTGTGATTAGGAATTCGTAATGCATACTGTTTTACGTCACCAATACACTCCTTTTTAAATAAAATAGCCTAAGGGCGGAAGAAGGCACCTTACGAAATAACACGTTTCAAAGCTTATCAGTACCGTAGTCCCGTTACAAAGGTTGGATTAGGTATTTATCGTAGCCCTTGCACTTGTTATCTTGTAAATTAATAGTAAAACGTAGTGATTACTTGCTCAGTGATTAGGTATTATTTACGTGTATTTGTAAACAAAGCCCATAAATGTTAATTTATAAAAAAAAACCGGTTAAGTGCGTGTCGGACCCGCGCACTGAGGGTTCCGTGCCACCTTTAACTGAATTCAGGGTCCACTTACTTTCACTTAACGAAAACATCACAATATATTGCGACAGCAAAAATAACTTTGTTTTTCATAGTGTTTGTATGAAAGACAAAGTTGTATTTGCGGTTGATAAAAATGTGCAATATCTCAAAAACTACTGGTTCGATCTCCTTCAAACCAATTTTCGTTGCAAGTTTTTGTTGAGATCTACATCATATATTTTTTTCAAAATTTTCACTTTCTTAGTTCAAAAGTTAGAGGGGGGGGGGACGCCCATTTTACCACTTTGGAAGCGTCTATATCTCAAACCTTACACTTTAAGAAAAAATGGTTTTAGAAACCTCAACATCATTTTAAAAGACCTGTCCATAGACACCCCACACTCATAGGTTTGAGTAAAAAAAATATTTTAGGTTTTAGTTTCATGTATGGGAGCCCCCCCTTAAATATTATTTTTTCTTACTTTTTGTATCTGAATCGGAAAGCGGTGAACAAAATACACCTACCTACCAAGTTTCAGCTATGCGATGCTTATAGTTTCAGAATAAAGTGGCTGTGACATACGGACGGACAGACAGACAGACAGACAGACAGACTTGACGAAACTATAAGGGTTCCGTTTTTTGCTATTCGGCTACGGAACCCTAAAAAACTGTTGAAGTAACCCAAACAAAAATGCATCGTGTGCTTAAAAGATGAAACCATGTATCGTGTGATCGTAATATCGGGGCACAGAATTATATGATCGGGGTTTTACAATAAAACCCAGATAGTACGATTCTGTCTGTAAAACTTTTACTGTACCAGTACCTATACTGTAACTCCGAACTTAAAATAGAAACATTAAACTCACCATAATAATAACTTGAAGCACGTGTGTGTGCTAAGTTTTAACTATTTATGCATTTACGTTACAATAGCTGGAAACTTAGCTGAAACTTTCAATTAAAGTGCACTCTACCGTATCAATTTTGCACCCATTTGGCCCTACATGACGAGTAGCTGTTTCAAATAATACACGCCCTATTGTGTAACATGTAACACCACATTTTGCAGGTTTCATTTGGTCTAAGTAAAGGAATGTTACTTTATAACTTCAAATTGTGCATATAAGTATCGCTTTAATTACAAAACTTGTGATATTTTCACTCGCAATTTGCCAATCGATAAGTTTAATTTCAGCGCTGATAATAAGTTGCATCATAGATAGAGCATTGCAGCGTTTTGGTAGTCATAAAATGAAATTGAATAAAGGGAACAAATGAGATGAATTTCTTTTGCCACTACGTCCAAAACTTCGTTACGAGTTGAGTTGTAAACTGAGATCAGAGAAATGTTTGTAACTCAGCCTTGTTTTAAAGAACAAACGATGAAGCCAACGAGTATGTGACCTCTGGAGTCTAGGCTGTAGGCAGGTACCTAAGAATTAGTCTAGAGATAAATTTTAAACTTTCTAGAATACTGCGCTACCCCGTCCACAAGTTGGAAGCTTGCCAAATAACTTGTTCGTCCATAAAGTCTGCTCCATCGGCCAAAGACAGTAATAAAATGTTTATAGGCGGTTACATTTTTTGTGTGAAATAATTTTCTGAAGTGCGTAAGTAATAAAGATATTGCTACGTTACTTATTTTAGTGTTTATCACGTACATATTTGGAGATGTTTTTTCTAGTTTTCTTCTTACATAAGTGTACCTTATACTAGGCGCCTCATAAATTGCCTAACTATTCTTCATCGTCATAAGTGCTAAGGTGCCAAGTCGAATTTTCCGTACTGATTTATTATTTTTATTTGAATGAATGCAGTGTCGTTGCAATTGTTTTCTATTACAATTTGCAAGTCATTTGCATGCAGGCTGAATGCATTGACTTACGAGTATGTTTACTTGAAGACAAGACCTGTATATCATCAATGTATGTATTCTGATTCTAAAATTATTAGCCTTTGAAATTTACATGGACTCTTTCATGTGTTGCATACGATTTCATGCCACCCTACCTTTGAACCCAGATACTTTATGGTGCTAGGATCGTCCTGGATGTTGTTCCCAAATGCTTTTCTTATCGAAAGTGCGATCGAATGCCCTTTATTGAACTCTTATTCGCGTGCACGAATCACACGAAACACTCGTAAGGCATTTGCATATCGTCAATAACCCTCATTTGCATTTAACTGATTCACCATGGTGCGTGAATGTGGCCAAATTGCAGGGGCTGAACATTTGAATGATTTATTGCGATTATGCCGCCATAAGAACAATGAAAAAGACACAAACGTTATTTAAGCTGCACAATACTCAATATTACTCTGTCTACTGATCTATGATCCAATTTAAGAGCTAGTCTCTTGTCGGTGGAGTTTTTTTCCAAAACTCCTAATTAGGGGAGATAGTGTAGTGGTTTCCCTCTTGCCCTTCATACCGCAGTTTAAGAACCGGGCGTTGTTCGCCTCTTAATTGTTATTTTTGTCTACTGAAGTACTATTTATATCTTCTGTGTTTCTATTTATATCTTTTGAAAATATGATTTGAATCAAAATGTTTGCTCATGAAACTTGTTTAAACTATACATAACTGATGTGTCTACTTTGCTGAGTCAACTCGGCTTAAATTCAGATCAAATATTATTAAAAGTTAGAAAGGTATGCCGCTGCTCGCTAAAGTATGAATACAAATTCAAAAATCGGTCCAGAGAAAAATTATACGGCTCTCTTGAAGACTAGTTTCTATCGATCAGTATATCCAATCCAGTTGCGCTTTATATCTGTAAAAGCCCACATTTTTAGCGCTAACTTCTTGTGCTTTTAACATTTTTTTACGGTTCTGTAGCAGAATGGCAAAAAACGGATCCCATATAGTGTCGTCAAGTCTGTCTGTCCGTCCGTCCGTTGTCACAGCCACTTCTATTAGCATTACACAGTTGAAACTTGGTGGTAGATGTATAAACGATTCTCATTGAAAAAATAATAATATTACAAATACTATGAAACCCAAAGTTATATTTGCGGTCAACAAAATATTCTGGTATTTTGGCTAAGTGGAAGGAAGAATCCCTAATTCAGTTAAAGTTGGCACGGAACCCTCAGTGCGTGAGTCCGACTTGCAGTTGGCCGGTTTATTTACTCTGAAATAGTTCTTTCAATTTAAAAGTGTTTAAAAAAATCGTATGTGCTTTTTCACAAGAGGGCAAGTCGTTTAGTCGCGGAACTCGGCGGCCCTAACTCTAATGTTTCCGTATTTTCGAATATATCCGTCCCTCTCGCTCATGCTACAATAACTATGCAACAGAAAGAGATACATATAGTCATGCTAAAATACGTGTAGTCTTACTTAGTAGGGCCTTTGGAACGGCCTGAGGACTCCAGTCCTCATTAGTGGCGAGCACTCCCGGCACTCCCACTCACGCCCTCGCGATTATTGTGAGGCTCATAGCTCAGAAGTTATTTCATCGTACCTATTTGTGGAATGTGAAATATCCAGAGCTATTTATAGTTATATTTTAGAGCTATTTATATCATAGTAAGTTTTAAAACCGCTGCGATATTTAACCTCTGACTTTTATAAAATAGGTGGTCCTCACAGTGTTGAAAAGGCTTCTTTAATAGCTAGTCATATTCGTCGTACCTATTTATGGAATGTGAAATATCCAGAGCTATTTATAGTTATATTTTAGAGCTATTTATATCATAGTAAGCTTTAAAACAGCTGCGATATTTAACCTCTGACTTTTATAAAATAGGTGGTCCTCACAGTGTTGAAAAGGCTTCTTTAATAGCTAGTCATATTCGTCGTACCTATTTATGGAATGTGAAATATCCAGAGCTATTTATAGTTATATTTTAGAGCTATTTATATCATAGTAAGTTTCGAAACAGCTGCGACATTTAACTTCTGACCATCATCAAATAGTTGGTCCTCACAGTGTAGAAATTGCTCCTTTAGATTAGAATTTTAACTTTAGTAAGTTTGTTAAACGGGTGTATTATTATATTTCGCTGCTTCGGCTCGGTACAATACTTAGATGTCTCACGATACATGTAATTCTTCTCTATCATCTTTTTATACCTACTTACCTTGCTTCGCCGTAAAGATCTACATAACAATAAAGCATTTCACCAAAAACACTTAAATAACTTATGTTGTACAAAGTGCTACAAAAAACAGTTTTCCGCACAAAAGGAGGGTAGGCTTTTACGCCTTAAGTGGGGGGCCGTTTCGACCTAATGTTTCCGATGGACGTTAAGTCCAGTTAATAACGTGTTGGGGTAGTTTAAGGTTTTCATTGAGAGTAGCCAAAACATTTGCCGCTACTTTTATGGCAAAGTTTATTACTTGTTCGTATGTGCAAGATTGACGATGATGAAATGTTTTTCCGCTGTTAATTACATACTTTATTTAATTACTGGTACTGTGACTGCAATTTAAACCACTCACTTGAGTGGTACTTACCTACCTATATTATCCCAGTATTGTTTTCAATTTCTTGGAACGTAATATGTATTTGATAGAATACGTTTGAATTTGTTTCGAAGAGTTTCCGAAATTTCGGCACTAATATGCGAGTGCCATGATCACATAAATAGCTCATAGAATAAGATACATTGGGAGCAACTAGTTTTATAATCCATTAATGGACGTTTATAGCAAAAGTTATGCAATTTACTAGTGTGTGTCCGATCCCATCTGACAATACTAAGTATAACCCAGTAAGAGTCTAGGATAGCCGATTCTCAAAGCATTTGAAAAAGGCTTATTATTTGTTTACTTTTTTTGAATCTGTTTGTAGAATCTCATTAGTATAAAAATGTTTAATCACGTCACGACGCGCCGCACTCGGCAATAATTAATAAGGTGATTTGGTAACTACGATACCACAGATAGACACGTTAAACTTATCTCGTTTTGCGTCGAGGGCTAAACACATAGATCAAAAATAAATTCCTCCGTTATTGATTGTTGAAAAGTCACTTGTAGATCGTTAAAACGAACAAAACGTAAAGCCCAGCGTTGCCAGAACGTTACTTTTGTAACATTTTACGTTACTTTTGTAACGTTTTGCGTTACTTTTTGACCCCTTGACGTTACATTTACGTTACAAGTCACAAAACGTTACTTTTGCGTTACATTTGGGATGGACCATTATTAGAACCTTAATTTTCTTAAGTTTAATAGAAAATGTACGGTAAGAGAACCGTATACTCAACGCTTGTGTAGTACTATTATAATTATTCTCCAATTATCTATTTTCCAATTCAGATACAAAAACTTAAAAAAATCTTCAAGGGGGCACTCCCATACATGAAACTAAAACCAAATATACGTGTCTATGGATAGGTCTTTCAAAATAACATTATGGTTCCTAAAACATTTTTTCTAAAAGACTAACATTTGAGATATGGACGCTACCAGAGTGGTAAAATGGGCGTCCCCGATCTTAATTTTGAATAAAGGAAGTTAAAATTAGAAAAAAAATACGTAATGTAGATCCCAAAAAATACTTTCAACGAAAATTGGTTGAACGAGATCGAAGCGGTAGTTTTTGAGATATAGCAAATACAACTTTGTCTTTCATACAAACATTATGAAAAACAAGGTTATTTTTGCAGTCCTCGTAAGTGGACTTCGAATTTAGTTTAAAGATTGTACGGAACCCTCAGTGCGCGGGTTCGACTCTCGCTTGGCCGTTTTTTTTATATTTTTTAAAAAGCGTTACTTTTTAGGTCAAAACGTTACTTTTTGAACGCTCTTGGGTAACTTTTTAGTACAGGGCACTGGCAACACTGGTAAAGCCACAATATAGCAAGCGTTGTTTTCATAAAGTATTCAATGCTCTTTTCCAAAAAAACATTTCCAGGCCGCAATCTCGATATGGAGTGGAGGATTGAGGTCTGTCTGTCCGCAACGGCTTGACCTTTAAAACTTTTCTATCAACTAGTTTTATTGCTATTGGATAGCAAACACTACTTACTTGTGCCGACTGCCAGAAGTACTACTATTTATTTATTTTTTCTATTTTATTTATTTTTATTATCATTACAGTCAGACTCTGACTGATTGTTGTTGTTACCAAAAATATCAAAATAAAGAGAAGAGATATGATAGATGTTTTCGTTACTGTTTTTTTTGAAATTCGGATGAAAATAATTATTTTTAGGGTACGGTACCCAAAGGGTTAAAACGGAACCCTATTACTAAGATTCGCTGTCTGTCACCCACCCACTAGACTGTATTTCATCTCAATATACCCACGATAGCTAAACAGTTGAAATCTACACAAATTATGTATTTCTGTTGCCGTTATAACAACAGATACCAAAAAATTAATATTTAATGGGAGTTCCCATACAATAAACGCGATTTCTTTGCTCGATCGTAATATTGGCAACAAGCAGACACTTGAAATATTCATCATTTTTTTTAATTATTTTTATTTATTTGTTACATCAAACAAAACATATTCTAATGAAAACATGTTGATTCCTACTCCAAAAAAAATTGGTTTTTCTCTATCAAAAAATATCTAATAAAAAATAATTTTTCCAAATGGTTTTGCATTCTTTGGAGTCCGAATTACAAAAATCTTCGAGAAGCGATTTCGGCAGCGTATTTAATATTTTCGTCAAAAGGTATTCCATCTTTCTCGTTCCGTATAAGTTATTATATAGCGGTAGAACATACATAGGTGGTCTAGTCGACGTAATTTGTTTACCTAGTCAATGGTACGGAACCCTACGTGCGCGAGTCCGACTCTCACTTGGCCGGTTATTTTCTACTAATATCTTGTTTACCAACTGTGAGGTCTCATAAATATGTCCCGGCCTTGATCTCGCCATTTAACGCCTACCGAACCGCGAGCTTTGCCAAATGTGCGTATTGTTCTTGCCAGTTCCTGAAGGTGACAAAAACAAGGGACGAATGACAAACAAAAGGTCGATAACAGACTCCCTACTCTGAGAATTAGACGTCGGTATCTTAACCCATCACGCTCGCTCTCATTGTCGCACAGGTATGAGTGAAGGAGACGGCTAGATGCGAAAAAAGGCGGTTTACTTTTTTAAATTATTTTTTTATTTCAAGATTTTTAGTTATTTACCCATTTCTCAAAAAAATACTGGACCGATTATGATGAAACTTACACTGTAACCTACACGGAAATATACTTGATTTAACTAAAATTTAATCATCTCGCTATGACTTCTCGTTTTCGAGAAATCCGTGGACAAACATACATACACTTATGAAATTTTGCACACGTGTTTGGAAGCCTAAACAGATCAACATACTCAAATTGTATCCAATTCTAACGATATCACATACATACAGGTCGAATTGAATACCTCCCTTTTTTGAAGTCGGTAAAAATGGACAACTTTATACAGAGCGGGGTCCAAAAGGTCGTCTATTTGTCACGTCTCGCCTCAGCGGACACGTACAAAGCGAACTATCATTTGTCACGGACGCTTCACGCTCCGAAGGAAAAGACTATTATGTCTGAATTGATACAGTTCTTCAGAAAGCTCACAATAACTCTATTATTAAGGTGCCTGTGACACTGCCCTAAGGATAAGAGAATTTAACTGTACGAATTGGAATATCTAACTGAGGACATTATTATGTGTTGTTTTTTCAAAATGATTGCTTTCTTCCTATTAATGGACTAAAAACTACTTAGTTTAGTACCTAATAATAACAGGAGATGTGACAATCTATCTTAGCCTGACGAAGACTGTCAATCTATCTGATACTCCTCGGCTTTATATTTATTTATTTAAACTTTATTGAACTGTAAATTGTATAATTGGTGGACTTTATGCCTTAGGGCATTCTCTACCAGTCAACCGCTTGGGAATGCAGAAAATTTAATCAGTGGCGGAACGTTTACAATAACTGAGCGGGTAATATAAAATAAATTATAAAATGCATTATGTCGACATAAACATACATACTAATATTACACAAATAATTAATAAGATATATAAATATATATATAGGCAAAATGTAATTAAATATAATTATAATATTTATTCAGTTTCTAAATTAAAATTTTATAATATCGTGCTGTCGCCGTGCATGATGAATCGGCTTATTCGCAACAACACTACACCCACCCATCCACCTTATGTTATTTTATTATGAGCGAACGACCTTTCGTGATTCGCTCGCTAGAAGGTGAATGAATGTAATTTCGCACGCTACGAAAACTTCAATGCTATGGCGTGGCTTTACTACAAAATTGCAGCTTTACCTTTGCTACGGCTACGTACAAGTTACATGGTCGTCGTGTCGTCGTAGCACTGGTATTTCGTAGTTGGCTACGGTCACCCATACTACGGTGTAGCACGCCTACGAATCCACTGAAGAATCTTCGGGGAATCATTACAATGATGTGCGTGTTGTGTTGTAGCTGTCACCAAGCGGATTACTACATTTTTACTACTGTTTTTTGGACTCGGGGTGAAACTAGGTGATATATGTAAGACTCCCGCCTAACAGTAAATTCTTATCCAATTATTTTAGTTCCCAAAAATACATTTCGTAATATCTTACGTAAACCTTTTTCCTATAAATTAACTTAGTAACTTGATCATAAATCAAAGAAAAAAGCCATTTCAAGACCCTCGTCGACCGTGTCTTGTAGACGTCGTAAATCGTTTAAAACCACAAAAGACGACAATAAATAATACCGTTGGAGTCACGTCGGCTCCAAAAGCTACGGGTGCTATTGGGTGCTAAAGGGATTAGCCTTTGTCGCGGGTCAAGGGCAACACGGCCTACTTCCTGTTAAAAAGTCATCTGCTCGCAAAACAGGGTGCACCGTGAGAATAAATCATTTATTTATCAGCTACCTTGACGCGCCACTTTCGGTATCCCGCAAATACTTTCACACCCCATTTTATTTGTTTATTTTTTGCAACAAACTAAGAGAATGTTTAAGTTATGCAGAGAGGTATTCCACGAAGATAATGAAATATGGTATTCGTGTCGTTGTACTGGAAATTCATCAAATTCAGTTGTCTGAATCGTTGAGCTTTCACGACTTAACTAAGGTAAGATAACTCCTAATTTCACATCACAGGTCAGTTAAAATAGATAAGTTAGGTAATGCTACAAAATTTATCAGTTATTTAACTTTAAATCATGAATTACTTATCTATACTAATATTATAAAGCTGAAGAGTTTGTTTGTTTGTTTGTTTGAACGCACTAATCTCCGAAACTACTGGTTCGAATTGAATAATTCTTTTTGTGTTGGATAGTCCAGTTATCGAGGAAGGCTATAGGCTATATAACATCACGCTACGACCAATAGGAGCAAAGATATAGTAGTAAATGTGTAAAAAACGGGAGAAAAAAGTCACTATTCCACGCGGACGAAGTCGCGGGCAAAAGCTAGTTCCAAATACAAAATATTTTTGATGTACTTAGATGATGTCCCAAATCTTGGGACAGTCGTCTCGGAAAAAAATATTATTGCAAGAAGTCTCCGATGCCTCTTTGTTCTGATTAGAAGTTTAGGCAAATAAGCCCTACCGATTCCTATCACTGATCATGACACAGCATATATAAGGTAAATACGGTTGTAAGACTTGTTCAATAACTAAGGTGAAGCTCGTGGTTCCGAGTGACAGCTGAAGGCTGAAGCTGCATTTTCGCTTCGTGGGTCAAGGTGGGTCATTTTCATCCCTGCTCTCGGGGGGGACGAGAGATCATGCACTATGGCAGCTGTCATAAACAGAAGAAAGCTTCCGGCCTCCTCTCTCAAACCATGTTTTAAACATAAATAGGCGCTTGTTTTACATTAATTACCTTCCCATTTCTTGCACTCGTTTCAAATGACGATGAGGTTGGGACATAATAAATTTGTCATCTGTCTGGGAAAAGGACCCGCCCATATTGTAGCGCAAAACCACCTATTACATCCGTGAAAGGTCGGTTACATTTCTATTGTTTAACATCACCATAAAAGTACATCACTATGATACGCGTAGGTACCTCTACATAAGTTAATTATGTTTATGTGTCTGTGTATTTAGGTACCTCTAGTCAAAACTTCATAAGATGAGTCGTGTTCGTTACTTTGTCTTATATCCGAGTTTCTAAAAGGGAATATTTTTAACGAGCAGTAAGTAAAGAAAGCTTACCCTTTGTAAAAGTTTTGGTCTGTTGTCTAGTTGTTCCGTTTCGTTGTCGTGTTTGTGCGTCGGCTCGTTGTTGTTTCGGTTGGAAGACTTCCTGAAAAGATAAACTATGTGAGTTACGTCTCTACTTAATTACATAACGACCTAACTCTTACGAACTTACTCTCTAACTGTTGCCAGAACAAACGGAGCTTTAGAGCAACATATGTATGATAATTAACCACATAGGAAAATTTGGATGTTAGTTTGAATATTTTTGTAGCAAATGTTACGGTATAGCAAAAAAGGTAATACGATGTAAATAGACTATAATTTTTTCACTGTAACACACGTTTATGCAAAATTTAACCTATTAAATCTGCCTGAAACATTGTTTGTGTGTAATTTGCATACAGTAAATTGGTAATCCAAGCTGGCATATTGCGTGCCCTCGCGTGCACGAGGCGATAAGCCAAGACAACAGTTCAAGGTTCCCAAAGGGGACCGCAGAGATACTGCCAAGTACATCAGCTAAAGTCACAAACATTCCCACCCCTATCTCTATTTCCATAAGGCAAACAGTTTCCACTTTCGTGCCTGATTGCTGAACTTTATGAATGCGGAATTCAGACCGTGCCGTGATGGGCCTCGACACGGAAAGATTAGATCGCCCATCATTTATTTGGAATGATACGCAAATGGTTGCGGTGACAAGAAAGGCAAGATTTATTGGAATTGATATTGAATGTCGTGACACGTTCAAATCAATCTAGGGAGGTAAATGGTAAAGATGGTTGTTGGAAGGTATCTATGATCTTTATTATTTCAAAAGTTTTTATAAGCAGTGAGAATTCCTACTCAGCAGGTGGTGGGTATTACAATTACTTATCGCCTGTCATGATGAATAGTTCTCTTTGTGCAGGTAAGTGAGCTTGGCCAGCTCCTGCTTCGTCTCTCACGGGGCGCGGGCCCTTCTTTCACAATGATTTAAAGACTTTATTGCACAAGAAATGTTTTACAATGGTGGACTTAATGCTAAAAGCATTCTCTGCCAGTCAAAGCTTTAGGTCATGCAGAGAAATGGCAATCGGTGAAGTAAAAAATATTATATCTCATGGTGAGCATGCATGCATTTCTCTGATGGGCTACAATATTGCAGTGGGTTACAGTAAGGCAGGCTATAGGCTACAGTCAAGCAGGGTGCTCACCTGTCGGGCAGCAGCGCGGGGGCTACCTTCTTGCGTAGGTTGGCGAGCGCTGCAAGCTCCTCGCGCTTCCTGGACGGGGGCGGCGCCCCGCACAGCGTCACCAGCGGGGTGGGCGCGGGCTGCGTGTTTTTGGAGAGCAGCCTGGACAGCCAGAACAAAAGTTTTCAAGTTTGATATAGTACTAAGCTATACATTAGTTATTACAGTTTTACAGAACTATCAGCACCTTAATAACAAGCAAGCTTCATTGGTGCATTCAAAATAAATAGACCCAATGAGTAATGTTTTCATTAAACTTCTCTTTATATTCCTTTATCGTGTTGTCGTCACCGTGCCGTCACTACCACATTACAATAACATTTTCATTCTATATGCTAAGCATTAGAAACCTCAAGTCAAAATCACAAGTACAAAAGGGCTCCTTTTCGAAAATAATTAAGTAACACTACACGAACTTTAAAAATGACGTGTTAGATAACAGCTGATGCTGATGTTTATTACAAACTAATGAACCATGTTATGTTTTAATTTTGCTAGTAATAACACCCAAAACAATCCTGTGATTGCTTCACTCTCAGCATCTTCACAGACAGATATAACCACTCACCGTTTAGACGCCGGCGTCCTTTTCGACAGGAGCGTATAATCGTACAGATTGGAGGTGGAGGGCACGGGCACCGGCGGCGGCGGGTAGTACGCCTCATCCTCGCGGTTGTTGTTGGCGAGCGCCGACTTGAGCGGCAGGAGCTCGACGGTGTCGGCGCGGCGCTCGCGGGCGCTCATGGCATCGTGTGCCGCCGCCGGCTGCACGCGGCCCACTGAGAGATGTGACCTTGAAAGTGCTGCAGCGTAGGGATGGGCTGTGTCGAGAAAGCTTGCGAATTGTTTGCAAATATTTCTTCTATCATTTGCTTCCTCAATGATTTCTCTTGCTTGTCATCAGTAGCAGACGTCCATGCGGCTGATGATGACGATTTTGCCAACCTATTGGGTTGGAACTGGCAACTCGGAAAGCACGTAAAGCCATTGGTCCTGCGCCTGATCTCTCTCCGGTCGTGTCAGATTGCTGTCCCATGTCCCAAAGGAATAGAGAGTGCACCTGTGTTTGCGCACATACTTGTGCACTATAATATGTCCCGCGCAGTCGGTTAGTCGTTGTGATTGGCCACCGTAGTCGAAATCGGCTAGGGGGACTATTGAAACTGGCATGATCAAGAACTGGACTCTTTGTTGAGTTGAGCCCATATGGTGATAATTAGTTCAAAAATATATCTTCCGAAGGATACTTAGGTGATTGAATGTTAGGTCCTTCGATCATAATAAAATGATGATCTCATTCAGTTCGTAATTGTTATAGAAAACTGATTTCGTTTCACAAAATCACATAATTATATGCCTTTATCATTATTCGCAAAAGCTAATACCTATAAGCCCTTAAAATTGTGCAGTTTAAGTCAGAATCTCGTCGTATCTTCGATTGTTGCACGATACATCCCTACAGACAGGGGGTGGAGCAGACGGCATCGTTCTGGAGCAGCCCCGGGCCGCGCAGGCGCCCTGTACTGCGCCGTTTGACACTTGCATCCTTACCTGACTGTGTACCTGAGGAAAATTCGCCATCCATACATACCTACCGAGCGTTGCAACCTCCACGTACTTACAGAAGCCGCAATATGTGACCGTTGGCTTTAGTCATATAATAGCAAGCAAGAGTCAGTAAGTCCTTATTCCACAAAAGTGCATAGCTTCAGCTTGAGGACATCGTGCGACGCGACGCGTGACTGCATTGTTTGTTGGTAAGCTGAATATGTAAATATTGGACATTGCACCAATCACATACATTGCTTCCTTAAGTACGAGTAAGTACTTACCTAGCTAGTTAGTGCACTTGTGTTATCATAAATCCAGAACACACATCATACAATACAATATAGAAAATTATGATTTCTACATTGACCCGACCGGGAATCGAACTCGGGACTTTGGAGCGGCGACATACACCTTGAAACTCAGCGTGCTTGGCCACCCACTACACAACGGAGGTCGTCAAGTAAAAAAAAAACATCAATGAACTGTCCACTTGGTTGGAGGCCTTAAAGTAATGGAAAAATAAAAAATAAAAATTAACGTTACTCAGCCAGCATCAACAGCCTTAATGAAAGTACCTACCCACTTACTTATTAAGGGGTCGTATCGTACGTAGTATGTTCCGGTTAGTACAAGTACTACACCTGCCTGCTACCTCGCTGCGACAAGCCAACATAGCCAACCACCCAACCCAACCCAAATCAGACACGACGAATAAAAACTGTGAAAGGCAGTTTTGTTGGCCGTATAAGTAATAATTTTGCCTGCAGGTTTGTAGAAAAAGAATAGTGCCCACTGTCACTTTTCTTTTCTGTCAATGTCACTTGTCCTCAATTTACTAATCTGTGTCCTCAATCACTTGTTGGTTGGTATGTTGGGTTTTCTTTGTATTTTTTATTTCTCACTGGATAAACAGTTTTTCCCTAAAGTATTATGTAGGGGAGGGGATCAAAAATTTACTTCTCCAGCAAATGTTTAATTTATATATCGTTTATCATCGCATAATATTATTACACATCTAAAGCAATTAACTTTAACCTGGATTGCAAACAAGTACTTAATTGAGGTAAGACAAAAAAATAATTTATAATTTAATATAAAAATTGAGCTGCCTCTGCCCTTGTCCTTCTTTTATCCATTTAAAATGCTCTGAATGCTTGAAATAATCTTTAAAATATTTTCAGTACTTTTTCAGATTCATGATGCAATCTAGTCATGAATCGTCGTTGTTTTTACTTTACATTTAAGAAGTAGGTATATGTTTATGAAAGTGTCCACTATTCACCCTATTAAAATTGCACTTCAATGTTTGCCCCTGTTGACAAGTTTACATAAGACTTGGGTTTAAAAAAAGGGCATTATTAAACACTTGTTTTAAACATGATCAGTATAAATAAAGCATGTTTATTAACATAGTTTTTGTTACACAGCACTTCTCTCTGTTACAAGATGGATGGATGGATGGATGAGGAAATGGACCGTCTGTTAGAACCACCACCTGAACTCCAGTTACCTGTGCGAAATCCCCCAAGTGAGCCTGAGGTATTTACATAATAATTTAAATCAGTCCCTATATAATTAGGCTTTTTGTCAATTTGAAGTATTCAATAAGTATTTTGAAGCTACATGTTTTAAAATATATATCAATATATCTTTGCTTCCAGGTTGGGGTTATATCATGCCTCCATCATAGGTGCCAGTCAGAACAAGCTAAAGTACTATGTATTTATGATTTGAGTAATAAACTCAAACTTAGTACTGAATATGACATTGGAGGGACCTACACTGGAAATGAACCAGACCTATGGTTCTACTATTCAACCACTATATGCCCGGGGTATAACTACTTGGTTAATATCTTTGTGTGCCATAGGAAAGCTGGCAATTTTTCCATTGGAATCAGTAATGAAAATGAGTCATTTAATGCCAATTCTGATAAATCCAATGATGGCAGAGGAGGAACAGGATGGATAAATTTGCCCCAAACATTAAAGTGGTACCATTTCAAAAGTGCCCAGCCTAACGAAACATACCATATCAAAACATTTTGTTTCCTTGAACAGCAGTTGAAGTATATAAAGGATGATATTCTCACAATTCCAATCAACATAGTAATGAATTCTAGTCAATGTCTCAATGATGATGTGATAATGTCTATTAAACTTGAACATGACCTCAGTGGGCTTTTGTCGAAGAAGGAAAAGACAGATTTCAAATTAATATCTGCCAGTGGGAAAGAATTTCCTACACATAAAATTATTCTTGTTGCCCACTGCCCTATTTTAAGAAACATGATCAAAGAATCAGAAAACAATTCTCTATTTATTGATATCCAAGATAGTGATATGGAATTATTGCTGCAATTCTTGTACACCGGTACACTCAAGGACATGACAAATCAAGATTGCATAAATTTGCTTAAAATAGCCAGTAGATTCCAGCTCCAGAATTTGTTTCTTCTCGCTGAGTATGCTATTGGTGAACAAATTAGTGTTGAAAATGCTATAGATATCGCTCAAATATCCCGTAAGTACAGGTTGGGTAAACTTCAATCGAAAGTATTTTCATTCTTCAAAAACAATCCAAAAATATTGCAAACTGATAAATGGAAGGCATTGAAGGATGTAGAACTCACCAAGCAGCTAATTGAGCACATTTACTTGGGATCAAGGGCAGTTTTCTCGGATACAGAATCAACAGGAGATTGACTAACATTGAATCCTCATTGCAAAATTACTTAAGTTTTTGTTCAATGAGGTCTAAACAGCTTTCAGACATGATGGTCCAAGCAAGCAATTAATTATTTCTGTCAAATTTATTTTATTCAGAGCACAGGAGAAGAAAACAGCTTTGAAGTCAGGGCTGTTTTCTTCTCCTGTGGTGATGGAGATTAATTTGTAACGCAATTAGTTCTTTCTACTACATGAATAACTAAAAATTTTTTTTATTTAAAAAAATATTTGGATAAACTGATAATGATGATTGCTTAAACAGAATATTATTTATCTAATATTACATTACATCTGTGATTTTTAACGTTGATTACGAATCTTCGGCATTTTATCTTAATTGATAAGAAAATTATTATGAGTAAATTACATGTCCCAAATAAGAATCTTCTAGTGGGTGTATATAGTAAATTTTAATATATTTTTTGTTTCTTCATAAATCTTCTGGTTTCGTCATTAATTTTTTTATAAAAAACAACTTATTAATTTTCAAGGCTCCTACTGAAACCTCTATTTGGGATATACCGTATAAAAATCTTTTGTGTCACTGTGTTTGTAGTCGCATTCCATTAAAAGGGCTTAGGTCTTAGGTACTTATATTAATATATTTTTTACATGACATCAGGGAATAAAGTGTTTCCCACATAAACATTCTACAGAAAGTACGCCATTTATTGTTTGAATATAACTCTAATATCTGAATGTGAAAGTTTAAATACTTTTAAAAATAAGCTACGGTTACATATGATATAACAGCAAGTAATAGTCCCCCTAGCCGATTTCGACTACGGTGGCCAGTCACAACGACTAACCGACTGCGCGGGACATATTATAGTGCACAAGTGTCTGCGCAAACACAGGTGCACTCTCTATTCCTTTCACTCTCATAGCCCGATGGGACAGCAATCTGACACGACCGGAGAGAGATCAGGCGCAGGACCAACGGCTTTACGTGCTTTCCGAGGCACGGGGGTGAAACACCGCCAACTTCCAAACTCCGGGCTACCCTGAGATTTTCTGAACAGAAAAATCCAGGTACACTTTTTGGCCCGACCCGGGAATTGAACCAGGGACCTCCGGCGCAGCCGTCGCTTTAAAATGCGACCCTCTCACCGCTGCGCCACCGAGGCAGTTAATAGTCCTTCTAGCCGATTTCGACTACGGTGGCCCGTCACAACGACTAACCGACTGCGCGGGACATATTATAGTGCACAAGTGTGTGCGCAAACACAGGTGCACTCTCTATTCCTTTCACTCTCATAGCCCGATGGGACAGCAAGCTGACACGACCGGTGAGAGATCAGGCGCAGGACCAACGGCTTAACGTGCTTTCCGAGGCACGGGGGTGTAACACCGCCAACTTCCAAACTCCGGGCTACCCTGAGAATTTCTGAACAGAAAAATCCAGGTATATATTTTTGGCCCGACCCGGGAATCGAACCCGGGACCTCGGGCGCAGCCGTCGCTTTAAAATGCGACCCTCTCACCGCTGCGCCACGGAGGCAGTTACCGATGCGTAAAATGTACATAATATTTAATTTAAATCTCATTTTAAGTGAAATGTAAAATTTCTTATGGAATAAATTTCTTTAAACCTATGTTGTTGAAAAAGTGATTCTAAGGACAGAAACTGCGTTAAGCGGGTTAGCGGCATTGAACTACTATTACTACGTATGGAACTGACCATCCCGAACAAACTGCGGGCGCAAAAAGTTGATGGTCACAGACCATCAACGCATGCGCGGCATCACAGTCACTCAGTCCCGCTCGTAGCGTTAACCAATGTGACATTTGGTCAATTAATTTGACAAAAAAGCCATCTTGCGTTTTAAAAACATGCAAAAATAAAACCAACAGGAATCAAAACGATACCGGCGTTACTTACCATCGCTAGGAAATTAAAATGTTAACTTAAACCACAAAAAATATTTTTTCAAAATGTTGTGTATGAAATTGCCGCCATTTTATTCGAAAATCAAAGATTAAAAAAAGTGACACGCACAGAATGGAAAAGTAGGTGGGTAATAGATAGAGATTAGACAATGCGATTTTGTGATATTTCTTTAAGGTATTTTACATTAGTAGTTGTTCAAAGTAAGTAACTATTGATCAAAGTAAGTAACGATGAAAACATTTTGATAAAATAATATCCATTCAATACAATTAAGTTATGTAGGCACAAAGTCTGTGTCACTTCTGCGGTTTCATATTCAAAATTAAAAATTTATATGGAATACGTCAGTCTGTTGACAGTTCACATCCAACACATTTTTTGCTTGGCATAGCGTCTTTATACATACGTGTAGTAGTAACAAACAGCTCACTGGTTAGCGGGCACTTTACATTTTGAATGAAACCGCGTGGGTGCCCGCTTAACGCAGTTTCTGCCCTAAGGCTGCGTTTCCACCAGGGATGTGCGATGGAAATGTGTCGTACGTATAGATGGACGCCTACCCGGATATAAACCCAGCCACTGGATAAATATCCAATCCACGCTATTTTAACCCACCCGATTCCAATTGATGCCGGGTATAAATTAAAGCCTGTTTATAAAAATTAAATGAAATATTTTTATTGAAGTTTGTCACTTTTATGGTGCGATTTAATTTATTTTCAAGTAGTTTATAATGGGTAGTATTTAACCGAGCGACTGTAAATTAATGTTTTAAGTGTCATAAATACTTAATTTGGGTTAGAGAATTACTAAGTGAGCGACTGACGGCGAGTGACGAGAAATCAACAGATCAGCAACTTACAAAGAATAATTTGAGTTACTTTAAATACAAAATGAGAAGCTTCATAATATATGAGCGACCCAATTTTTGATTGAGTGTCAACATTACGTCCTGCATTTTTTTCAATATTTGGCAAATGGTTTTTACAAACTGAGCGGTATTTAATCTTAAATGAGGTGTTTCGAATGCAAAAACTACTTTGAAAAATTCTAATCTAGGTAGCGTTCTATGAGGCCACATTTAAATAAAAAATCATCTTATGAAATTACTATTTGAAGATACACTAAATATTCTATTAGCAAAGAAATTGAATTATTAAAAGTTAAATAAGAGTATTTAATTAAATTAAACAATGTATTACGAAAAAGTAATAATAATCTAAATAAAAATAATATAAATAAAATAAAAAAAACCGGCAAGTGCGAGTCGGATTCGCGCACGAAGGTTTCCGTATATACTACGTATGTAAGCATTTAAATTGTGCAAAAATTTACATGACAATTAATTTGCTTATTTTATTTAAGTTTAATAAAGTATATAAAAAAATATTTCTCAAAATCTTATTATACCACTTTGGCGAGGAAATTAGAATACATACTTATGCAAAATTTTAGTTTTCTAACACCTGACTGCGCTGAACTGCGGGACATACAGACATGGCGAGACTATAAGGGTTCCGTTAGACTACGAAGCCCTCAAAAAAGAAGCTTCAGTCAATAAAAAAAGTGTTTTTCTTATCAATACTATAAGGAACATTAATAGGTATGAGGGTTAAGGAGCTCTACTACTCATCGTCATTAGTAGATAAGTGCTAGCACGGCCTCGTTTTCATTTTTGTCTAATGGGTACATTTTTGCTTCCAGTGGTGGTGTTGTTAATAATAATCATAATTAATTAATTTGAGCCGAATTGCTAGACCCAAAACGTGTTTCATACATATTATAGTCTGCCTAAAATATAAAACATAAGACCTCAAATAGAATATCAGTAACCAATAATCATTAATACAGCAGCTCACAAAACTTTCCTCAAAGTGAACTTTTTTGTAGTTCGTTATGTAAAACCTCAATTGGAAAAATCGAAAATATTTTAATATTAAAGCTGCCCCCTCTGTATTTCTAGTCGCTCAGTTAGTAATTTAGTTGCCCGGATAGTATTTTTATATCTGAAATGGATTTAACAAAGCCCACTTGTTGTAAGCTCGTTTTGTATTTTATTATTAATCAATATTCGTCGTTAGTTTAGTTAATTATTCGCTTACTCAAATTCATACTGCTCAAGTTATTAAAACAGTATGTCATCATCAGTTGCCAAGTTATTTTTTATTCGCTCGTTTTATTATTCCCCGTTTATAATACTGAACTATAAAAATGGTATATTTTTATTTAAATCCAATAAAAACTGTCATTTAGTTGCAAATACAGTGCGTACCTGCATATTAGCAATCCCAGAGGGGAAGAGGGAGACTGTGTTAGGTTAAACAGTTTTACAGGACAAAATTTTATTCAGTGCAGTACATTATGCGTATTTGTATATCTAAGAATTAAGTACGAACTATCTTTATCTTTTTATCTACCTGGGATTGCCACGTGCGCAGTTCTATCGCCGTTGGCTATAACTTGCCAGTTTTGAATGTAATGTCGCTGCGCGTAGTCTTTGTAATAACTATTTATACAACTTCTCGACCGACGACGAATTTAAGGTAGTACTGTCAAACATTGAGTTACAAATCTTACAAAAATCGCGTACTGTGCATTTATTGTTATGTAAGAATGCTTTAGCAATTAAGGAATGATATGTGTGTTAAACGTGCTCAAAATATATAAAACTCAAATACTGATGCAAAACAAAAAAAAAACGACGAGATGCAGATTTGCATTGAGTTCTGTCACCGCTACCAAGTACCCCGTCATCAAGTGTAATATTGCAAAGTTGAGATAACTCCTATTGTCTCTGTCCTTTTGTAAGTTATACTCATTAAAAAAAAAGATTGTTCATACTACTCAACATTATCCGATTATCTTGAAACGAATAATATAATTTATGATTTTAAGTGAATATGATGACTGACTGTATATCATAAACGATATTTCTAATCATATTGTAGGTCTAGGTATTCATACACAGCCAACTGATACTCAAAACAATGAGTATTCAACGTAAATTTAATAAATACCCACCATTCTTAATAAACACCTGGGTAAATTAGGTAAAAATTAATTTTTACCTACCGGGTGGGAATAAATTGGATAAATATCCACTGGATTTCTACCCACCCGCCCATCTATATCGTACGAGGATGTCTAGCTGTGCTGTGAAAATGAGTGGGTGTTTCCACCAAAGCTGTGTGATGAAAATGTGCCTACGAGCATGTGTAGCGGAGCTGTGAAAATGAGCATGTGTGGTGCGAGGATGCATTGCGAAGCTATAAAATGTGTCGACGGGGGTGCGGCGTATGCGCGAACCTTCTCAACACACATTCCTCGCTGGATGGGTATCCCTCGTACATATCCCTCGCACACATCCCTCGCTTGTTTTGTATGCGCAAAAATCTAGCTCCGCTGCTCCACCAGAGCTGTGCTAACCGAGGCGAGGTAAATGAAGCGATTCTATTGGTTCTTTACAAACACATCTCTCGCTACGCATCCTCGCACATCTCTGGTGGAAACGCAGCCTTGGATCATACCTACTTTAAAAATTTTACACCATAAATCCGAATTTCTGTTTAAGTAAATTTCCATGTTGGATTAAATACTTCAATAAGCAGTAAAATATGTTATTATTTATTAAAACAGTGAAACTCAAGTATTCAATCTTCTCTTGCTCTCAAGTACCTAACAGCACTGGGCGTCTACTCCCGATGTCCGTAGCTCGTAGTTACGGCCGTATTTACGGGCATTTCGTACTCCCTAACAAGTTACGATCGTAAGTACCATAGAAAGTAGTATAGTATAGAATGACAAACGCGGATTTTCAGCGTAACCAAAAAGTTACTTTACATGTGTGCGTTCAATAGTGATGTGTATCTTATGGTGGTCCAAGTTTTATCGACGAGGTTACGATAAATCATGTAAATTGAAACAAAAATAATTAAATTAATGCACTTTTAATTACATAATACTTTCTATTTGATAAACAAGACAACCTCATTTTTGTTAGGGTTCCGTAGCCGAATGGCAAAAAACGGAACCCTTATAGTTTCGTCAAGTCTGTCTGTCTGTCTGTCTGTCTGTCTGTCTGTCTGTCTGTCTGTCTGTCTGTCTGTCTGTCTGTCTGTCCGTCCGTATGTCACAGCCACTTTATTCTGAAACTATAAGCGTCACATAGCTGAAACTTGGTAGGTAGGTGTATTTTGATCACCGCTTTCCGATTCAGATACAAAAAGTAAGAAAAAATAATATTTAAGGGGGGGCTCCCATACATGAAACTAAAACCTAAAATTTTTTTTTTACTTAAACCTATGCGTGTGGGGTGTCTATGGATAGGTCTTTTAAAATGATGTTGAGGTTTCTAAAACCATTTTTTCTAAAAGTGTAAGGTTTGAGATATAGACGCTTCCAAAGTGGTAAAATGGGCGTCCCCCCCCATCTAACTTTTGAACTAAGAAAGTGAAAATTTTGAAAAAAATATATGATGTAGATCTCAACAAAAACTTGCAACGAAAATTGGTTTGAAGGAGATCGAACCAGTAGTTTTTGAGATATTGCACATTTTTATCAACCGCAAATATAACTTTGTCTTTCATACAAACACTATGAAAAACAAAGTTATTTTTGCGGTCGCAATATATTGTGATGTTTTCGTTAAAGTAAGTGGACCCTGAATTCAGTTAAGGGTGGCACGGAACCCTCAGTGCGCGGGTCCGACACGCACTTAACCGGTTTTTAAATTACATATTTATTTATTTATGTATGAAGACATTCTAGAAACACTTATACACGTTCCAACATAGACCTTACCACAGCACAGCTTCGGGCCAGTTGTGTGGGCCAGTGCTGAGAAGCTGTGCAAGAATTACGGTTACCTAAAAAAATCAGTCAAAAAATTTATCGATACTGATGACGTCAGCTTCCTTGTTGGCCAGGGAGCGAGAGAAAAACTTAGAATGTGCCAGCCCCAGCTCAATCCTTGGGTGTCGTAAAAGCCGACTAAAGGAAATAAGCCCAGTGTATACTAACAGCGCAATAGGGCACCCGAGTAGTGAAGGGAACTACTAACAACAGCATTCCCAAGGAGGGTTGGTGTCAGGCAGGCGGCCGACTGTAAAAACATATGCCAAAACCTTTTGCAGTATGACAAGTATATTTGAGATGCGCGATAGGGCTAGGGCGTCCCCTGCAGGCGACGCGCAGGAGCAGCACCCGGCTTCTGTGGAAAGTGGACAAGGGTTGTTGCACCACCCCGGGCGGGGGCAACGTAAGAAGCGAGTCCGGGAAATAGAGATGAGATTGAGGTGTGCTAGTTGGAATGTTGGTACGATGACGGGTAGAGCTAGAGAGTTGGCGAATGTTCTAAAGAAAAGGAGAATAAATGTTGCATTTCTGCAAGAGACGAAATGGAAGGGAGCTAAGGCAAGAGAGATTGGTGAGGGGTACAAATTTTATTATTGTGGGGGAGACGGCAAGAGAAATGGGGTAGGAGTGGTACTAGATGCTAGCCTGAAGGAGAAAGTAATAGAAGTAAAAAGGGTAAACGATAGGCTAATAATGGTAAAAATTATGCTTGAAGGAATTGTAGTGAACATCGTAAGTGCATACGCACCACAGGTAGGGTGTGATGACAGTTTAAAAGAAAAGTTTTGGGAAGACCTGGATTCTGTGATGATGGTTATTCCATCACACGAAGAAGTCTTTGTTGGGGGTGATTTCAACGGGCATGTTGGGAAAGAAAATAGCAATTATGAGAGAGTACATGGTGGATGGGGATTTGGAGACAGAAACGATGAGGGTGAAGCACTTCTACAATTTGCCATGGCCTTTGATCTGATTGTCACTAATACTTGGTTCCAAAAAAAGGATGATCATATGATCACCTACAAAAGCGGTCCACATAAAACGCAAATCGATTATATCCTCGTTAGACGCCATAACCTCAGCCGCGTCAGGGATTGTAAGGTGATACCCGGAGAAGAGTTGGTCTCGCAGCATAGACTCCTAATCATGGAAATTAAGTACAAAAGAAAGCCGAATAAGAACAAGAAACGAACCCCATCAAGAATTAAATGGTACATGTTGGAGAAAGAGGAATATGCAAATAAATTTGGAATTCAGATTGTAAATAAAATTAAACAAATGGGAGATATGAGTGAAAAATGTGTGAATGAGTGTTGGAAAGAAATGTCAACAAGTATAAAAAGTGTAGCTAGAAGTGTTTTAGGCGAAACTAAGGGAAAGGGGACAATCGATAAAGAAACTTGGTGGTGGTCAAGCGAGGTCCAAGCTGTACTAAAAGAAAAGAAAATTAGGTTCAAGGAATGGCAGAGAATTGCAGACGACGACGCGAGGATGAAAGAAGAGAAGAAGAATGAGTACATAGGAATAAAGAAAAAAGCCAAGAAAGCAGTAGCCGTAGCGAGAGCAAAAGCGCAAGAAAAACTCTACTGTGCATTAGATAGTACTGCAGGTCAAAAGCATCTTTATAAACTTGTAAAGGCCCGAGAAAGAAGAACAAGAGATATAACACACGTAAAATGTATAAAAGATGAGGCCGGGCAAGTCCTCGCCGACGATGATAAAATAAAAATGAGGTGGAAGGATTATTTTGAAAAATTAATGAACGAGGAGAATGAGTGGAGTGGTGAACTAGAGAATGTCCCTATTAACGTAGGATTAGTGAGGGAGATAAATGAAGAGGAAGTGGAATGGGCAGTAGATAGTATGAAAAGAGGAAAAGCCGTTGGACCTGATGATATACCGGTGGAGGTCTGGAAGTTAGTAAGAGCAGAGGGAAGGAAGTGGTTAACTCTATTTTTCAATAAGTTGTTGCACGAAGAGACGATACCTGATGATTGGTGCAATAGTCTGTTGGTACCAATATTTAAGAACAAGGGAGACGTGCAAGAGTGCAACAATTATCGAGGAATTAAGTTAATGTCACACAGCATGAAGGTTTGGGAGAAAATTATCGAGAAAAGGTTGCGAGAAGAGTGTAAAATTTCACAGAACCAGTTTGGTTTTATGCCTGGTCGAGGTACGACGGGTGCCATCTTTGCCATTCGCCAAATGTGCGAAAAATACAGAAGTGTTCATAAAAACCTACACATGGCGTTCGTTGACCTCGAAAAGGCATATGACCGAATACCACGCGAGGTTCTGTGGTGGGCCCTTAAGGTCAAAGGTGTGCCTGGGAAATACCTGCAGTTGATTAAAACCATGTACGGCAGATGCTGTACTCACGTCCGATCCGCAGCTGGAACAACAACGAGCTTTAATGTGGCTGTGGGCTTGCACCAAGGTTCAGCGCTTAGTCCTTACCTCTTTCTTATGATAATGGATGCTCTGACAGCGGACATACAGAAAGAGGCCCCTTGGTGCATGCTCTTCGCCGACGACATTGTGCTTGTCGCTGAAGAGGCTCAGGAGGTCCAGGACAGACTGGAGGAATGGCGACAAAGGCTGGAGAACGTTGGCCTTAAAATCAGTAGAACCAAAACAGAGTATCTGTTCTGCGACTTTGGCGGTCTCTCCAGTTCTTTGCCTATAAAACTTGACGGAATGTCCTTACCAGTCTGTTCCGAATTTCGGTACCTTGGGTCTCTCGTACAGAATGATGGAAATATTGATCGGGACGTCAGGCACAGAATCAACGCAGGCTGGATGAAATGGAGGCAGGTCACCGCAACAACATGTGATCCACGGATGCCCTTACGGTTAAAAGGCAAAATCTACAAAACCGTTATTAGACCTGCCTTAATGTACGGATCGGAATGCTGGGCTGCTAAGAAGACTGATGAAAAGCGAATGCATGTAGCGGAGATGAGAATGTTAAGATGGATGTGTGGGGTTACAAGAATGGACAAGATAAGAAATGAGTATATACGAGGAAGTCTGAAAGTGGCGCCGATAACTGAGAAGATGGTGGGACATCGTCTGTCTTGGTACGGTCATGTAATGAGGAGGGAAGAAAACCATGTAACAAAAAGAGTGATGAGTATGAATGTTAATGGATGGAAGAGAAGAGGCCGGCCGAAAAAGAGATGGATGGACTGTGTGAAAGATGATATGAGTGTGAAAGGAGTGGATGATTCAGTAACGAGTGATAGAATAGTGTGGAAGAGAAAAACATACTGCGCCGACCCCAGATAAACTGGGAACAGGGTAAGCGAATGATGATGACTGATGACGTCATCATTTAGTCAAGCCCTAGTGTAAATAAACGGTTTCTTATTTTACTGAAAATACCTGAATTAATCTATTGGAAACTTTGATATATGGCTGCAAATCACAAAGGAAGTCCTAAATTTACTGTACAATTTGGCATCGGAGTCGATTTCACTCACAAATTTTATAAAATTTGGATTTCAATTTTTTATCAATGATTCATATTTACTGGTGGAAAGTATGATTTTCGGGATTGTATCCTCGGCGCACTTCACAGTTGCTGAAAGCACAAGTCATTTCATCTGAAATTGTTATACAAAACTTAAATTATAATTATATCCATTCATAATTTTTCAAAAATTCCAACGACGGAAACTTGACGTATCCACTAAATCCATTATTTCTTAGAAAACGGTCTCGCTGTCATAAGGTCTTTCGCTGACAAATCCTATAGAATTTCACTAAGTAGCACGCTCTTCTTAAAGCGAAGATTTTTTCTTTCTCTATGGTAAGTACTATCGTAGAACGAATGAGAACAATAAGTGACAGTTTGCCTTACTCTTTATGCAGTTTGTTCCGTTCGTAATAATCAATCATGTAATCTAACAGTAGAACACAGATTAGTAACAGTAAGTAATCACTACTTACTTCATCAATAGTAGTAGCAAAGAGACTATAATCACTACTTTCTAGCCAGAGGTCGCAGGTTGAGTGAGTCCAACACCCAAATTTAAGCTTCTTGGTCCAACCCGTGCTCAATTTTTTTTTCATCCTATAACTCTTTTCGTATCCTATTGCTTGGTTCTTGTTGAAAGTTTGAATAGAATACAAAACAGCAAAATGCTAAGATCAACTCAATCATCAATGTCATTAAAAGATCAAATTATGAAATTACCCTATGTCCACTTAGTCGATTTCATCATCATCATAAACTACGCAGCCCATCACTAATGAATGGCGGAAAACAATGATACAAGCATGGCAACCAACATACAGAAAGTAATGAACGAGAACGAATGGCTTTTCTGTTTGGCAGAAAATAGCTCAGCTAGCGCTAAGAAAAAAGATTACATGATCAGTGGCGCTAAGTAGGGCAGATTGTTAGTATTACGACGGGTAGTATGCGCTGGCTGGCTGACTGCAGACATTAGACGAAGTATATTATAGACTTGACAGCCGCGTTCACCCGTATGAGACAGATATAAAGTACTTACGTATTTTGGGGTGGCCATGTTCATAAAAATTTACTCCCCACCCATATAAATACACTAGTAACCTTAATTACAATAAATACTTAATTTTACAGTCAAAATCTTTATTTATTTGTACAAAAAAATATAGGGATAAAACAAAAATTGTGTACAAAAAAAATGTTTAAGAAGGAAATAGGATTTTTACCGTCATAGAACAGAATAAGTCCGCCAATTATACAACTTACAGAGCAATAAAGTTTAAATAAAATAGTCAACAAATAACTTCTACGGGCCGTTAAATGATGTAAGTTTATTAAATAATAACATAAATACGCAACATAAAGGAGGCGGTCGGCGCGCCATACATTGCTTGCCCCAAAAGTAAAAATCCATGCGTCACGACCAAAACTAATTTTATGGGTTTGTTTCTTCGCCTTTTAAAATAATATAAAGTAATATAAGCCGTAAATAGCGGGGTTTTCACATAAAACGAAATAAATTGTGTGGGTTCAATCTCTTGCACAGGTCTTTCTAGATCATAGCGCCATCTGTGTCGAAAACCCGCAATCTAGGCCACCAAAACTCAAACATAGAAAACTGCCCCGCTAGGGTGCGTGACGCGTGAAAATTACGATGACGCAAACAATAGCCAACGAAAAGAAGTTCCTTGTCACAGTTTTTTTTCAAGTTTTAGGAAGAGGTTGGTAGGTTTAAAGGTTAGTACCCATGGGAGGCAAACGTCATCTTCCTTCTTAAAATAGCGATTGCGAGCGCTTACTTATTTAACTAACTGCCACATGACACAGTATGACACAATATGCCATTTCGTTAAGCGGTCGTCAGTTTGCTTATAAGTGCTCGAAACCGCTATTTTCTGCCAAACAACAATTGTTGGGGACAGGAAATTGTATTCAATAGTTGTCCTATTTTTTTTGTAGATTTATATGCCGCTAGATAAAAGCAAAGTAAATTAACAATATTGTATTAAAAATTCAATATATTTTTTGCAAAATGATATAGTCAAGTCTCCTAACGCTTTTCTTTAATCAAATATTAAACGACTCTGGGGCAATTTACGAACGTGTCCTTTGTTGCGTACATTCAAATATTTGCCAAATAAGTTATCCGTTGCTTTTTCTGAAAGCATTCGGTTTTAAAATGGATAGAACACATGCGAGTGTGTTTAATATAACAGAAATAAGTGTTTTATTCCATAGTATATTTATTAGTGACAGCAATCAAATACAAAGAAAGTATATTGACATAAAACTAACTGACATGACAGACATGTCATTTCATAGACAACCGCCTCTATTGCGTATGCATGCTTTTGTCTATTGCAGTGTGCTTGGTAGACTGCCAGTTTTGCCGTCCAGTCGCTGCAATCCAAACCTTTAGTACCGTCTCGTCTTTTGGAAATCTATATAAATGAACACAAATCATAATTAGTTCAAATAATAATGATCACTACAACGCATGAAATGTTCGTTCAGCAATTAAAATACATATACGATTTTTAAAATTAGTCGATTGTAAATTACCCTTAAATCGAGAACTTTTACCCTTTGTATTGTGGTATCCCTAAAGGCAACGATAACCCAGCAAAATTTAAAATACTAACAAAATGGCTACCGTAATAGCCATAACCCACAGAGTTGAGCCATAGACGACCTTTTATATTTGGTCAGGTAATAATACAAAAATATTTTACAATTCGATTGATAATTCACTACTTTTTTCCACTATTATGTATGTTCTTTTATAGGATTTAAGATTAATGCACTTCGATGCAGGTAAAACTTAAAGGAACAATATAAATGAGGCTTACTTACGTGTGAAATGTTATGTTTTCATATTTACGCTCAGTACGGCTTTTACATCCAAGCACACAACAATTTACCATGTTGAGTAAGTAAAACAATCACTCCGTAATCCACAAAACACTTCACTTGCACAAAATTTATTTTAAATTTGCAATTTTATTGTATTTTTCGCATTGCGTCAAATGTCTGCCATTATTTTTAAATTGTGGCAGGCCGAAATTACCTATGAACGGTGATAAGGACAAAAAACAATATCTGCGTCTCTCTCACTCTTAAGTACTTTTGTATACAGCCATCACTTTCTAACTTGTCAATTTTAAATATGTGTCAAATCTACAGGATACATAATCTAAGCTGCAGACAAATAAAATTCGTCGCGTTGCTTTGTATTAATAACTATGCGTTAATTAATATACCAGCAAATCGCCAGTTTGTCAGTGCAAATCATTTCACAAATGAAGTAAGCAATCTGTTACCGCCTTTGATTAAAGTAAAATAGCGCTATTTTACTTTAATCAAAGGTTACCGCTCGCTAAAACTATTTTCTGCTAAATGCAGCCAAAGCCAATGAAAACACTGCCATAAAGAAAAGACTTTTGACAGCAAATCTTGTTTCTCGCTCGCTCCCACAGGCTAGGTAGGACGCTTTCCCATTCATTCATTCATCCCCATCCGTCAAGCGTGGCTAATCAAGGCACGAAAAGGTTTGTCACCATTTGCAGCAAAATAATTTACGTATTTTGAGGAGAAATCCAACAAATTTGCTATCAAAAACGCTCTTCACAGTCAAATTTGTTCGTGGAAAAGTGTTAAGATAGCGGTAAATGTGCTTTTTAATGTGAAATTCAATCGAGATCTGACAAGCAAGAGTGCACACGATGAATGCCTGTGACTGTGACCAATAAATTGAATTTGAAGAGTACTTTTTCGTCTGCTGTGTTGTTAAATAGCGTAACTTGTTGTTTTTAGAAAAATGAGCAGCTCAGAGGAGGTTTCCTGGATTTCGTGGTTCTGCACACTGCGTGGCAATGAGTTTTTCTGCGAGGTAAGTGTTTTTGCATTCGGCGGGTGTGTGTGTTGTGCTGATGGTGATATTGATCTGAGACTTTTTTGCAGGTGGACGAAGACTATATAAATGATAAATTCAACTTGACTGGGCTTAACGAGCAGGTGCCGCACTACAGGCAAGCCCTGGACATGATCTTGGATCTGGAGCCTGGTAAGTCATGGTCATACTTTGTTTACTGTATGAGTAAGCTAATTAACTTCATTATTTTTAATAACTGATAAGATTTTACCAAGAACATAACAGGTCTGGTTAACTTTCTGATGGTTTAAGATTAATTTATTAAAAATACCATCTGAAGGTAAATCCAATCTAGGTCACCATAACTTAAAGTAATTAGGCATCATTTATCTATCCAATAGATCTCAAGTATGCTGCAAAATTTTGTCTTATACAATACAATGTGTATTTCCGAAACTTGATCAAACAAAATGTGCGGATACTAGACCCAAAATCGGACGTAGTTCTATAGAAACGTTTCAACCCACACCTTGGTCGAAATTGAGTTATTATACTCAGGCCACCTATCTGGGTACCTTCTATCTAATAGTAAAGACACTGATTTAAAACAGGCTATATTTTATGAAATATGAGCATGCTTAAAATCGTAAAATGATTCATAAGCAAACTTAACCAACAAAATAACGTGCTATGACGCATGAAACGTTTTGTTGAAAATGATTTATTCAAAAAAGTTTATAATAATGATTCAATATAAATTGAAACATTTCTAAAAAATACTAGATTTGTTACACATGGTATTTACAACGTTTCATGCTTTTTTGGTTGTTTCACTTAAAACAGATATCAATAAATATAAACGATTCAAAACATATGTTCCTCCTACAAAAGTAAAAATAAAAGTAATTTTAAATGATTCACATTGCTGTGAAACATTCAACAATAAATTTTAAGCATTTCATTATACATTATATTAAAATTATTTTAGTAGGATTTTCACGTTGTTATATTATTTGATAGTCAAAATAAAAATATCATTAACTAGGAAATCAATGTTTTTAGGACATAAAACAATCGTACAATCCTCTTAATGATTATTACTATTTAATACCTATAAAATAATTTGTTTTAAATTTTAACCGTCGTTGGTGTGTTAATTTTTTGTTATTTTATTTTTCATTTTATTAGTTATAAAAACCGGCCAAGTGCGAGTCGGACTCGCGCACGAAGGGTTCCGTATCTACTAAGTATTTGAGCACTTTTGTTGCCTGTGTATGTCTTGTAAAACATTATTAGGATTGTCTTTTAAGGTTTTGATTTCCTTTAAATATCAAAATATCCATAATTATGAGACAAAACTGGTTATATCTTCTGATGGCGCCGATGTACAATTTTGTTTTTTTTTACAGCTAAAAAAGACTATTAATATCAATATTTCACTACAATTACAGTTTCATATCTTAACGCGTTATGGAGGTAAATGTTTTTTACGCAAAAATTTACATGGAAATGATTTTGCTTTAAGTTTATGGACTACAACTCCGCAATTTGTTTAGTACTTATCATAGCCGTTATAGTTTTCCTTCTAAATTCATCCATCATTTATGATAGTGCTGTGAAATTTTCATGTATCTTCCTACTACCGTTTAGTTGGGAGAGAGTAGGGACATAGGACTCTAACAAAATTTAGCCCTTTAGAACTAAATGTTACGGAAACATGCCACTTTATCGAAAAGTGATGATAGAAAACTCATAATCATTTTAAAAGACCTCTTTTACGATACCTCACACGACGTTTTTGGCAAGAGAAAAAAAAAACATTCTCACGTTACGTTACATGTATTATAGTATTGTACCCAAAAAAAAAATATTAAAAAAAATGTTTTTTACCGCTTTGGCGAAGAGATTAGAATATACACTCATGCCGAATTACAGTTCTCTACCACCTCAGGTCTCTGCGCTGGACTGCAGACAGACGGATATAGCAAAACTATAAGGGTTCCATGTTGGACTACGGAACCCTAAAAACGAATAATCATGTTTTGTTTTCCGTACAATGATAATAAATAATTGCAATTTGGTTCTTGTTTCTTTCTTGAAAAAGGGCCTTTTTTTTACAGATTATCGGGATGAAACGTTTTATAGAATAATATTCGAGACACTTCCATACAAAAGTGAAACGTTTAAAGTGCGTTTTAAGCAAAAATTTATAATTTATATTTTAATTTAGTAAAATTAAGTTTACAGAAAAATCACACTTTTTTTGTTTATTTTAAATATGTAAAACACTCTACTATAATCTAAAGGACAAAAAAAGAATACCATGAAAACACAAAAACTTAAATATCTCAGTTTCACCTCAGTGTGGGTTGAAACGTTTCTATAGAACTACGTCCAATTATCGACAAGTAAAAAAAGAAAAAAAATGGGGTAGTTTTACCCAAAGTAGTCTAATTTTAAAGCTCAACAGTTAATCTATTTAATAAGATTAAAAAATACAACCATACCTAACAAAAAAATCATTAAAATATCTAAAATTTGTGTACTTTTTTTGCATTTTTTATGACAAAAAAAAATTACAATAGATTTAGGTCTAGTATCCGCACATTTCTTTTAATCAAGTTTCGAAAATACACATTGTTTAAACATGTCTACAGCTATATTTATAAATAAACATTTACATGACTCCTCTGTACTACTGAAATGTTGGCTTTGTTTTAGATGATGACCTGGATGACAACCCTAATCAGTCTGATCTTGTGGAGCAGGCTTCCGAGATCCTCTATGGGCTAATTCATGCTCGTTACATATTGACTAATCGGTAAGATTTGAGTTTTTCCCATCATATGTAATGTTTGCAATGTTAAACTACTTTATTCACCTCTTTGAAATGACTCATGTTCTGGATACCACTATCTGTCCATTACTTCATACAAAGTGATGATCCATTTATATTATAGGTTAGTTAGTGCTTATTTTAAAGACCTAAGAGCCAAAACAGGACTGATAGGCTTATCATATAGCATAAAAAGTCTAAAGTGGAAATGGACAGGACACATCATGAGAGGACCAGACAAATGGAGCAAAACAATAACAACTTGGTACCCAAGAGATTTCAAGAGAAACAGAGATAGACAGTTCAGGAGGTGGGATGATGAGGTAATCAGAACAGCCGGAAGAACCTGGACTAGACTTACTAAAGATGAAGAAGAGTGGAGAAATTAGGGGGAGGCCACGGCCTAGAGATAAGAAATATCAAAAATTAACAAATTATGTCATTTATATCTTTTTTGAAAAAAATTGCTATAATTAAATAGTGATTATTTGTCGAAGGCGAAACAGGCCCATATACTACTATAAATACTTACTACTGTTTTATATAATTTAAGAAATAATTTTGGACCTAATGCTGCCTGAATATAAGCTATCTACAATTTATTGAATAACACAATGACATTAAAACCATTCATAATATACATGCAAATACTAAAAATAAAAACTAATACTAAGAACTTAAAACCTACAGATACCTACCTATATAAGCTTGACTTAATTTTACCCAACAGAGGCATCGGGCAAATGCTGGAGAAGTTCCAAGCGGGTGACTTTGGACACTGCCCACGTGTCTATTGTGAATGCCAACCAATGCTACCTCTAGGTAACTCTAGATAATTTTCTACTTCATATTTCTGCATGCATTCTTATACTTCCAATTACAAAGAAAAGTGAGAGTCAGGTCACTTGATTTATGCTACTTATGCTGCATACAAAAATGAAGAGGTGTACTCTTTCTTGTAAAAGTACTGCCATACCAGAGACACCCTTCCTTAACAAAAAAAAACAAATTAGACTGTTTGTCCATGTGGTGTATTAATATGTGTGCATGTTTATAAAACAACTAGCTTTTGCCCGCGACTTCGTCCGCGTGGAATAGTGACTTCTTTCTCCCGTTTTTTACACATTTACCACTGTATCTTTGCTCCTATTGGTCGTAGCGTGATGTTATATAGCCTATAGCCTTCCTCGATAACTGGACTATCCAACACAAAAAGAATTATTCAATTCGAACCAGTAGTTTCGGAGATTAGCGCGTTCAAACAAACAGACAAACAAACAAACTCTTCAGCTTTATAATATTAGTATAGATAAGTAAAACTAAGTAGGATATTTGTATATTAAATTAGGCATCATAGTCCGCACGCTTAACATGATTCACTGCAATTTTGTATTATGCTCACATTGGCCTCAAAATTGCATGTTCCTATAAAAATGACGACATGCACAAACAATTTCGGCCCTTATTCAATCTGTATAGAATTCAGTGGCCTGAAGGACTCTATCTGTCTTAATTTAAAAAAATAATCCTTTCCCTTGAACAGCTGGACTGATTTCGATAATTCTTTTTTTTTTTGCTTTTTACTGTCAGGATAAGGTTCTTCTTAAGTAAGAATATCTTAAGAAAATTGCGCGAAAAATTGTAATATGTAAGAATACTTCCTTTCTTAGCAGGGCCGACCCAGCGAACTTTGTTTCGCTGGGTCTGCTAGTAGTCTATAGTTTTGAACATGACATCATCATCATAAATAAATAAATAAACATGACATGTGTGTTCCAGGGTTGTCGGACGTGCCCGGCGAGGCGATGGTGAAGCTGTATTGCCCGCGGTGCATGGACGTGTACACGCCGAAGTCGTCGCGGCACCACCACACGGACGGCGCGTACTTCGGCACCGGCTTCCCGCACATGGTGTTCATGGTGCACCCGGAGTACCGCCCCAAGCGGCCGGCCTCGCAGTTCGTGCCTAGGTGAGGTTTACACTACTCGTATACAGAGTGACTTTGCAAGGTGTTGCCAATTTTAGGAGGGAACATGTCCACGAATTCCTAGATAATATGGAGTATTTTTGTTGATGAAATTTACTGTAAATAATGCTCTTAAAGCTTTATTTATTACTACATCCCTGCGTTCCCAAGCGGTTGACTGATAAAGAATGCCATAATAAGGCATTAAGACCGCCAATTGTACAAATTACAGTGCCATAAAGTTTAAATAAAAGAATGCAGCTCACTGGCTTAGGCCCGTGAATATGTCGTGAGAACCAAAGACCTTCAAAGAAGAATTCAGAGAGGAAATAATAATAATCCCCCTGGACATATTGTATAAATTTGGTACCATTGAGTAGTAGAACTTTTAACTCAAATAAATCGAGTGTACTATCGAGTTCACCGCCACCCTAAAAGCCTAAATCGCTTGCACGCACATCGCGTATTTTGTTTGAAATAACGGCCGTTTTGTGTACTTGCGTGTGTGCAATCGATTTTCGTTTAAAAATGGTAAGGCGGCAGAGACCTCCACCGGACTTTTAAGTGGCATTCAGCAACACATATTTGATTGATTAAACGACCGATCCTCATTCGTACTTACTTGTCAAATGCCAATAGAAAGCTCATTGAGTTTGTAAGTATGCTCACGCGTTTTTCTTCTTGACTAATTCCCTGTTTTGTAGTAAACGCTCGTGACAGGCTGAGCAATAAAACACAAAAGGGACAGCACACATCATTTTCTTGTTGCACTTACAGTTTATGGATGACGTCACACATACACAGAGATACGCATTGTTTGTATACGTGTTTATCGATAACAATAGGTTTGAAAATAGGGTTTTGTATGCATTTTGTATTATATACAGTACAGTAATTTGTGCGTGCGCTTCCGTTTCAAATGTGATGTGATAATGCACCGACTGCCGCGAATCTTTGCGTTTAGTATAGTATTTGTTTTACGCGTGTACTCTGTTTTTTTTTTAATAATAGATAGCCAGACATTTGGCTACGATTGCACCTGATGTTAAGTGACAATGTAGCCTAAGATGGACCATGTCTGCCTAGTAACAGCCTATTTACTCTCTTTTTGAAAACGTCCAAATTGTAGTTGCCAGGGAACACTTCTGCCGGCAGTGGATTCCACATCCTAGCAGTACGTAAAAGAAATGTGGACCGAAATCGTTGGGTGCGTATTGATGGAATAAAGTAATAAAGTCTTGTATTACGAAGATGAAAAGGGGCCGGTGGAATTAGGTCATGCAATTCCTTCGCACACTCTCCGAAATGTAACCTGTAGAAGACCGACAGACATGCTACTCTTCGCCTATGGTCTAGACTTACCAATTTAGTTTTGAAGAGTTCATCGTCTCTGATAATTTTCTATTGATTGATCTTTTGTTCCCAGACTGTACGGATTCAAGATCCACCCGCTCGCGTACCAGATCCAACAGCAAGCGGCGGCGAGCTTCAAAGCGCCGCTTCGGAGCGTCTCGTACAACAACGGTAAACGCTAGCCGCGGCCCGCGCCCCGCGCCCCGCCCGATACAGACCTCCTGCGCCCCGCGCCAGGGCCGCACGCGCCCCGCCCGCCACAACCGCCGCCGCGAGATCCCGGGAACTGAGTCCGCGTTTAAGATTCTGTTGGCGCATCTGATCTCGCATAAATAGGAAGCACGTCAAGCTATGCATTGCTGTTATGCAGTCATCTGATGTGCTGGTGACTGGTACTTTTTATCCTTATTCTCGATCATTCGAAATGCGACGAAAACGATCCAATGAAATGCCTGAATCGTTTAAATTTGCGTTGCGAGAGATTGAGACGAGTAATCGGCGCGGGAGGGTCGATTGGCGATGCAGATGCGTTTACAGAATCACAACACTGCTCAACCCAGGGGCATAACGGTGGAATCATCATACCGCCCTAACAGTATTTTACATGCTAAAATCCTTAGTTAGAATAAGGTCGATACCGCGAAAAGACACTTAAAACTGTCACGGGATAGCGAGTTGCGTTTATTTTATTACTATGAGAGCCGTGCCCTGGTGTGGAGCGCCCCACGAACCGACACTGGAAAGTATGATCAAAATTTGGTGTTGTCAGTTTGGTATTTCAACCTTTCCGCTCCTACAGAGCTGATTCGCGTTGCGAGGTCGACGGTGACGCTGCCAAATCATTATAGTTACGTAGTCACCTCACGACGCGAAATTTTGTGTTCCTTCTTTTTCTAAATCTAACTTTCATGCTTGTAATAAGCTTCCGTACTTATCCTGGAGGTTTGGCTTCAGTGGCCAGGATAAGGAATGTGTTATTATGAACATAACATGACCGTAGACGTCTCTCATTGTACATACATACTCATACCTCTGTATTCAAAGGAGTGTCTGTATCGAATAACATTGTAACCAGAAACATCATGCTACATTGTGGTCGGGAAGAAGCCGAGCAGGTGGGAGTAAATGACGAGATCCTACTTAAAAATCATAAGCTGTTGCTACTTTACATAAATATTTCTGAATCACTATCACAATTTGTTTCGGGAGTAACTATCCTAACTCTGGGTAGTGGTTAAATAACTATTACTATTAATCTAGTAGTACTAAAAAGATTTATTCATTCATCGACATGTATTTATGTTTGTGTTCATGTATTATGTAAAGATAGTACATCTCATTGACAAAAGTGAAATCGCGAAGGATTCCACATCTTCAATTCACGATTCTTTGAGGGTTTGGCCTTTGTCACTCATTGTAGAATTCTACCGCTAATAGAATATAATAGTTAGGGCTAAGTATAAAAAAGATAAGTAGTAAAGCAGCAACAGCTGTCGGAGCATCATTCGCCTTAGAGCCGTAATAATTAGCTGTATCCTACGCGTTCGTTGGTCAGCATCGACTCCACGCAGTTAGACTACCATGTCGACAGATTGTAGCTATTACTCACAAGTAAGATCGATTGATGTAATGTAGTTGTTTCCTTAATAAAATTAATTAGGTCTAGGGTTATGTAAGTTTTTATTTTTATATCCAACACAGATATTAATTTCACTTATCGCGTTTGCCACGTGAGATTTATACTTTGTTTCGTTTCTGTATCGGTTCCAGTAATTTTAAATAAACAATATGACACCTATTGGCCTTTTTTCTTGCTTATCCTGCATGATAACCACATGTTTCTCCTGCTGAACGCATTCGTGACAAGGATGAACTTTAAGCGGCAGTAAACTACGAACACTAGTCATTCGAACATCGTATTCCAATTCAAGTCGTACACGATACAAGGCAGTAGTAACTTAGCTAGAAGAGTATAATCTCGCTAAATAGTCGATAACATTAGTAGTGCTATTAAAACGACCGTTCATACAATAATGGGCTTCGTTGTCGCCGAATGGGCATGCTTTGTTGAAACTGTTTGCTTGTGTTGTAGCCCAGTATGGTGTGAATGGTTCAGATCGTGCAATGTGAGGGGTAACCGAACAGTTATGCATCATACTGACGCCTGATAGTGAACTAACATTTTAATGGAAGAAAATGTTTGTTTGCCGCAGAAACGAAGACTTCCAGTAACATTCCAAAATGATTATATACCCACCGAGTGCGCGCCTCCCGGGCACAGCCCCGCCGCCAGCCGCCCGCGCCGCGCCGCGTTGCTAATACAAGCTATATCCACCTGTAACTTTAACTTATTCATAATAATATCATATTTATTCAACAATTACTCCTTATTTAATGACAGCTAATCAATTAAAGAGTTATGTTTTAAATTAAATAAAGTTTATTTTTACGTTTTCTGTAATATGCTTTTCATTGTTGTTTTTGTTTGCCTAAATACAGTTTTTTATAAAACATTGGTGGATAAAATACATTACACTTATACTTATCAATTACTTGGAATGCCACATATACATTCATTGAACAATCTGAGGATCACAGGAAGAAAGGTAAAAAATTTGGAAGATATTTTAAGTTTGAATAAACATTAAAAACACAGAAATTCACAAACTTGATGCATCAATTCAGCATTATTAATCTCTCTGAAAGTGATAGAATTTATAATTGATGAATGTTTCTTTATAAACTTAAGGGCAGCCAGTTTGAGCATGTCTGAATTGTACAAATCTGCAACCATAAGTATCTCCACAGCATTGTCCACAGACAGCTGCTGACAGAGGGCATATTGGGAGATATCTCTCAAACCTTTAATATTATACCTATCTGCAAGCATTAGCATATTGAAGCAGTTGCAATTATCCAAGTCCCTAATAGTTCCTGTATAAATACATTCCAAAATATATTGAAGGTCCACCTTTTCCACATCAACTAATTTCACACAGCCATTCTGACTTTCAGCGGTTTCCTCTTTTAACATAGCTTTAAAAACCTCACTATGTGCTCCGAGCAGTATCTTATGGACCTTAAACTTGGCCCCATCTGATGACTCAATAACAAAATCAGCTCCAGTAGGATCAACCATCAAAGCACCAAAATCATGGTTCAACTTTACATGTTCAATCATTTGCTGGCTAAGCCCTTTCATTTCTGAGCAATTGAAGGTGACTGCAATATAAAGCCTCCTGTTTTTCATTACATCAATATCTACACTGTTAAAACTGTATGTTGTGAGATAGTTCTGTGACATTTCTGTTGTTTTCTTGAATCTGTATTCTTTTGTAGACTGTGTAAGGTAAACAGCAGCATTTTTCTTATCTACTTTCATGTCTGTATTGCGGCTGAGAGCGATTGTAAACATGGACTCTTGGCGGTTGCACACAAAAATGTGAAGCAGAAAGATTTTGCCGACCTGTTCCGTTTTATACATGAACCAGTAGTCGGCGACGTCTTCTATGAACGTGCCGCCGATGTCGTAGAAGTTGGGCCGATGGAACTTCTGGTAGATATTGTCGAGGCACATCCACTTGGCCTCGCGCGTTTGGCACACTTTGTGGCCATGGATTATACTTGTGTTTTCCTACAAAATATGTACACAACATAAACCGCAATTTCATAAATTTGTGCAACAGTTGAGTCATCAAACGAGAGAATTCAATGTTCATCACATGTATTTTAAACACTTACCGGTAAGTTATCACTATTTTCTACATCCATTTTATTTAGTTTGCAATGGAAAAGCAAAAATCTAAAAAGTAAACAAGTAAGTAATTGCTTGCTCTGTAAAAATAAACTATGATTAAACCTACTCCTACTTTACTCTTTGGTTGGAATACACTTACTAATCTGTGGAATACACTGATTTTTTTTTTGTTTGTTCGTTCCTCTAGGAACAGGCTAAGGTCATAGACCATGCTGCCTTGTCATTAGTTTAATTTTTTCCTTGTTAAGTAAATTCTTCAGTAAGAAACAAATTACAATTCATCACATATAACTAACACTAAACTAACCTAAACCTAACCTAACTCATTGAAATATGAGGCTGGTTCACATTTCAATGCTCGAGGAAGTTTGGAGCGGGCGAACGATCCGGATCAGATACAAGCGCCTTTCTTTATTTCTTACTTTTACTTCATTGTATTCTTCAGAAGCACACATTACCATGATAATTCACCACACAATCACAATAATGGACCCGAAAAAACCAATAACGAAAATTAAGAAACAAAGACCATCTTTCTCTTCCCGTTTCCCGCCAAAAACTCCTCTGGAATACACTGAGAGCCGTGCACAGATTAGTAAGAGTATGTCTAAGCCGTGCACAGATTAGTAACACTATTAGTAACTTCAAGAAGCTTATATACAAACTGGAGATTGCATTATGAAGAAAAGACTGAAGCTAAACAATTTGACCTTGAATGACGTCATGGTTGTTTGCTGTCTCTTTCAGTGGGGTGACAACACGTTATAAAATAATAAAGGAAGCTACGATCAAAAGTGAGCGACTTTATTATACATAATAAATAATATGTTAAGGATATTACTTAATATATTAAGGATAAAAAAACATCTCTTATCTGAAAAAATAATAATAATAGGAATGAAGGAATTTTGCAATACATTGCGTTGCGGTGCGGCCATAGACTTGTATGTATTTTGTAACATAGAGGTCGTTGGGTGCGGCCCGCCCCGATTATGGAAAAATTGCGGGACTTGTTTTTTTGTGCCCAGCAGAACTTTAGTTGAAAATAATAATAGTAAACTGGTGGTAAGAAAATAAACTACATTTATTTTTTAAAATAATTTATTTAAGTAGGTAGCCAATTTTTCAACTAAGTTATAGTAGTTGAGATTAGAGTTTCATCTTAATAGGATACATACCTACTATACACCGTGTAATATTTTATACAGTGTGGCCTGCCCTACCGGGTTATTCTCTTTTTCTTTTTTCATTCACTCACTCAAAAGGAAAAGCGAATCCATGATATTGGAATCGCACCCACTAAATTATTATACTGTTGATTTAAAAACTATAAATAAAAAATAACATTATGTAAGTACTCAAATCGTATAATTCGTTACTTATTTATAAAAGTTTACAATCATTTTCAATACACACTTAAAAGTCTAATCAATTGACTGGCATTGATTGGCATTGTGACTTCAACAGTATTAGATGTAGTCTCTGAAGTTCATTATATTAGTTTTATCATCATTTAATCTCCGCCGTTTAGAGGGTGGTTCATTTTCATCAACCTATTTAAAAAAACATACACTGTCATAAGCAAGCATCATAAAAATGAATATGGGGTTAATTCTTATAAATCTTTGCTTTACATAAACGGGGACGGCCATCTAACAATATTATAACTAGTTTGTTGAAAAGTTTTTTATTATTTATCTTATTAGTATAGACAAACAATGTATAGTATTTTACACTAATAAGAATTCATCTTGTAATATTGATATAATTTTTACTTACAACACTTTTTTCTAAAGTTGGCTGTGTCAATTTTGCTTCACTTACATTTGCATAATATGTAGCGTTAGAAATTGAAGGTATATTATTACATTCCTGAAATAGGAAAAAAAACATTTCAAGTCAATATTTGTCACACACACAGGCATCCTTCCAAAACATTAAGAGATCCCAGGTCTTGGATTAAACTATAATGGACGTGTAAGAATTTCACATATTTGTTAAGTTTGTGTCACAGAACAGTTGCGAGTTTTCAAGCTCCCAACAACTAAGAATATCAACATTAATCTTTATGATGATTCACCATGACAATGAAGTCCACACAAACTAAGCAAGTTTTGATAAATTTTGTTTAGTTTGAAGATCAGTCATTCATGGTTTTATGAATTAGTGAATAAGTTAGCACTTTAGTAAATATAAATATTATCTAGCTACAAAAATTAAAACCTCATTAACAACAATTTTGGATGTGATTATTACTTACTAATAGGTTGCAACATTTGCACGGCTGGTAGGCATAAAATGGTACTGCGGTTTTGAGTAGATGGCCTGGTCTCTCAGGCTCATCAGGTCTGAAGTGTGCACTATAAATCCTGGCAGATGCATAGAATTTGCCTTTTATAATGGTATTTTGCATAACCAAGCATTTTTAATTTTTTGGTCTCTCGGGAAACTAAAATAAAACAGCAATATATAATACACCAAATTAATCATGTTGCGCTAATCATCCCCTACAAACAAAAGTAGTTATTGAGGAAAAATAAGGGATTATGATCCTTGTGTAAGAGGTATCAGACAATTTTATCATAAGAGACATCACTTTAGTGCTACCTAACCCTAAGGAAAATCTTTTCTAAATTGATGCGAACCAGTAATCAAACCCAGCCCATGGATTAAAGATTAATTACTGCACTACTTTCTACCTACTAAGCCAATTAAGTCAATAAATATGAAGAATAATAAAAGATTTTCGAGGAATTACTTTCCCAGTCAAAGATAGGATCTGAACTTAGGGTTGGAGTGTAGCAAAGAGTGTGCAATGCGTTTGGGACTTTTCGTAATTTTAGCGTAATTTTTCAAAGTCCAAAACGCTTTGAAAAAATTCGCACATATTTTCCCACTAAACTATGCATCGGATAGAAAAAAATATAAGAACAAAAAGTGCTTATATTAAGCCCTTGTTAACGTTAATAAACAAAGATTCCAGATTTATTAGGTTTGAAACATTTTCGTGAAAATTTTTTTAAGTCCACAACGCCTGGATAATTCGGTCGCATTTTTTCGCTTAACTATGAGTGGGATAAAAAAAGTATTAAAATAAAAAGTGTTTATTTGAACTTCTTTTATACGATAAAATACATTGTTACAAATTTTATTAGATTTCATAATTTTTCGTGAAAATTTTCTAAACGCACGCGACGTAAAATATGGTTACCCTTGTCTTATTACTACGACAAAAAAGTATTTCTTATAAGTTCAGTTTTTATGTATTATGGCTTATTATTTTATAAAAGTGAGTAGTCAGATATATCACGAAGTGCATATTCTAGTAATTGTTTACGTTTAATACATTAAAAACATAAACGTAGTCCTCAATATCTCTAAAATAGAAGTACTATCATGAAGCACAGAAAATATGAAAAAAATGTGTATACCTGTGGAATTTCACGCTACTTTTTGGATGCTAGACGTTTCCACAACCACGAACCACACAACTCATGATGATTTGCACCAAAACACGGCATATATTTCAAAAATTCCTGAAATGAATATTCGAAGTGAAAGAGATTCTTTTGACAGCCGGGCGTTATGGTTTTGACAATATGCTTTAGTGTTGCCAAAATACGTCAATAAGATTACCACACAGTCGGGGGAAAAGCTGCATAAAAAAATATTTTTTTGCAGCTTGTTACAAGCAAGCTCTAAAAATATTTCATTAACCATAACCATTAATTTTTTATGTGAAAAAGTATTACGTACTGCCCTTCTTCGTAGGTTTATTTATTGCAAGAAAAACAAAGAATGGCTTGGGGAATATTCTCCATGAACCTGGCTACACTATTCATTGAGTGAGTGAGACAGAAGACAACCGTAAAGGTCAAATGAGTTCAATTTTTTTGGCTTCAAAATATTGTTCGTATTGCAATTAGCGATGGGTCGTTATCGGTTTTTGAGATAACGTAACGTAACCGTTACGTGATTTCCAGTAACCGGTTTCATAACTAGTGATTTTTAAAACTAGTTATTTTTTACAACGATCTGAAGCAAACGTGTTAATATACCTGTTTCGTTCACACTTACGTTCGCGTTCTATAGTTGTTTCATTCATTCACGCAACCAAGCTATCACGCGTTTTGTTACGACCCTTTTCTATGACGCTTTATACATTACTCGTTTTACTCCTTCATATTATAAAAACGATGTGTAGGATGGTCAATGTAAAACGTCCTTTTCAACTTGTCATAACGAGTAACGTAAAACCAGTGATTTTGCGTAAGGAGTGATGCCAACCAAACATCTACGCTATGCCGTTTACTTAAGAGTGAATTCAATTTAACTTCGGAGCGTTGTGATAATCGTTTGAATGGCGTTATAAATGTAACTAGTTATTGTTGTGAAGGATAACGAGTGATCACTGTACGGGCTCGTAACTGCTTAAATAACTAGTTACGGTTATTAACGCCCATCGCTAATTGCAATCTCCAGTTTGTATCTAAGCTTCTTGAGTAACTTAGTAAGCATACTCTTCACAGATTAGTAAGAGTATGATGTCTAATACTCTTTCTTACTAATCTGTGAGTTGATTGATGAGCCGTACGCGCCCATTGACTTGTACGCGCCGTACATACATACTCTGACTAATCTGTGCGTGCGTATGTGAGCACAGATTAATAAAGTAAGAAAGAGAGAGAGTGCCACCCTATTCAACATACTCTATGGTGCCACCCATAAATAAGAATAAATACTAATAGTAGGGGAGCCCAAGAGGGGATTTCGGGATTTACTGAAGCGCGGCAGATTAACTCGTCAAGTATGTGTGAACGAGACACAATAGAAATTCCATTATTATGCGACTCCCGGGAGTCGTTTGATACCTGACTGATTACGATACAGGTGAAAGCTTGTACCCGGATTAGTACCTCCACCAAATATATAATCATATATATATATATATATATATAAATATAATATATATATATATATATTTGCAGCCCAATCTATCTCTATGACGCTCGAGTAAATCTCCATTTAGCATCGTGGGCTCCCCTACTATAAACTGTGTGTGCCACCAGCCACCCAATCGTACCCAATCACCCCACCAAGGGTGAAGACATAAAAAAGCAGGTAACCGGTACCGACTGACTAGTGATGTGCCAAGTCATCTTTTTTTGAACTTGTAATATTGTAGAGATTCGTTACAAAAATCCAAACAAGGACCGACTAACACTAGAATATTGATTAAAACAAGATTCATATCAGGACTGGAGTCAGAAGAATATCTATAAAGAATTTCAATTGCTGCATGTAATAGCCAACTCGGCACATCACTGGTCGGTACGTACATATCGGTAACGGTTACCCGCCTCTCTTCACCCAAGTCCCAACCGTTAGTTAGACGAAGTATATTATCAGCATATATAATCTAAGTCCCAACCAAGCCAACCGAACAGATGACATTGACAGGTCTGCCTGATTGCTTATTTAAAAAAAATGATAAGAATGTTACTTGTCCTAACTAAAAAGGTGTAATAACAAAAGTTCGTATATTTATCCATCCCTCCCCTCCCTATCCACCCACACACCAACACAAACAACCACAATGCCAAATGCCAATATCACATTCACATCTCAAACACATCACAAAGGCTCAAAGCACAAAGAACACCCATGCCATGGATAACCAATTCCCCTAGCAAATAGATCACACAAACAAAACAAAATAATCTATTGAGAGATCTCTCTTCATTCTTATATTTGATAAAGTAAACCTACTTTTAAAATTCTGATTTTCTAATCCGATGATCCTATTTTTCTGATCGGATTCGGATTTGGATATTTCGGATATAAAGAAGTTTTTTAAAACTTGCAACTTGCAAAATGTCAAATTGACATTTTATTTGACAGGTAGTGCATGGATCTCGATTGTTTTTAGTATTTTTCACTTTCCACTTTTCCAGTTTATTCTGATTTATTTCCTAAATGCTATGACAAATACTGAGGCTATAAGCCTCTATCAATATGGTTCTAAATGCCGCTGTGCAGATGCTAAGGTACAGAAATCATTTTGTGTAATAACCTGTTTCTCAATTTTCCCTTGTTATTTCTTTTAGTCTTCAGCCTTTCCAGTTATAAACTATTTCGTTTTGGCTTTAAAAGTTTTCCAATGGTCGCCTAAAGCATACGCCATATCATCATGAATAATTATATTTGTACGAGAGTTAAGAAACATCAACTCAAGTTGACTAATTCAAACTTGTTTCTAAACCAAGTCTGTATTCTTTATCATTTTACTATTTTAATGCAGACGGTGTCCAACATTAGATGATAAATAAATATGTTATTTGCAGGGAGGCAGATGAGTTGAAACAAAAGATATTGAAATTCAAAAGTGGAACTTCCATGCTACAGGAACGAAGCCTGTGGGTTACACAACAGCAATTACAGAAGGTAACACAAGTAATAATAATTAAATAGTCCATTAATTTCTGGTGGCTGTGTAAACAAAAGAATTAGAAAATATTGTTGATAAACACATCTGTGAGGCGAATTCAGATCTCTATGCACCCAAATGTCAACTGATATTATTGCAAAATTCAGCTGCTACTGCTACTCTACTTGTATGGTGCTTGTCTAATTAAACTTGTCATGTTTTAGATTTATCAAAAAGTCCTGGTGCTAGACCTAGATTATGCATTAGAAAAGAAAGTGGAACAAGACCTGTGGAATGTGGGCTTCAAACAGCAAATTGAGGCGCTGCAGGCCATATCCAAGGACAGAAAGGTGAATTTACTTGTTTATTTGAAATTATCTGTGCTATACAGGGTGGAAATGTTTCATGCTACATGGAGAGAAATACTCAATATAGAAAGTTTGTTTGATAGCAAACATACTTAATTTTTTAATAAAAATAAAAACTGCATTCAAACATTTCGTATTCATGTCGGTATTTGAAAAAGATTGCAGTTCGCCTGCAAACTTGGGCCTTACCGAGTCTGGTAGTGTTTTGGTTAACAAAGTGAACATTTCGCAAGATATTGTAGAAAAGTATCTTTTAAACATTAATATATCCAAGGACAGTGGACCTGATGGTCTTCCGGTCCGTTATTTTTGAAAACATGTCATAAGCAGTTGGCGTTCCCTATCACACTTTTATTTCAATTATCTTTATCTAGCGGAATTATGCCCACTTTTTGGTAAAAAACATTTATAGTTCCAATTTATAAGAGTGGTGATAAGCATGACATTCGCAATTACCGCGGCATTTCAAAATTGTCGATATTACCAAAAGTATTTGAAAAAATAATATACGACTCAATTTACCCGGTGATAAGTCCTCTTCTAACTATATACCAACATGGTTTCGTCTCCAAGCGGTCCACTGAGACTAATGTGTGTGAATTTCTTGACGTGGTTCTGGATTCTATGGATGCGGGGTATCAGGTAGACGCCGTCTTCACTGAATACTCAAAATGCTTCGACAGGATCTCACATTCATTGCTCATTTCTAAACTCAGCGCATTTGGTGTGCACGGTGATCTTCTTAGATGTTGACTTCTTACCTCCAAAATAGAACACAGGCAGTTACGGTCAAAGAATATACTTCTAGTTCTAGTTAACTGCCTCGGTGGCGCAGCGGTGAGAGGGTCGCATTATAAAGCGACGGCTGCGCCGGAGGTCCCAGGTTCAATTCCCGGGTCGGGCCAAAAAATATGTACCGGAGTTTTTCTGTTCAGAAATTCTCAGGGTAGCCCGGAGCTTGGAAGTTGGCGGTGTTTCACCCCCGTGCCTCGGAAAGCACGTTAAGCCGTTGGTCCTGCGCCTGATCTCTCTCCGGTCGTGTCAGATTGCTGTCCCATCGGGCTATGAGAGTGAAAGGAATAGAGAGTGCGCCTGTGTTAGCGCACACACTTGTGCACTATAATATGTCCCGCGCAGTCGGTTGGTCCTTGTGACTGGCCACCGTAGTCGAAATCGGCTAGGGGGACTATTATTATTATACTTCTAGTTTTATTCCAATCACCTCAGGCGTGCCCCAAGGCTCGCACTTGGGTCCGTTATTATTTAACGTTTTTATAAATGATGTTGTGAAGTGTTTTCAAGATTCAGAATTATTATTGTACGCTGACGACACCAAAATATTTAAAGTCATTAATACTGTAAATAACTGTACTGATATGCAGGCAGATTTAGATCGTCTCTGTAATTTTTGTTCTTTAAATAAATTGCAATTGAATGTTGACAAATGTTATCACCTTCACAAGGAAAAAGGACCCAATACATTTCAAATACAAACTGTACAATACAGAATTAAACAGACTAGATGAAGTTAGAGATTTAGGTATACATTTGGACAATGGACTATATTTTGATTCGCATATAAATAAAATCACGGCCAAGGCATATAAAATGCTTGGTTTTATTTTCCGCCATATATTTGCGGACTTCAAGAGCGCTGACACAATGATATTACTTTACAATGCGTACGTTAGGTCGCAGTTGGAATACGCCTCGACGGCTTGGAATCCAATGTATATGAAATATATAATCCAGTTAGAGTGTATCCAGAATAAATTATTAAACGTTTAGATTACAGATTCAAAAATTATGACACAAACCAAATTGAACCGCTAGTCGCTCGACGTGAGCACAGAGATCAAATCTTCCTACATAAAATTGTTAATAGCGTAGTAGATTCCCTGTACTTACTAGGTAGGCTGTCTTTTAAGTGTCCCAGACCACACCCCAGGCAATGAGCACATTTGTTACGCCTATATGTACTACAAATTACAAAAGTAATAGTTTCATAAATAGAGCTTGCAATAAGTATAATACCACTTATAATTACATCGACATATTTCACGAAAAACTTAGAGGTTTTCGAAATTTGTTGAAGAAAAACCACCTAATGTAGGTGCACCCTAGTAGTTTTTCCAGTGTAAGACATCTTCCATAGCTAGCATAAGGATATGTTGGAATATTTTTAGTAAGAAAAGTAACTTAACCTTATGTCAATACTTGTTTTTATATAATTTATTAATTCAAATTATAAATGTGTAACTTTCCTTAGACTACAACACTTTAATCTCGTCAACATAATCGTTGCATTAAATAATTGTGAAAACTGTTTTGCTTAAGAACAATGCATGACTATTAAGCCAAATGTGTTATTTATAGCTGTTTGTTTTCCAAGTTAATGATACTTGGTATCTAATAATAAAGAAATACTCTGAAATTGTGTAAAATTCATAAATAAGACAAGAATTTCTGCACTGTGCTTGCAATATTTATAATCATGTGCGGTGTCCATTGCAGAGTCCCCTCCGCAGCGAGGGGCAGGCGATGCTGTCGTGGGTGCTGCAGGCCGCCGCCGGGTTCTACCTCTGCCTGCTGCATCAGATATGCACCACCTTCAAACTTGACTT